>CM060950.1:237876859-238484359 GCA_030765055.1 Mantis religiosa | reverse complement strand
AGTGGCGTGTTGTGTATTTGTTTCACATTTCCTTGTTAGGAATATGTAATAAGTAGGAATGATGGCCCTTTCAAAAATAATATACTGCAGGATATGATAATAAACTACCGAATATTAATGCTCTAACTTTACTCGAGGTGCAAACACTGGATTACGTTCTTCCCGTAGAGCCAGTAGAGCAACCGAGGGCGGAACAACTCGCATCTAGAACAACAGATAGCGCTACCATATTAATCACTGTTTAAAGATATAGAGAACATATCTTTTTCATTTGTGTCAGGTTTATTTAAGTATACTTCCAAATTGTGCTAGAAAAACAGATAATTTGTTTAAAAGTAGCAGAATTTTGTACTAAACATGTAATGTGGGGAAATTTTAGAAATATACATTTTCATGTCTTGGAATCAAATGATCCGGGAACTGATTTATATCTGGATGACAGCTAGATGATTATTATGATTATTATGATTATGATTATTATGATTATTATTATGATTATTATTATGAAGAGGGCACGATCAATGTACGAGAAAATCCAAATTCACCCCAACCCTTTAGTGAACTCCCTGGGAAGGTATGACCCGAGAGATCAAAGGCGCTTGCCGTCCTTCAGACTGCCGAGAGACGTCCTGGGACCCCTTGGGTAACCCAAGGAAAACCCCAGATGACTCTGGGAACAACTTCTACGCCAAAGGACCAAGCGCTACACAACCCGTATCCAAAACGGGGCAAAAAACTAATTCGTGTCTCCCAAAAAGGGAGAACGATTAAGTACAGCTGCCCACGATAAAGAGGGGCAACCCATACCAATCCTATCCAAAATTTCAAACAGTAAACAAATTCAAACACCCCAGCAGAACATGGATCTACTAGTTCATTTCGCAGGTTAAGCCGCAAAGCGGCTAAGTACTGCGGCATATGACACCCGGACGTGGAAAGCCCCGCCCGACTAGGACTACCTCTGGACCTCTGTAATATCAATTTATTATTCAAATTTAGATCCTTTTTCATAAAGGAATTACTAAGGTTTTAGAACTTTTGAGTGTTCGTTAGATTTATTACAATGGTTTTGAAGCACATGTTTTAGACAAAGTTGCTGAAACCAAAAGTGTCAAAATGTCACATGTTTGTAGTGCGTTTTCTCAAGCATCTAGCGATTTGAAGACGACCACGACAGGATGGTGGAAGCGTTAGTTTTTTCTATATATAATAAAATATATATTATATAATATTGGTACACATCGAAGCACCCTTGTTCAGTCTCTAGGAGATTATGAGCCTACAAGAGGCCCTTTCAGGCTCTTCCGTGCAACGCGCATTGTTTGGGGGTACCCGAGGTAACACTGCAGGTAATCCGAGCAGCAGAAAAAGCAGAAGTGCTTTATAATCTTCCAATAAACAGTCTGGCTTCAATATTATCTCACATTTAAACTCTGGAAACTCCAGGGTGTGGAAAACAGTACTTCTTCTTCTTCTTCTTCAAAATTTGAGGAGTAAATAAACTACCTCATAAACCTGTTGGTTCTATTATCCCATGCCATCCCATTCTTCAGACAGCAAACTTTTCCAACATTCGGCAAAACCCAAAAAGTGGGTGAGCACGCAGCAAAAACCTTCGGGCAGTGAACAGCCTACTGCTGCTTTGTTCATGTAAGATGCTGCGTAGGTCAGGGAGATAAGCACATTATTTTATTTAACACCATTTAGCATTAATATGTACAAACCGTCTTTGAAGACACCTTTCAATATTAATGTGACTTGCTGCCAACATTTCTTTACAAGATAGTAAAAATGCACGTTTAGAAACTGTCTCGTTGTTTTCAAGAACCCCGACCTCCATAATTCCCACTTTTGTTGCGGTTGATTCTAGAGTTTTATTAATACACTCCCATATTTTCTCATTTTTGTATACCGCCCTCATTTTTAAAGTTAAAAGTTTAAGTTAAGGCAACACCTTAACTGTTTATTTGTTAGTTATTGTTGGGATTGTTTCTTACTACTATTACATAAATTACAATTTAATTTGTTAATTTTTTTTTTTAACTTTGCTTTAGTTCAAAAGAGAATTATAATGTGCTGTATTAGGTCAAGATATATTTGTCTTTGTGTTATATATTAGGAAAGGTTACTGTTAATTTTTTTAATCTTCTGTAATAACATTTGTCTTATAAATAATATTTTCATTATTAGTCTTCATTTAAACAGCGTTTTATTTGTATTAGATAGTTCATATTGTTTAGTTATTTATTTTCTAAATGTAAAGTCTTATAATGTCCAAATATTAGCTCAAGTAGGAGATGTAGCTATCGTGTGAATATTTGAATATAAAATTATACTTATTTTTTAGATTGTATAATAAATTTTTAATTTCATTATCAGCTGTACTATGTGTAGATGTGTAGTGTTTAACGCCCGCTTTTACTACATACGGCACCGCAGGCGGTGACACATGATACCTGAGATGAAGATGTAGCACCGGTGGAATGAGATGGCATAGGACACCGGAGGTCCCAGAGAAAACCAACCCCAGCGTCGTGTTGTCCATCACAATCTCACTATGCGGTCGCCTGGAACGAACCCTGGCTACCTTGGTGAGAGCCAAGCGGTCTAACCACTGAGACACGGCGCAGCCTTCTGCTGTACTAGCAGGGATAGTACTGATGTGGTACAGTCACATGACTCTCTACTCTTGTACAAACACTTACTTCTCTATCTACTTCAAGATAAACATCTTCTTGTAGTTACAAAGGAATACAGTAAACTTTAAGTGATAGTGAGATATTTTTACCTGGTTGTCTAGGTGACTTCTTTGAAATTGTGGTCCCATTATAAATTCTTTCTTTGCTATTTTAACTTAGCTTGTCTCAGTATTCTAAGATGCAAATTGCCCCGTTCCATTTCATACACGGATTGGGCTTATTTGAAAATACGTTTCAAATCACGGGACATTAAAACGTATAGGTATTGCCACTTAAAGCTCTGTATTCAACTTTTGGAGGTTAACGCAATACTTTGGACACTCATGTACGTAATAAGGACTTTCCATTTTAAAAAGTATAATAATTGTGGAATTGAGGGATATAAACACGAGTAAATCTGAAACGGCTGAACTTACAAAATAAAATGTATCAAATATAAATTGTTTGTTACGACAAGATCTGCATTCTAAGTTTAGTAAGATTTTGCTTATCTCCTACACCGTACAGTTATAAAAAGTAATTCAGAATAAATAGGCGCTTTGACGATATTCCCAGCAGATAAACAAATGTACTTCATTTGTCATGAAGATGTTTTATAAATATATTAATTTAAATTAAATTATAAGATCCCATTTTCGATAAAATCTAGATATTCCAAAACCTTTCCATTTAAGGGGTAGTTTTTTATTCGGAGACTTTCTTGAAAGTCTTGCTTGATGACCTTTAAGAAGCGAAACTTATATAAAGCGTTGATATTTAAACTACTTTTGTGTATTGGCTTATGCTGTGAGGATTTTCTCCATATTTGAGTGTTCCATTCCCAAAGGAATCTCGACGTTAAATTTTTGGGTCCAATATAATTCTGCAGAAAGTACTAATTTAACGCTAAAGTACAGTCCAACGAAAAAACCGGTACAAACTTGCAGTTTAAATATCCCACGTGTTTCCTGACTGACTGTGATCATAGCGACACGCCGTCTCGCGCAACACACGGTACACGTAGAAAATTGCATTTGGCTCTGAAGTTGAAATTGTTATGTGTATAGGATAATATCTTAGTTATTAAGCAGCGTTTGCAAATTATTGGAACTGTTATGTTTTGTTTTTCTGCAAAGTAAGTGAAAATGTAAACTATAACAATTTAGAGGTACATTACATAAAGTATTTCATTTAGGCGGAAAAGAAACATTGTGTTTCAGAACTGAAGTCTACAGAAAGTTGTATAAATAAAGAATTTCAAATTATTTCGTGCATGGGCTTATTACTTATTCATCTGCATTTATCATATCTTAACAGTTTTGTAAACAACTCTAGTGCATTATAAGTACATTGCTTAGAGTTACATAAACCAACTTATCAATTATTCCAAGTCTTTCCACGTGAAGTGCCTGTTTTCGGCATTTCATAACTAAGTTCGGTAGAATAGTTTTGGGAATTAACATTCGCAGAATTAGAACCACTATGCGTGTACTTGCGTTTAAATTAATAATTGCAAAATTCTGTTCATATATAGTACCATGCGCTAACATAAATTTTGTGACAAGTATATCAATTTTGTTCTGTTTATTTAGTATGTATCACTTTATTACTTGTTTCGCACTCAAAATTATTGAAACTCAATACTTCTTCCAACAACGTTATCTTGAATACTAAATATTGATTGATCTGTTATTTTCAGCAATGGCCTATTAACACTAATTGCAAGAGGCAAACCTTGAATTCGGTTTAGTATAACTGACAGCAACGCCTCTACAGGACTTACGTAAAAACAGTTGGTGAGATGAAACTTACTTCACAATAAGAAATAAATATTTCCAAACCTAATTATTTCTCCTGACATATATTTGCTGTCGACTACCAAATGTTGGTTTCGCTAGATTCAAGTTCGTTACTTAACCACAACCAAAGGTCATGGTGAGGTCAGACTCCCAGCCAACATCTAACCTGAGATAGCAATACCGTCCAATCCTGGGATTATCTCTATTAACAGTTCAGTATTATATTGTACTAAACGCATACCAGGTGACTCAGCTGATCCTAGGTATGTAACATACATAATACAATTGGTTGTTTCCGGGCTGTTTTGCCGTGGTCTGTTGGAGTAAGAACCAAACTTTGTGCCCACAACGACGTTGTGGACGAAACGTTTGGTTCTTACTTCAACAGACCACGGCAAAACAGCCCGGAAACAACCAATTTTATTATGGACTCCGGCCGTGAAAGCTTACGTTCTCTCATGTAACATACAGTTTACAATCTAAGGTAAGAACTTTGACACGTTTTACTTGTAATCTTATTGTATCATTAATACTTAAATTCCTGAATGAGAACCAAGTAGCTGTGAAAGTATTTCAGAAAAGGGTTTTTCGTAGATACAACGAGTGGCGAAGCGACAGAGGAATGATGTCGCGAAGAGCGGTACAGAAGACGTTTGTTATGTCTCAGTGGATTAGCTACCGGAATGTGGTGAAGGAAAGAAGATTCAAAACTAATATGTGAACCAGTTTATAATTTTTCGTGCAGTTATTTTCTGTATTTTAATATACCAATTACTATATTGATGTTACAGTCGTTTTATCTAACTACTACTGACAACGTTTGTGTAAGTTTTGAATGTTGTTAAATTTCTCCCCGTTCCTGAGTGAATAAGTACCTCACCTTACACAGTGGATTGTTCTCTCGGATATCTCTCTGATTTATGATTTCAGTTTTGAGTATTTAGATAGCTAAATAATTAAATAAATAATATTAAAGCTCTCAAACCGTCATATTGGACGATCAATAAAATAATGCTCAAATGAGTCCATGCTCCATAAAGCTTAAAGCGCTGTATTCCTTATTACCGTTACAAAATATAGCACTCAAATACTTTTAATTGTTTCCTTATTTATTTAGGTCACCTTCCCAATTTTTCCGAATAGCAAACCAAGAATTTGGGAGTCTACATTTGAATATGGACTAAAAAAGCGTATTATATACAGGGAGATAAATGTCAAGTTAGGTAGTGTTACTGGCAGCACTGACTTCTTTAATCCTTAGAGAGGACCATCCATAATGAAGAGTTACAGATGATGCTGCTTGAGTATCTAGTCAACACTTGTTCTTGTGTCTCTAGGAGCGTTTGGGGTTAGGTAGTTAGTCCACCGCAAAATAGCGCTACGGTAGAGTAACGACACTGCGAGAAGGAGTGTGCAAACGAGGCACTTGATTCTTCTATAAGAAAAGCATGGTCCACAAGAGCCCATTGTGACTTCATGATGTGAAAACCGATATAGTGCCATCTGCTGGGCAAATGTAGAAGCAAAGTTCCTACTAATGGAAAAAAAGCTTTAGAGGTTCCTAAGTACACTAATTTATGCCAATATAAATGGTTCATTATTAAACTGTTGTATCATGAAGTACTACAGGAGGAAGGATATACAAGAACTGCCTTTACTGATGTTATCCATTACAAAGTCATCACAGGGCAACCAGACTTAAATAGGTTTTATGATTTGCTAATACATACTAAAGTCTCAAATTACGCTTGTATGTACCTACACAACATTAGCAATAGAGTAAAGGCTGTCTATTACATGAAGAAAAAGTGATAAACCTTTTTAAAAGTATTTTGCACACCATTAGTAAAAGTTATGTGAGTAAACTTCTTAAGTTGTGTTTTTCTCGGTTTTATTATGCTTTTCAGGCGCGCGCGCGTGCCCGCACATCTCACACCCATCCACACACAGACAAGTATTTTATAATTCACAAATATAGGCGGATATTTTCAGAAAATAATTTTTTTATTGTTTAGGTTGCTTCAAAATATATATTTCTGGTTTAAGGTTTTGGTTGTCTTGTAATTATTCCGTTATTTAATTTAAGCATATACGACAGAAAGTAAATAATCATTCTTCCATACACGTTACTCTGCTCATAACGCTTGTTTGTCTACAACTATTTCCATTCATTAATACGTATATACCCGACGATGCAAGAGAAACTTTTATTCGGCGTCTTTTATTCCCTGACTCAATGATTTGCGTTTAGTTCATTTTCTAATAGCCACAAAGTCCTTTGTTGAACATCTCATACAAATGTACAACGTTCTAGCACATATTATTGGATATTGAACACTAGAACCACACTATTTGTAGGCAATATAATTATTGTGATAATTATTTAAATATATTTCCCTACCGATTAGTTTGTATAAATCGCTGTAGGTCATAACACACGCTATATCTATGACGTATTAACTGTAATATATCATATTGTCATATTTCAAAGGCGACTATGACCCAAGTATACAGGGAGATCGGCACCCGGTAATACAGAGCCAAACATTCCAGTAGAAATAACGCAAGTTCCGAAAGTTTCCCATTTTTCTCCTACTAGAGCATTCTTGGAATCTCATCAAGTTCAGACAGATAATATGATAATAAAGATAAAGAAGCTCTTGTGTTTCATTCACAGTCAGTGTCTTTGCTACGTCGAATGTATTTTATTACGTCGTGCGCCATTAACAAAGTGAAGAAAAATCTGCATATTAAATCCTTTAAAAGCTGGTCGCTCTGTGATACTTTGACATTCTGTTCTTTTTACATGACCAGAGCATAATACACACACCACCGACACTCATACTTGGACACACGCGGATACCTAGAAATTTACACGGGGCATTTTCTTAAACAAAGACATTTTTATTTCCTGGACGTCAAAACACACTAATATTACGATGTCCAAGTTGTGGGTAGAAATCCATACCTCCTCTACCTATTATAGATACTGAATCTTAAGAAAAACAGTTACTTGAAACGTGTTTTGAGAACCACGGTTGTAGAGAACAGATCAATTGACTCGTATTTAAACTGATACTCTAAAAGAATTAACAACGACATATCCTGGACGGCTGATAGACAGACGACGCTCGAACAGCAAAAGAGGTGAAAGGCTATTTCGTCATGCTACATATGGCTTCCAAACTTTGGAAACACCTCTACAACGAGGAAATCCTTTTCCAAGGTATTCTTTTTCTGTTGCGTTTTTACTCCTTTGGGTAAATGGCAGCATGTCTGCGGCACGCTTTAGAGGTGTCGAGGTCCAAATACAGCCATGGTTATTTATATCATAGCCCGCTCACATCACTTAATACCTCCCCTGATTACTGTATATATTATAGAAGGTAAAAATATAAGATAAATTTAGAAGTTAAGAAAAATTACCAGGCTTTCTAAATAAAAAACAGCGCTGAAGAATAATGTGGAAATTGAAAATGGTACAAGAAATTTACATAGTGAGACATTTGAAAACATACATATTTCGAAGAAACCTTTATTTATCTGAACGGATATACCTATTATAGAAATTGACAAAAGGGAAGAACTCACACGCTCTCTCTCTCTCTCTCTCTCTCTCTCTCTCTCTCTCTCTCTCTCTCTCTCTCTCTCTCTCTCTCTCTCTCTCTCTCTCTCTCTCTCTCTCTCTCTCTCTCTGACAACTGTTACACTAAATCTCTCATATACTTCGTGCCTCATCCTGTTATACTATATATTATGTTATTACGGAATATAACTGGTTTAGTTTTAACTATGTTAGAACTCTGTCAGATTTCCCAGCTTGATCATGTATGAAAACACTTATGAAATACTTCAAAACATTTTCGTTAGGCATTTTCTATAGGATATGTTACCATTCTCACATACGAAGCGTGTAACCCTATCAAATTCCAGGCTCATAAAAGAAATCCAATAAAATCATTCTTAAATCTTAATTCTTTTCTAAATATAGTATTCTCTCCCAAAAGTGCTTCTGTCTCTGTAGACCATGGGATATGTTTCATTCAGATAACGTTGTGTAACAATTAGTTTACTTTTATAGAGGAATGTAAACATAGCCCCAAATACATTCTTGTGTTAAGCCTAAGGACCATTTATTAATAACTCACTTCTAGTTAAATAGATCCTCAGGGCACTAAAGAGAGATTGACTAAATATGCAAATAACAAAGAGTTCAATTACACTGCCCAAAGTAACATCTTTTCATTCCTGCACACCAATAATAGGTAATGCTTAAGGAAAAGGTGTGCCGACTTTGTACCTCTCCCCAGAAATCTCCTATCGGGTCAGGCTAAAACATGTGAAGACACTAGGCTCTCACCTACAAGGTTTTATATCCTATATTATGTTACATCTATTTTTGATACATAATGGTATATGGTACAGCATATACTATACATTATGGTGAATTAATATTAACTAAAATGTTGTTTTTCAAGCGTGTAATAATATTAGGAACATATATTTAATGAGACGTACTTCAAACTCTGCTTAAAAGTGCTTGGTAGCATGTGATTGCCTCTTGTACTACTGTCTGCTTTCCCTCACAAGAAACCGGATCATTACCGGGTACTTACGACCTCGGTACCTCGTCTCCACGACGGAAGTACCGTGATAATACCATCGCCCTTGGTCATAAAGAACATCACCAAGGTTTTCTAGGAATAAATTCTAAATCAGAATGGAGGAAATGAATTTTCAAGGACATTCGATATCCTTTACCTTTGTGATATTTGAACAAATTTCCGACCTAAATTTTATAGTTTCTTCCTTTGTGTTTTCAACAAAACCACGCGCAGTCCTTCTAAATGATTGCCTAGCTGCTAATTCCACCGTTTATAACGTTCTTACAAAGACTTCGTGATCACGATTCTTTGGATTTGAGCTCCAACAAATATTTCTTCTATCAACTTTCCGTAAGCTAAAAGCGGTAACTTGCCTAAAAAATATGCAAATCCCCAACAATATTAGTTGAGTGCCTTAAAAAAATTCCTCACCAGCCCAAGTTTTGTACCTAAGCGAGGGAGAAAAACCATATCAGGCTGAAGCAATGTTTCTTATACTTCACTGTCCCATGGGATATATTCCTGACGCTTGCGTCTTTGTTGTGGCACAAAAGGTTCCTGAATATCACTGATGTCCACTCTCTCTCTCTCTCTCTCTCTCTCTCTCTCTCTCTCTCTCTCTCTCTCTCTCTCTCTCTCTCTCTCTCTCTCTCTCTCTCTCTCTCACTCACACACACACGCACAACAAAAATATATTTATTTTTAAACCTCCGTTGTAATTAAAGCAGCAAACGATTTATATTTGGGTCAACAAACATTTGCCAATAATGAGCCTCCTCATATTTTAAAACAGGTTATGTTTTGGCCGTACTTTCGTAACTTATAGACCTACAGAATGGAAAATTGAAACAGCTGATGCTTCGTTAACATTATGAAGTAAAACAGCTTTCGATCTGAATCTTAATAAATCTATAAATAGCCTTCCTTTATATGGATTATGGTAATTTCTCTGCTCACTTAATAAAACATTGATATCCCTAGAGAAACATATATTTTCTTCCATTGAAACATATTTTCCTAAGTTATAAAGTGTCTATTTCGAAAATCTGTAATTTGGTCCCCGATTCAATGACTTACACTGTTGAAGCCTGCTTCCCAGAAGATCAGGCGTTCTTTTGAAAAATTTAAATGGAATGCCAAATAATTCAAGTTTACTTGCTTTATGAAATGAGAGCCACTTTTAGAATTTTGTGGCTGTAGGTCGCGAAGTTTTGATGTAGAGACATGGTTAAACTGTACAACATGTTTTCATCTTTACATTGAGCAAATACGTGCATAAGTAATGGTGTATGGCAAGGGTTGGCGTCCTATGACACGCGTCTTACCGGCTGGTACGCGAACTAGTTTTGGATTATGTATATCTACAATATGTAAAAATTGGAAATAATGTGCTATTTTAAGGAGCATGATTGGAATCTATATGTGAAGTTGGACTGAAATCACGTATTGTCTACGCGGTGGTAAATTTGATGTTCAGTAGTGTTACTGGTAGCATTGATTTCTCTAGTCTTTAATCAGGACCATCGATAATGGACTGTTAGCGATTGTGTCGCCCGAGTTTCTAGTAAACACTTGTGCCGCTAGGAACGTTGGAGTAAGTTAGTTAGTCCACTGCGTAGCAGATAGCACGCTCGTAGAAATATGTCGCTAAGGGAAGGAGGGTGCAAAATATTCTAAGGCCCTCTGGTACATGATATCAGCTTATTTGGAAACGAAATAAACTGTCAAGCTACTTTATTTATTTTTCTAAAGAAGACATAATACGGAACTGTTACGCCTAAAAAGAATAAATTGTATGCCACGGGTTTGAGCAGGAGTCGGCCATGATGATTATAAGTACTCTTAAAGAAGTTTCAAAATTGTATGCTGTGATTAACAGTTCATTTGGTTTATCCATTAATCTGGGACTAGCTTTTTTGAAATCAACCTAAACAGTTGCAACATTCACCTACCAATGAGCCTAATTATGAAAACTATTGGTATATGCTACATGTGCTCGCATTATTTTCTCTGCCGCTTGGGAAACTTGCCTTACAACCCTCTATATGACAAAAGTGTAATTATTAGATAATACAAACGTAATATAGTTTTTCATGCAGGAAAGTACGTTATTCCTATGGCAGATGCGGACCTCATCTGAGATGCGATGGCCCTAACTTATGACCCAAATGAAGTGCCAGTGAAAACTGCCGGAATATTGCACTAGTGCACCCGTATTTCACTTCATGAGACACAATATAAATTCTATGGAAGTGCAAGGTTGGTTGGTTCAGTGAGTATCCGTGATTCAAATTCCTGATGTTCAACAAAAACTGAAAAGCCAAGATATTTGACATTGTCTTGTGTTCTGACACCTTGCACTTTTAAGATGGCCGCAATCGGTTGGAGGAAGCGTTTGTTTTATCCAACATATAAAAAACTGTATAACAAGATAATAAAAGGTGTGCACTGAGTTCTGTCAAGCAGCTTGGCCTTCGAAGATAGACACAACAGGATTGTCGAAACTTTAGTTTTACCTAATATGACGGGCACTGGATAGCCAAGGTATTAAACGATGTATAGTGTGTTCTGTCAAGCAGCGGGGCGTTTCATGATCACGACAGTGTGGTCGAAACGATAGATTTAACTCACATAAAAAACTGAATAGCCAAAATATTAAACGTTGTGTAGTGTGTTCTGTCAACAAGCTAGCCCGATGAAGATAGCAGCAACAGGATGGTAGAAACGTTAGATTTACCTAACATGACCAAAACTGTATGTACAGGTTAATAAATGCTGTGTAATGGGTTCTGTCAATTAGCTTGCCCCTTGAAGATGGCCGCAACGGGCTGGAGGAAACGTTAGGTTTATGTAACATGACAAAAACTGGATAGCCTCTATAGTAAAGGTTGTGCAGTTTGTTCTGTCAAGTAGCTTGTCCTTTGAAGACAACCAAGACAGGATGGTCGAAACGTTAGTGTTATCTAACATAACAAACACGGAATAGCGAAGATGTGAAACGTTGAACAGTGAGTTCTGTAAAGCAGCTTGCCCCATGAAGATGGCCGCAACAGAATGGTCGAAACGTCAGATTTACCTAACATGACTAAAATGGTTAGCCAAAATAAAAAAGTTAGTGTAGTGAGTACTGTGAAGCAGCTTGCCCCTTGAAGATGGCCGCAACAGTATGTGCAAAACGTTAGATTTACCTAACATGACAAAAACTGTATAGCCAAGATATTAAATGTAGTGTAGTGAGTACTCGAACCGTTAGTTTTAACTAGCATGACGAAAACTGGGTGCCCAAAATATTAAACGTTGTGTAATGTGCTCTGTCAATTAGCTCGCCCATTGAAGATGGAAGCAACAGGATGGGGGGAACGTTAGGTTTATGTAACATGACCAAACTGGATAGCGAAGGTATTAAACGTTGTGTTGTGAGATGTGTCAAGCTGTTTGCCGATAGTGTCCCACGCGTGTCATACGTTGCCTATGTAAACTTACTTCTTGTACCATTATCAGCTTCCGCAATATTCTTTAGTACTGGTTTGTATTTTCGAATGCCTGGTATTTTTTTGTAACTTTAAATTTATCTTATATTTTACCTTCTCTACTATGAATAGTAAGTAGGTCAGTCTCGCGTACGTCGGAATACATTTGAGGGGGTGAAGATATTGTTTTTGTAATAGTGCAACCGCTGCATCACATAACTTTGGAACAACTCAAGGAAATATGGATACACATTTGTAGGTTTGCTGGTTGTTTAAGGTTATTCGTATGACAATCCATGCCTTGTATTTTAGATAGAAGTTGGCATTTCGAGATAGTTATTTTTCTTTTGTTTTGGAAATTTTACGTCCTCCAACGTTAAGTCATATCGGACGGTTAATCAAATGGGTGCAATGATGCTCAAATGTGTCCAGGGTCCATGCATATTATAGTTACCGTGCATTACTCTCTCAGGGTAAGGGAAATCCGCAAAAAATACCTTACCCAGATAGCGGATTCTGACCAACATTCGAAATACGGACCTCCAGAATATAAAGTACACAGAACCACTACTATTAGGAAGAAAAGTCTAATTGCATACAAACGTAGTTAAGAGAAAGCCGCTAATCACTCACTTGTAGATGAATGTGAATCACAAGGATGTTGCTTATACATTTCTAAGATAGAAAATGAAAACTGAAAACAAATTGATCACCAAGGGGTGGCATCACACACATTAGTTCCCCTGCAGGTGTAAATATTATAGCTGTATACACTACATTTATGGAGTAGGCTGTAGTAACATTAAACTCATGTGGTTGAAGAAGAGAAAGCAGTAAATACAATTTTGTAACCTTTCTTAGTCATAAACAATAACTAGTTTGTTAGGTATTATCTCAGTTCTGGACACAAAATCTAGTGACATTAAAGCGAAATATATGTAAGCGAGAGGTATAAAGAATTAACTATGCTGTGACAGTAACCGTGGAAAGGTAGAGCCGGAGCCAGAGCTTGGATATGAACCACGGATCACTTAGTCTTAACCATGTAAACATACCAGCATTACAACTAAATCACCAGCAGATTCTATATACTGGAGATACTTGTTAGAAATTATATACTCAAAATATCATATGGACAGAGGTCATCTTCCATAACACCGAAATCATACAAAGGGAAGCAAAAAGCTCTACACATATATTCAATTTAGAATGTTTCTTCAATTTAGAAGGCTTCCATTACCAAAAATATTATTAGTTTTTTAGATTTTATCTCACCGTATGGTAAAACTACTCCTCGTCTGCATGCCATAGGAATCAATTAAATACGCTTTATATTTAAGTAACATAATTCCAATTTGTTATTTATCTTTGCGAATATTTAGAAAATTTTATTTCCTACAATGCAATTTTACAGGTAGAGCCAACTCTGGGCAGAGGCACGCGTTACTCCATTACTGGTCTTCCCTGGCGAGCAATTTAAAATAAAAAAATCGTCTTATTCGTAACGTATATTTATAGCAAAACGTTAATATATTTCACTCACACTACTTTCTCAATCCAATCTTCCACAAAGGCTTATTTTTACAGCTGTTAAAAATGTAAGATAAAAGGTATTACACATTTCCTTGTTGCTACAAGAAAGATAAAGGGACTAAATGTTTAAACAAAATTTGAAACTTAACCCACGAAAGCGATTTGCTCCAACAATATTTTTAGTGATTAATGTTGTTGCTAATATTGTTGTATGTAAGTAACATCCTTCTTTCATTCACACCGTTTAGAGTTTATGAAGTGCAGCATTTGAACATAGAATTCGGGACTTGCGTAATATTGGTACATGATCTTTATTTGACAGGAGAAAATGTCCAGGGTATGTACTAATATCGGACCATTTTGTAAGTTTACACAGCGCTATTAGGTTTATTGTGCTACATTGCCGACCGCATGCTCTGCGCAATTTAGTCCAAGTCTTCAAGTGTCTGAATAAGAAACATACGATGGCGTGAGAAAAAGAACCGGAAACAAAAGTACAGCAAGAGCGCAAAGCATGTAAAATGGACATAATGATTAGCTGTAAATCTTTACCTCTAATTCTTTAATTAATTCTTTAAGTAACTTAATCATTACTTGTAATTCTACATCCTATTCGTTTACATTTTAGACATTCCTTCGAAGCTAAAATGAGAGCTAAAGCTGAAATTTAATATCCATAAAACAGGCGATATTGCAACATAAGTGGTTCAGGATTCCTTTCTAAGTTTTTCTTTACAAGATTTTGAAAACTGCGCTGATTCTCTACTGTTCAGGTGTGATGATTACGCAATTGTTTTATACACATTTAGTAGAGCAGATTTTCATATGGAAACCTGCAAACAACTTGCGAAATCTGCCTTAAACTGCACTGAAAATAGGGTTAGGTTCAATATAAAGAGGAGTTGGCGCAGTGGTCAATCTTGATTTATTGTACAGACGCGAGAAAATGTATTCCGAAACCTGAAAGACTGACCTACGGTAGGGAGGTGGTTTTGTATCAGTTAGTTGCCCCAACCGGTTCAGTTTCCTTATACCTAAACAGTGAGTTCAGCGCACAGTTATTTAAGCTTCAAAGGAAAATAAAAACACTTTTGCCTCATGAAACGTAGGTGGTTTTATACAACATTCCAGTATCAACTCAGGTATTTATCGATAGTTTTGTTATTGACGCTATTTTCTCTCTCTTCGTCTTTCGCATATGCATTCCTGAAACATTTGAACCTCCCTTTATCTTTTTCCAATGCATTTCCAATACTCACATTTGTAGTTTTATCTCGAAAGAAATACCTTTACCTTTCATAGATTAGCGATAATTAAAATAATATTTAACTGCGTGGTGTTTAAAGTTAGGTGTATATTGTTCTGAAAATAAATACATTATCTCCTTTGTTACAGGTCTAAAGAACAGATTATATGCATATACTACTACAATTACCTGGACTGAATGAATGATTGAGTGAATGAGTGAACGAATTAATGAATAATAAAGCCCTCAAACAATCAAATTGGGCTATAATTAAATGATACTTAAATTAGTCCAGGCTCCACAGAGCTTAGAGCGCTGCCATCCTTATTACCGTTACAAATAGAGAACTTAAATACTTTTTAATGCTTCCGTGTTTAGTTACGTCACCTAGGATTGATCTATTTCGGAATTTACTACGGATATTATCACCTCGTGGGGGTTCACTACTCCTAAAACAAGTCGTGTTGAACAGCGGGTAAGGCAGCTATTTGTTGGTCTAGCTCAGACATTTTGTCCATTAGATCGCGCAATGTCACAAGAACATAGAGTTGTCACTAAGAATTACTTTTCATGGCAAACAATTCGTTACGGGGACGCATTTCAATTATCTTATCTGACATTATAGCTAATTTGTCACTAATAATTGATTGTTTAATACTTTTAGCAACAATTTGACAATTCAGTTAAAATATCTGTACATTTATAACTTCCTACATGTTGGAGCTGCTGTTACGTATCATTAAAGAATATTTAATAGGAATTACAATGCAGTTTAATATATATTAATTGTCTATAGGTCTGGTAGGAGGTAAACTTTTACTTCAAGTAACACTTTGACTGTTGATCTGTAGGTTATGTACGGGATTTTTTCTTAGAAATATTACATTGATTACATTTAAATTTGTTAATTATGTTTTAACTTTGCTATAGTTAGGTAAAGATATATTTGCTTTGTGTAATATATTAGGAAAGTTTACCGCAAATTGTTTTAATTTTCGCTACTAATATTTGTCTTATCACCAATATTTTGAATTATTGATCTTCATTTAATCAGTATATTATTGGTTTCAGAGAGTTCATATTGTTTGGTTATTTATTATCCGAATGTAAAGTCTCATAGTGTCCGAATATTAACTAGAAAGAGATGTAGCTATTGTGTGAATATTTGAATATAATATTACATTTATTGTTCCTATTTATAATAAACCTTAATTTCGATACCATCCGTACTAGCACGGATAGTAATGCTGTGATACACTCACATTACCTTCTCTACTCTTGCACAAACACTTATTTCTCTATCTACTTCAAGATAAACGTTTTATTGTAGTTACAAGGGAATAAAGTGGATAATACCTATTAGATGTTTTTAAACGGTTGTCTGGGGGACGTCTTTGAAATTATATTGTGAATGTAAATTTTTTTTCTGTTTTAACATTTGCCTGTCTTAGCGTTCTATGATCCAAATTGCCTCTTTCCATTTCATATCCGGACGGAGATAATTTGAAAATAAGCTTTAATTCAGGGGGCATCGAAACGTATAGGTGTTGTTACTGAAGGCTCTGTAAAGAATTTTTGAACCTTAACGAAATACTTTCCACACCCAAGTACGGCAGAAGGAATTTTCCTTTTAGAAAATGTAACTATTGAGGAATTGTGGAATATAATCAAGAGTACATCTGAAACGGCTGGTCTTACAAAATAAAATGTATCAGATATAAATTGTATTCAGCAACACAATCTACATTCCATGTGAAGTAAAATTTGTTTATCTCTTAAACTTTACATTTATTTAAAGTTATCTAGAGTGAAAAGGAATTTTGAGGACATTCCCAGCAGATAAACATATTCATTTGTCATGAAGATGTTTTAAAAATATAATAATTTAATTAAAATGATTAGATACCATTTTCGATAAAATCGAGATATTCTAAAAAGCTTCCATTTAAGGGATAGTTTGTTATTCAGTGACTTTCTTGAAAGTCTTGCCTGTCGTCCTTTAAGAAGTTAAACTTATATAAAACCTTGGTATTTAACGTACTGATGTGTATTGGGTTTATTTTGGGAGGATTTTATCCATATTCGGGTGTTCCATTTACAAAGGAATCTCGACATTGTATTTTTGGGTCCAGTGCAATTCTACAAAAAGTGCTATTTTAACGCTAAGATACAGAACAACGAAAAAACCTGTACAAACCTGCGGTTTAAATATCCCGCGTGTTTCCTGACTGACTGATCACAGCGACACGCTGTCTCGTGCAACACAAGGTACGCGTAAAAGGTTGTAGATGGCGCTAACGCTATAATTGCAATTTGTATAGGTATGTAACTTAGTTGTTAAGCACCTTTTGCAACATATTGGAACAGTGATGTTTTGTTTTAACTGCAAAGTAGATGCAAATGTTAAGTATAATAATTTAGAGATTTATTACAAAAAATATTTCATATAAGGCAGAAAAGAAACATTGTGTTTCAGAACAGAAGTATACAGAGAGTTATATAAGTCAAAAGGTCTCAACTTATTTGTTGCATGGATTCATTCACTTTTAATCTGTTTCTGAAACGATTTCTGAGCAACTCTAGCACATTATAAGTATATTACCTGGAGTTATATAAACTAAACTTGTAAATTATTTCATGTCTTTCCACATGAAATGACTATTCTCCGTATTCCATAACTATGTTCGCTAGAATAGATTTGGAAATTAACATTCGCAGAATTTGAACCAGTATGGGTGGACATGTATTTAAATTAATAACTGGAAACTTCTGTTCATAGAAGGTTATCTTCAATACCAAATATTGTTTGATCTGTTATTTTCCACAATGACCTAGTAAAACTAATTGCGAGAGGCAAACCTTCATTTCGGGTTAGTATAATTATCACCTCTACAGGACGTACGTAAAACAGGTGGGGAGATCAAACTCACTTCACAATAGGAAATCAACCTTTCCAAATCAAGTTATTCCTCCTCTTATATATTTGCTGTCGACTATCAAATGTTGGTGTGGTTAGGTTCAAATTAGTTACTTAACTGGTACCAAGGAAAATAAAAATATATATCTATATACATAGATATGTATTTCTATAATATCAGTTAAAAAAACGTAATGACGAGGTGAGACTCCCAGTCAACATCTAACCTGAGATAACAATAATGTCCCATCCTGGGTTTATCTACATTAACAGTTCAGTATTATATTGTACTAAACGCATACCACGTGACTCAGCTGTACCTAGGTATGTAACATACAGTTTATAATCTAAGGTAAACACTTTGACAACTTTTACAAATAATCTTATTGTATCATTAATCCTTAAAGTCCTGAATGAGAACCAAGCAGCTGTGAGAGTATGTGAAAAAAAGGTTTTTCATAGATACAATGAGTGGCTAAGTGACAGATGGATGATGTCCCGAAGAATGGTACAGAAAACGTAGGTTATATCTCAGTGGATTAGCTACCGGAATGTAGTGAAGGAAAGAAGATTAAAACCTCTTATAAGAAACAGTATATCATTTCTCATTAAGGTATTTTCTGTATTTAAATAGATCAATTACTTTATCGATATTACAGACGTTTCATCTAACTATTCCTGACAACGTTTGTGTAACTTTTGAATGTTGTTAATATTCTTCCCGTTCCTGAGTTAATAGGTACCTTAACTTACACAGTGGATTCTTCTCCTTGACATTTCTGATTTACGATTTCGGTTTTGGGTATTTAGATAAATAAATAAGTAAATATACAAGCAAATAAATAATAATAGAGCTCTTAAACCGTCATATTGGAAGATGAATAAAATGCTGCTCAAATGAGTCCAGGCTCCATAAAGCTTACAGCGCTGCAATCGCTATTACCGTAAAAAATATAGAACTCGAATACCTTTTAATGTTTCCGTATTTATTTCGGTCACCGTCCCGATTTTTCCGAAAAGCAAACCAGACATTTGGGAGTCTACATGTGAATATGAACTAAAACCGCGTATTATATACAGGGAGGTAAATGTCATGTTAGGTAGTGTTACTGGCAACACTGACTTCTTATGTCCTTAGAGAGGACCATACATAACGAAGAGTTACCGATGATGCTGCTTGAGTGTCTTGTCAACACTTGAGCATGTGCCGCTAGGAGCGTTTGGGGTTAGGTAGTTAGTCCACCGCAAAATAGATAGCGCGACGGTGGAGTGACGACGCTGCGGGAAGAAGTGTGCAAAATATTTTCAAGCACTGTGTTCCGTGCTATCAAATAATTTAATGTGGAAATAAACCACTAAGTTATTTCCCTCATTCTCTAAAGAAGATATAACTGAATTATTACACAAAAAATAAAATTCTTCCATAATTTGGAGCTGGAGGCCGCTATCATAATAAGTTCTTGAAAGTAGTTTAGACGGAATATTGGAATTGCAATCCTATTCTTTGGACTGTAAGTTTATGGTCTCTATTTCCAATACTTATGATTAAGTTTTAACTACTATACATTGGTTTTGGTTTTACATGATCGTTGTACTCTCATGATTTTCTTTGTCGTTGGGGAAGACATTCTTACTTCCGTTGATGCCGTATTTATCAGCCGTATGATTGAATACGATTTTAACAATGAATAAAATGATAATTAAATTATAATGAGGAAATAAGGTGAAAGAATTTAAGATAATGAATATTACAGATGGATAAGTTCATGAAACGAAGCAACAGCATTTAGATTCAATTACTAGAATGCGCATAAGTATTTTAACCCAGAGCTATATAATAAAGTTGCTGGTCTATATGGATTAAAATGTTCCGTCGAAAGGCTGTGGTCACGGGTTGGGTCGCTACCTGTGTAATTAGTAGACCGGTCCAAACCTGGCCCAAACCAGTATTTCGGGGAAACGTCCGCGTGGTTGTAGCTCGCTAACTAGAGTTTTTCAGAGAAATCCAGCTGGAGGCGAGGCTATATCTGTTTTGGTAAGGAATATTAGGTTTTAGCGTCAGTCTTCTAGTCTGAGACGTGATACCGTGTAAACGTGTTTTGCCTGCCGGGGACACAAACGTTGGATTGCGCCGAGAAGTATAATCAGTAATGAGAATCTTATTAAGTGAACAAGATTTCCCAAGCAGTGAATTAAGCGGCGAAGTATACTTTCAAAACAGTGTTAGTAATTTATTCCATCGTGATAGATTTCAGCAATTCAGTATAGTTTTAACGTGATAGTGGAAATCTAGAGTAATTCGATCTGAACGCGGCGGCAACTCCTGGTGAACTGTAAGCACGAAACGAACTGAATAGTAAAGCTGATACTATGAACTGTGTTGTTTTTATTTCGCCAACCTATCTCACGCATACCCTGTAGATAGCGTGGTCTCAGCTCTAATGACTAGTCAGGGCAAAGAATAATCAACTCCTAGAGCAAGCTACTAGGCGACCAGACCACCGGGATCCAGGCTGCTAAGGTCACATCCAGAGTGGCTGATACCAACGGCAGAGTAGCAGCAGACGCAGCGGGGAAGGTAAGGCCACAAACTTGGCGAACCAACGTGGCGCTTCGAGAGACGAAAAACAACCAGCATCAGGATCGTCGAAGCTCCAGCAGAAAACCAAAGGTACTGAGTGTAACACTTTAGTGTTGTTGCCGTTGTTGCAGTGAACTGATGGAGAGTATTTTAAGAAACGGAAAGGTGAAAGGTCAGTCAAATTCACAAAGCATGGACGTGCAGGGGAGTACTATACAAATTGTTAAAGAGAAAGTAGCAGAAATAGGAGAAAGTGCTCAGAATATACAGAATAGATTAGAAAAGACAATGGAAAGTAATAATGCTCAGGGTCTAGAAAATAATGTAGGAAGGGATACAGAATGTAGTAGTAACAATCAAATTGTACAGGTTAGTGTAGCTAAGGAAACAACTAATAATAGCCAGGGAGTAGATGTAAATGACTCAGATACGAATGTGAGTATGGTAGCCATGATGAAAGCGATAATGGAGAAATTAGAAAGTACGAACCAGAAATTAGAAAGTAATAACCAGGAATTATGTCAGAAATTCGAAAGTACCAACCAAGAATTAACTCAGAGGTTAGAAAGTAATAACCTAGAATTAAGTCAGAAATTAGAAAGTACTAACCAGAAACTAGAAAGTACTAGTCAAAAATTAGAGGCAGGACAACAAGATTTGGTTAGGAAGCTCGAAAGTCAGCAGAAAGCATTAGAAACCTTTCAAGCAGAGGTTAGAGGGGAAATCAATCAAGTTAGAACTGAAGTACGGGGGGAAATATAAAGTATAAGAATCGAAGTTTGTAATCAAGTAAGTGAGAAGTCAGGCAGAGAATACAAGAAATTGCGAGAGGACGTAGCAAAGCAATTGGAAAAAGAGAGGGAAATTGCAAGGAATTAGACCAAATTAGAGAAACGGCTAGCAAGGAATCAGGGGAAAATAGAAGTAGATTAGAACAAGCAGAAAGGGAAATTAGAAGGCAAGGTAGGGGTGTAGACGAAATAAATGAACAAATGAAAGAGGTAGCTACAGAAATTAATGGAATGAAGGAAACATTAGAGAATTTGAGGTTGTGTGTAACTGAACCTAATTCTACTGCTAGTCAGATAAGTGGAAGCTCTGCACGAAACGAAGCGAGACAAAGTGCCTCAGCCGACATTTCGATGCTTAATATGGGTCCAAGTACCTCCAGTTATGAACCCAGAGGTAATAATGTACATGTTGAAAGGAGTGGTGGTCAAATGCAATGGCCAAACCACATCTTAAATGAAATTGTGCCACCAGTGTTTGAACATGAGGATTCTGATAATCCTAAGGATTTTATGAGGAGTCTGCATGAATATTTTTCTGTAAAGTGTATTCCTGAACTGTATTGCATGACAATTGTTAGGAAATGCCTTAAGGGAAATGCAGCTAACTGGTTAGAGCTATCAATGGGAAATAATAATGACTTCAGGACCTTTGAAAGTTTATTCATGAATAGATACTGGGGATATAACAGGTAGTCTAGCATAAGATTAGAACTGAGTAGTGGAAAGTATGACCCAAGAACTGATCAGTCGATGGTTAATTATTTCACGAAACTTGCTAGGAAATCTAAAATGTTGGATCCACCCATGAGTGAGCAAGAATTAATCGCCATTATCACGACACACTTCCCAGAGGCACTCCAGAACTATTTAATTATAGCTAAACCCGCAAACGTCGCCACCATGATCGATTTGCTGTTGGCATTGGAGACAAACAAATCAAAGAATAAAAATGAAAGTTTCGCTAGGCCTGGAGCGAGCAACGAAAGGGAAATTTCAAATAATTTCGGGCAAGGGGCACATATTAATTACAATCAAAACCAGGATGTCCGAGATAGATACCGAGGTCCCGCACCCAGAGGAGGAAATTCGCAGTGGGAGAACCGAGGCCGAAATAATTTTGACCGCAACCAGAGGAACCGCAACGGGCACGACCGAAACAGAAATGTACAAGTACATTACGTAAACGCGGCGAGACACGAAAGGAACCGAGGAGGATGGAACGAGAGAAAAAGAAGACATTCAGGAAATGACTAATGGAAAGTCGACAATGTACCAGAAGTTAGGCCGAGGTCACCCAGGCAGGGAGAACGGAGCACGGGAAATGGTTACTGGAGGGTCGACAACATTCCAGAATTTAGGCCAAAGTCGCCGCAGCACGGAGAAAGGAGCACGAGCGGTAGAAACTCGCCGATAAATGGAGAAAGGTGCGATGCCATACAAGTAACCAGGCAAGTGTTCGAAAACCGCGGCCATTCTTCTCAGGAAGCAAATTTGGAAGGAAAGAATGCAACGAGAACTGGAGCTTACAGCAAGACTCAGGGAAACTATGTACCCAGTCAAACGCGCCTTCAGTGAAGACTGGGAGGAAACTATGTGAACCGTATGCGAAAAATAAGATCGTCAGAGGGCAAATGATGTTACAGAAGGAAACCAATCTGAGGAACAGAAGTGAAGACAGTGGCAAAGTGTTTGGACCACCACGAATAGCAGTTGCCATTAACGGAATTCCGGACACTGCAATAATAGACACTGGAGCTAACAGTACAGTGTGCTCGCAAAAGTTTTATGAAGAACTAATCAACCGGGGTTTGAAGATAATGTCTTTACCAGTAAGCGGTATATTTTGTTCACTAGCTGTAGGGAAGAGGAAAGAAAGAGTGAAATTTCAAGTCATGCTCAACGTAGAAATAAATGGTAGAATTATTGAGGTTTTGTTCCTGGTCGTACCCAGATTCGTTACCGACATAATTATAGGATGTGATTGCCTGTATGAATGGAAAGCCATTGTTAATTTCGAGAATAGATCTGTCAAGTTAGAAACAGGGCAAGAAACAGTAGTGGTGCCATTTGTCGACGATAGCGGTTCAGAGGAAGTTGTACGAGATGAACGTGAAGATGAAATCCGGGGAGACGTATTCTTTGTTGAGTATATAAAAATTGGAGCAATGGAGCTTGGCGAAATAAATGTCGAAGAATATGCTGCCGAATCGAGTAACAATGAGATGTATGATGAAGATGTTGGAACGATTAGGGAATATGTGGAAGCTGAACCCCGAGAAAATCCCGCCAGGAATTGGAATTATGAGACTACAAATTTGTACCGCAAGGAGGAAAACTACGAAAACTTGGAAGATTTGTTCAGAGAAAAAGTCAGTCAGGCTAACTACCTGAATACAGCGCAGAAAGAAGAATTATTTAGGATTTTAGTACGACACCAGGAGGTATTTTCGGATAAACCAGGAAGATGCACGAAATATATTCACTCTTTCAAAATGACGCCCATAGAGCCGTTTACACATAAAGCGAGACCCATACCATCCGCTATTCGGGAAGAAGTCGATAAAGTGATAGAAGACATGCTAGAAGACGGGGTTATCGAAATTTCAGACTCCATATACGTGAACCCCCTGTGCATAGTAAGCAAATCTAGTGGGAAAATTGGAATAACACTAGACGCAAGAAAGCTAAACAAGCATTGTAAACCAGACAGATTTAAACCCGAGAGCGTGGATGCAACGTTGAGCAAGTTGCACAAAGGAAAATTCTTCTCTACCTTAGATCTGACCGCCTCCTTCTGGCAGATTCCACTTAAGAGAGAACTGAGAAAATTTGCTGCATTTTTACATTCTGGAATTCTTTACCAGTTTACCGTCTGCGCATTTGGAATGAACACAAGCGGAGGCGCATTGTTGAGAGCATTGTATGCTATTTTTGGAGAAACCATAAAGAAATTCGTGGCTCAATATGTGGACGACTTTGTCATATTCTCGTCAGAAATTGGTGAACATCTGAAGCACCTTGATTACGTTTTAAACCGGTTAAAAGCTGCCAACATGACAATTAAACCAAGTAAAACTGCCTTCTTCGTCAAACAAACCGAGTTCCTGGGTTATGTCATCTCCCAGGAAGGTATTAGACCAAATCCGGAACGGATAGACAGCATAAATAAAATTCCGGCTCCGAAGAATATAAAGCAGTTACGGCGATTCCTCGGAATCCTCAATTATCAATCCAGTTTCATTCTCGACTTCGCAACTGTCGTAGCCCCTTTGAGACAGTTGTTGAAGAAAGATGAAAAATGGCGATGGACGCAGGATGAAGAAGAGGCCTTTCTGAGTGTGAAAAGATTATTCGTAGCTTCCATTTTGCTGGAAAAACCCCGGGTAAATCTGCCGTTCATTATTTTCACAGACGCGTCGGGATTGGGATACGGAGCGATAATGACCCAAAGGGATGAAGATGGAACGGACCACGTAATAGCAGTAGCCTCCAGAGGAATATCCAAAATTGAAGCACGAGCGTGCACGACTGAGAAAGAAATAGCTGCGATTTATTTTGCCTTGGTGAAATTCCGACAATATGTGTACAACAAACCCATCATTGTGTATACCGATCATGTGAGTCTGGCCTTTATGAACTCTTGCAAGCTAACCAGTACAAGAATATCGAGATACGTGCACGAGATTACGTCACACCAAATAGAAATCCGTCATGTTCCGGGGAGACATAATATCTTCAGCGACCTGCTATCCAGAATGAAGACAAACTACCCAATACCAGACACGATCGGCGACCACAAACACGATGTCACGATCTTGTACCTAGACACAATGGAAGGAAGATCACTCACGAAAGAATTGAGAAACTTGGCGAAGCTCCAGGAAGAAGACGAAGAATTGCAGAAACTTCGAGAAAAGGCGTCACCGATCACAGCAGAATTAAAGGAGAACATTGGAATATACAATGGAAAAATTTACAAGTTCCACGGACGGACAGATCCGAAGTGGAAAGTCATGATTCCGAGAGGGATCGAAAACCGCTTAATTACCGCATATCATAAAGCCTTAGCACATACCGGCAGTGAGAAACTAAATTTGGTAATAAGTGAACACTGCTACATAAAACACTTAGCCAGAAAAGTACGGAAAATATGTTCAACTTGCGACATGTGCCAACGAGCGAAACCATTCAATGTGAAATTCGATACAGAACTTCAAGCGATTTTAAGAGATGAAAAGAATGCGCTAGTCACAGTGGACGCTCACGGAGAATTACCTCGACGTCAATTTGGGTGCCGATACATTTTTGTACTTCATGATGTCTTCACCAAATATGTAAAAATATACCCCATAAGAAACATAAGCAGCAGGACTTGTGTAGGGAAGATAGTGAATGATTATATGCCGAAATACGGACCAGTAAAAGCGGTCTTGTCCGATAACGCGACCGTCCATCGGAGTAAATGCTTTAAAGGAACCCTCACAGATCACGGAATAAAATTATATTATTGCTCATCCTATTTTCCATCAGGAAACCCGACGGAACGAGTACTACGCGATATTGGGATCTATTTCAGGATACTGGCACATAAGAATCACAAAGATTGGGTAAGATACTGTCCAGTCATTGAAAAGATAATAAATAACACCATTAATGTGACTACAGGATTTGCACCCGTAACACTTATGTTAAACGAAGAACCCGAGCCCATCTTTAAGGAAATTGAAAAAAAAGTAAGCATTGAATATGAGACCCTAAGTGAAGAACAAAGAGCTAAATTAGCTTTCGACAGAATAAAGGAGAAGGCCGAAAAGAGGAAATCGAAGAGAAAACGAAGAAGGCACAAATGGAACCCAGAGATAGGTGATATAGTATTAATTAAAGATCACAAGTTGTCCTGCGCCTTGAAGAACAGAAAAAAGCTCATGGAGCTACTACACTCCTGGAAATGGAAATAAGAACACATTGACGCCGGTGTGTCAGAACCACCATACTTGCTCCGGACACTACGAGAGGGCTATACAAGCAATGATCAAACGCACGGCACAGCGAACACACCAGGAGCCGCGGTGTTGGCCGTCGAATGGTGCTAGCTGCGCAGCGTTTGGGCACCACCACCGTCAGTGTCAGCCAGTTTGCCGTGGCATACGGAGCTCCATCGCAGTCTTTAACACTGGTAGCATGCCGCGACAGCGTGAATGTGAACCGTATGTGCAGTTGACGGACTTTGAGCGAGGGCGTATAGTGGGCAGGCGGGAGGCCGGGTGGACGCACCGCTGAATTGCTCAACACGTGGGGCGTAAGGTCTCCACTGTACATTGATGTTGTCGCCAGTGGTCGGCGAAATGTGCACGTGCCCGTCGACCTGGGACCGGACCGCACCGACCCACGGATGCACGCCAAGACCGTCGGATCCTACGCAGTGCCGTAGGGGACCGCACCGCCACTTCCCAGCAAATTAGGGACACTGTTGCTCCTGGGGCATCGGTGAGGACCATTCGCAACCGTCTCCATGAAGCTGGGCTACGGTCCCGCGCACCATTAGGCCGTCTTCCGCTCACGCCCCAACATCGTGCAGCCCGCCTCCAGTGGTGTCACGACAGGCGTGAATGGAGGGACGAATGGAGACGTGTCGTCTTCAGCGAGGAGAGTAACTTCTGCCTTGGTGCCAATGATGGTCGTATGCGTGTTTGGCGCCGTGCAGGTGAGCGCCACAATCAGGGCTGCATCCGACCGAGGCACACAGGGCCAACACCCGGCATCATGGCGTGGGGAGCGATTTCCTACACTGGCCGTATACCTCTGGTGATCGTAGAGGGCACACTGAATAGTGCACGGTACATCCAAACCGTCATCGTACCCATCGTTCTACCATTCCTAGACCGGCAAGGGAACTTGCTGTTCCAACAGGACAATGCACGTCCGCGTGTATCCCGTGCCACCCAACGTGCTCTAGAAGGTGTAAGTCAACTACCCTGGCCAGCAAGATCTCCGGATCAGTCCCCCATTGAGCATGTTTGGGACTGGATGAAACGTCGTCTCACGCGGTCTGCACGTCCAGCACGAACGCTGGTCCAACTGAGGTGCCAGCTGGAAATGGCAGGGCAAGCCGTTCCTCAGGACTACATCCAGCATCTCTACGATCGTCTCCATTGGAGAATAGCAGCCTGCATTGCTGAGAAAGGTGGATATACACGGTACTGTTGCCGATATTGTGCATGCTCTGTTGCCTGTGTCTATGTGCCTATGGTTCTGCCAGTGTGATCATGTGATGTATCTGACTCCAGGAATGTGTGAATAAAGTTTCCCCTTCCTGGGACAATGAATTCATGGTGTGCTTATTTCAATTTCCAGGAGTGTATATAAAGGTCCTGGGGAAATTATTCAAAAATTTGGGGAACATACATTTGAAATAGTAGATGCGGTAAATAGAAAACTCATGGGTAGGTGGCACAAACAACTTCTCCGTCCGTACCGGACATAAACAAATAATCATGCAGAGGCATATAGGATAAGGTATAGATGAAAATGTATACAACTCAATTAATGAAAATGAATTCAGACGAACAAATATATATAATCTTAATGGTATCCGATCACAAAATATCGAAATTGTGAAAAAAAAAAAACTTGTGGTGATAAGTACTTTTAAGACTTTAAAGTGAAGTGGAAGTGCAGTGAATCCTATGAAAATAACCAACTCAAAGCGACAAAATTGAGTACCAAAGCAATTTACAAATCCAAGAAGGTGGAAGGACTTTTGGAAATTACACCTTTATATAGAATCAGAAGACAAACAGATTTTGTAAACTAGCTTAAGTTTTACGTAGTTCATAACTAATACGTTGTAAACGTTCGTTGTATGACGCAAGAAAATGTAAAACTTTTAGAAGTGGAGTGTATATAGCGTATGGTAAACTAATATGTATTGGATTATTTCAGATGTTTATAATGTGAAGTGTTGAAAACAAAAAGAAATTATGTACTAGTATTATACATTTTGTCATTATGATTGTATGTAACGCAGCTGAAATGCAAAGAAAATTGTAAAGTGAACCAGAGTTGCCGAAGTGTGGAGTTGTTGATAATAATAGTAATGTTATTCGGGCAAGGACGTTCCATTCTTAAATTATGGGATAATTAAATAATGAAACGGGGGCAGTTTGATGCCGTATTTATCAGCCGTATGATTGAATACGATTTTAACAATGAATAAAATGATAATTAAATTATAATGAGGAAATAAGGTGAAAGAATTTAAGATAATGAATATTACAGATGGATAAGTTCATGAAACGAAGCAACAGCATTTAGATTCAATTACTAGAATGCGCATAAGTATTTTAACCCAGAGCTATATAATAAAGTTGCTGGTCTATATGGATTAAAATGTTCCGTCGAAAGGCTGTGGTCACGGGTTGGGTCGCTACCTGGGTAATTAGTAGACCGGTCCAAACCTGGCCCAAACCAGTATTTCGGGGAAACGTCCGCGTGGTTGTAGCTCGCTAACTAGAGTTTTTCAGAGAAATCCAGCTGGAGGCGAGGCTATATCTGTTTTGGTAAGGAATATTAGGTTTTAGCGTCAGTCTTCTAGTCTGAGACGTGATACCGTGTAAACGTGTTTTGCCTGCCGGGGACACAAACGTTGGATTGCGCCGAGAAGTATAATCAGTAATGAGAATCTTATTAAGTGAACAAGATTTCCCAGCAGTGAATTAAGCGGCGAAGTATACTTTCAAAACAGTGTTAGTAATTTATTCCATCGTGATAGATTTCAGCAATTCAGTATAGTTTTAACGTGATAGTGGAAATCTAGAGTAATTCGATCTGAACGCGGCGACAACTCCTGGTGAACTGTAAGCACGAAGCGAACTGAATAGTAAAGCTGATACTATGAACTGTGTTGTTTTTATTTCGTCAACCTATCTCACGCATACCCTGTAGATAGCGTGGTCTCAGCTCTAATGACTAGCCAGGGCAAAGAATATTCAACTCCTAGAGCAAGCTACTAGGCGACCAGACCACCGGGATCCAGGCTGCTAAGGTCACATCCAGAGTGGCTGATACCAACGGCAGAGTAGCAGCAGACGCAGCGGGGAAGGTAAGGCCACACCGTCTGCCAACTGAGATAGATGGTGCCAGACATTGCCCTAATAGCTACTGATCTTTTTTGTGTAAATGTCGAATACTGGAACACAGCTGCTTGTAAACGATGGGGTGATATGGGCTAGACTCTATCCATTTTACTTTCTTATTTGGATCTCTTTGCATTTTCCAGTGAAAGAACAAAGATGGAGAAACATCCTACCATTTGACAAACTGTTAATAATTATAAAATTCAAACACACCTTCTCACATATGGGTCCTGTACCCCCATCTAAATGCAGATCCCAAAACCCAAGCGAGCAAACCCCTCTCAAATACCAATTCCTCTATGAATATAGCATTCTCATTCAAACATTTTCCTTTCTCTGTAAACATTGTGATTTATTAGATTCCTATCACTTTGTCTAAAATTCACTTTTATGAATGAATGTAAACCTCTCCCACAGAAACATTCTTGTTTAAAACTAGGGTGCGTTTATTAATGAATAACTTGCTTCGGACTAAATAGAAGCAGGAAACAAAACTTAAATTATTGTCTTTAGAATTAATAGAATCTAGGTCAATATCTCTCAAATTTAACTGATGGATAATTTTGTTCGAGTGAGGGAAGTATAAAACAGCAGGCCTGTGATGATTATCAAATGTTTACATTGAACGTAATTATAAGGTTGCTTTGAAAGTCCAGAACGAGTGAGTAATTAAATTAAATTATGTTTTGAACTGTCTGTCACATAGCTTTTAGTTTAAAGCTATTAAACTCTCTGACTACTTGGACAAAACAAATATTGTTAAATTTACAATCCTCGTACACCATGTACCACAGTAGGAGATGCGATTTATATGATGTTATTAAAATAAATTGTATCTCACTTCCGGGCTTTCAGTTACATAGATATATAGATTAGCAATATCACATAAACCATCTCTTACACAAATTCAGCACAGACAGTTGTCGTATCCGAACACTAGTGAATGGAAGCTCTGTAGTTACACCTATATTGGTATACTAATTATATTGTAACTCTGTTTGGGAATACAAAATATTAATATGGGGCAGCTCAGTGGAAAGTAAATAAATATTTGTTGTGCAAGAGCAGGTTAAACGCATGATTTCTAACACACAGAGCAAGCACTTAAGCAAATATATTTCAGAAGACTGAAGAGTATAAACCTCACTTGCATGTATATATTCTTAATCTAAAAGTTCTTAGTACGTATATGGTCTTCAGCTTTAACAATTTAATGGAAATAATGTTCCCATGAGCCCTTATGAACAAGTGAAGCACAAAATTAATATCAGCCTTGAAGCGATAGTCCAAAGCTTACAGAGCTGGTTGCTATACGATGGTTTTGATAGTCGCTCCCTTTATATAACTAAATGCCAATTAGATAGGATTTGAGAGTCATAGGTATAAGGATTAGGAAATTCAAAGCAAGAGTATGTCAGAAATGGTTGATTCACTATACGGTTCGTTTCCACGGGACGTAGGTACATTTTTGTGCAGTAACACTGGTACTATCTCCTACCGTTTACCAGTCATGTAGGTCATTTAGAGTACGGATGTCTTCAGAGAACATATGACAATCATTCAAGATATACACCTTAATTGCCAAGAAGTAAATTAGCAAGTTTATTTTAATTTCACATTATTAAAAGTTTATCAGAAAATCGAAATATTGTATAAATGTTAGATGTAAAGGCAGTCCGGTACTACGAGATTTTCTTGAGGATCTTGGTGGTGCATCCAGGGAAGTTCCTGAACTTATTACAGAAATTAATATAGACCCCTTTTTTGGTCTCATACTAGTTAACCATGTACATACATATCAACAGAGAGGGAGGGATTTTGGAAAATACAGCCAGACATTTAAAAATTTCTATTCCAAATATCAGATGACCTCAAAACGAGTATTTCCGTTGATACTTCGACAGCTTATTTGTGACTGAAGTGCACAGTTAGCCTATGTAACTATGAAGTGGAGAAAGTAAAAACGTTGAGTTAATTTTGCGGTAGGAGAAGTTTTAAATTCAAACAAGTAGTAAAGAATAGCGTGGAAACTCTTAATACCTCAAAATGTACTTTATTAAAATAATGATTTTTAAATTTATTGTGACATAATTTTTGTATATTTCTATTGCTTTACCTATTATAGAAACTCAGGAAGTGGAGAACTGCACGTAATATCCGTCTAGTATTTTATTGAATCCCTCGCATTCTTCATGATTTCATCAATCTTCCCCTTATTTCTGAATAAATTCCTAATATTTTTTTGTGCCCAGTTCGGTAGCGTTGGTGGTAGCGTGGCTGCCTCAACTTCAATAGACCTCGAGTTCGAATCTGGGTGATGGCGAGTTATTTCGATAAGGAATTTTCCAGGGTTTACCCTGATTGGAAAGCCGAATGTCATTTAACTCTAAGCTCTCTGGAGTTAATGCTCATTTGAGCATTATTTCCCTCATTTCATTGTCAAATATAAATTAATGTTGGTGAACGTTAATTAAAAAAACACATGTTTTGTGCAAAGGGAATATGAGGATAACGAATACTTAAGGGGTAGTCAAGTCCTTAATGAGCTGGTCCCTACACGGACACACAGCTTTGAAATGTCTCACTCTTTGCATCGCCTAGAGATAAAAAATGGTTCGAATAATAACCTCAGTTTTGAGAAGTAAAGGAATTGAATAATTCAAATACATAGCAAGGATATCCGGAAAATGGTTTACTACAGAAAAGAGAAACATCCACGAACATTAGCAACTACCTTCCCCGTACGACTGCACATGCAGCAAAACAATCACATGTGACGTAAGCAAGTAAACATCAGGATCCTCACACTGTAAGAAGGAACACAGGAGAACAACCGGTTTCCTGATGCAACAAGTATTTATTTAACTTGGCCAACATCATTCCCGTATCATATATAATAAACTGGAGTCTCTTTTCGTTTTGGCTGTTATTATTTTACAACCTTAAAGCTAAAAACATCCTGAAAAGAAATAAAAGATTATAAATATAAGAAACAAAACCAATGAGACCAATGTTGTTGAACACTACAATAAAAATGCACTGTACTATTCATCTGCCCCTGTAATGATTGATTAATAAAAATAACAGACTTAACGTAACAGCCAGATTCAGGAATAAATAAACAACAAAATTAGACCGCTGTTGTGGCAAATCAAATGGGACAGGTCTTGTAGCGAATGTGCATCTTACGGACATAAGATAGCAGAGGAGCGCCAATAAAAAGGGTAAAATGGAGAAGTAGTAATTTCGTGAAGCCAATCCTCGCAAAACAAATGAAAGAAAACTTGATACTATCGAAATTCCGTATAAAATTCACAAAATTTTGTATAAAAAGTATAATATATAAATTCTATAAAAATCCTAACTTTATCACAATTATATCACTGTATATACACTTTGAGGCCAAATTTTACTGCATTTACTTTCTCCCTTATTAAATGAAGCGCACACAGTGAAACCCGAGAATTGCATATACGAAATACAGTTAAATGTATGCACAAACACGTGTTCCACCAGAAAAGAAGGAAGAATGTGAACTAAGTCAACCTAATGTATACTAAACGCGGAGGAAAACCCACAATAAGGAAAGCGTAACCAAAATGATTGTAAATTGTACTAATGTAAGACCAGCAAAGGAAGGCATACAAGGCACTCGCAACTTACCCAGGCTCACGAAGAGCCAAAAAAACAATACCGGTACACCAAGCACCAGAAAAGGTCAGCTGCCTGCTTCTCCGGCTCATGCTCATCAGCACACTCCAACACTCATGTCCAACCCACCAAGCCAGCCACAACCGGGCAACCAATCCACGGCCGCCAGCGTGTCCCGGATAAAGGGTACGCTGAGAAAAATGAACGCGCCGGGCCAGAGAGAGTAAACACCAAGGGCCCATCCTGGGTAAGGCTAAGCACTCGATGCAACATGAAAAAGATATCTGTTTCGTTACAGGGAACTCACAACATGTATTTCTACTGAACTCTCAGAATTGAATTGAGAAGAATGTAGGTAATATATTTTCGAACTACCATAAACTACTATCCTCCAATAAATTAACTTTCTGACCTTTTACTAAAATGCTCTTTTTTAATGAGGTGGCCGCAAAGGGCATATATCGGTTGGTAAATTGGCATCGAACATTTGGACGGAATATAATACCTCCCCTATTTATTATGTATGACAGAGAAGACATAACACATAAAATAATTTTAAAGCTACAAAAAAACCAGGCATTTGAAAATACAAAACAGTGCTAAAGAATTGTGCGGAAAATGATAGTGGTGCAAAGGTAACTTTATATATTTAGAAATTTATTCGTATATATATAGCTATATAATTGCAATATAGAACTTTAGTTTCATTCTGATACAAATTATGAACAAGCGATACATATGTTATCCAATATTCCAGAAGTTGTATTCATAATAATTTCATAAATAAAGGAGCTGGCACTGCGTATTCGAATTGGATATGTTTATCGTCTTCCCTATATATTACTTATTGTGCTAACTATCACTGGAGAGATTGTTAGATGTTGTTCTTTGTTTCAGTGTATGGCGCGGAAGTGTACCTTTTAGGCTGCGCCGAATGCGTTTCCGCCTCACGTAGAACTCAGGACCGAAGTGCTCTTACTAGAAAATCCTACTTTCTGACATCACTTTGAATTACCCCCACTCTAGGTATTTTTGGAGTTTGCAAAGTCACATGATGAATATCAATTTTCTATTGGCTGCCCACTATCCTCACTTGAGTTCAGTGTTCAGAATTTACAGTTTCGGACCTAACGTCTGAGACGCTTTCTCTAACGGTCCGCATTCAAAAACTTCTACGAAAGCACGCGATCCTTGCGTCCGTCAAAATCTTATAGCCTATTGTCAGAAGCACGCATGGGATTTTAACAAATGTTTGGTCCCCGAATGGATGGCACCAAATTTGTTATGAGGGCAAAACACACATTAGAGTAGGGTTGTTTGGTTACAGGGATTGCAAAGGGAGGATACTGACATTCGCAGAGCGGCCTAGTCGCTGTGGTCGTCTCTGCAGTATACTCTAGCATTCTGTCATATATCTATTCTAGTATACGTCACTAATTTGTATTTATTGTTTGTTTGTGTTAATATCTTTCTGATATCAGGTTATATGTCGTCTCAATGATCCTAGGTGACAGGGGCTGCGTCAATGTTTATTACTATTAACAGACCACCAGTACATATGTGGACCCCAGAGGACTATATAAAAGAATGTATAAGAACTCATAGGCACGCTGAGGTCCGACAAAGCAGGAAGGCGAATCTACAAGTGCAGCATTCTGATCAGTATTCCAGGATCTGGAGTTTTTAGGTGAGGGCCCCCACTTTCTTTGTCAGGAATGCGGCCCTTTTTATGGAGCTATGTTCATATTAATTATTATTAATGGATTCCTCATTATTTGTTTAGTATGTCACCTGTCATAAATATACAAAAGCCATTCTGACGCTCCTTATGAAAAATTATTTACGTAGATTGTCATCCTGATTATTATTGGTATCGTTTATTCTCGTATACGACGTGGTTAGTATTTTATATCCTGCCTAAACAAAGGGAATCCATAGCGACTGGCACTAAAATAGTTGACTAAACGTTACTGTCTACTGAGGGTCTACTGCATTGTCCTACATCCAGTGTAGTAGAAGCTACTTTAAAATTCAGAGTACACAAAAAGAATAAACAGAGAATAAGTAAACCAACAAAGGTGTTTACTAATTTTTGCGAACTCTTTTAGTAGTTGTTGAAGAATATGTGTAGAAATTGATGTGAACTAAATTTATAGGTATGGCAATATATGTGAACAATGAAGCCTATGTGATTCAAGACCAAATCTCAAGCTAAATCATTACTAACTGACTTTTATATACGTACCTCGCCTCTCTCGAACTATTTCGAAATGGATTTGGTGGACTCTTGCAAACGTCCTATAACACGTTTTACATTTGAAACAAGCAGCTTCAAGTGTTTTGTTCATTACAAGCGCATGGAAATTCCAGATAAATGCTTAAGTTAAATGTTTAATTGTTTGATTGTTCAAATGTTGAAGGTAATTGATGAAAGTTGAATAAAACAATGAAAAGAATTCGCGAGAAGTACATATATGTAACTTCATTATAGTGTAGTTTCTTTCTCAAACTGAACTATATTTAAGTGCATTATTGTGTTAGTTTACACTGCTGCAACTATTTATTTTTCCTAATGAAATACAGAGTGAAGCCTGAACTGAACCTCAGCTACTGCAGTTAAAGAATTCCGTAACAGCTACTACAAATTACAATCCTCTATCACTGCATCAAGTATTACAGTTAGGGCCATCTATGGAAAGCAGTATACTGTCACCCAATTAGCGGTAGGCATGAGGCCCACAGCTGTGAGGAAACCAAAGGCCGCCGAGCCACGCCTCCCATTAGTCTCTGTCACTAACTGAGGGGTGGTTAGGGAAGTGTCACCTGTCCCTCGACGTTTCTCTCCCCTTCTCCTGTGGTCTGGAACGTTCGGGTGATTTGCGGGAAACCAGAGACTTCTAGAAAAACAGTGACATTCCTATAAAAAGTGTTTCAGAGAGACAGTCAGTCAGTTCTTGGTGTAAGGAAGCAGTGCTAGTGAGAAGACCGTACGTAATTACGAGTGCAAGTGAAATTGTAACGGACGAACTGGTGAATCGTATTTGTGTGCATTACGTAATTTTATGTAATTGGCAAGTGTTTAACTGTAAGTCGGTGGAAATAAAGAACATTTTTGAGTGGTGAAATTGGACTTTTCATTTCACGGACCCACAAAGTCACAATACAGTGGGTGAGAGCTTGCAGCTCCTAGCGGCCATGAATACAGTTAAAAGAACCTTTGCTGTTAGATATATGTTTACGTAGGCCCGCCTTGGTAGCGTAGATGTCAGCGCGTCTACCTCACGTTCAAGAGACCCTGAGTTCGGATCTCGGTCAGGGTGAGCTAACTGGATAAGGTTTTTCCGGGGGTTTCCCTTATCCCTAAAGAGGAAAGTCAGGTATCTCAAAGCTCCATTGAACCTGGACACATTTGAGCATCATTTCACCCATCTCATTCACCGTCCGATATGACACCGTTGGAGGACCTAAAATTGCATGCCATACTACTTTCTACAGATGACTTTGCTCCCTCTAATCCAAGTTTAAGATTAAATATTTACCAATGTAATTTCATTAAAATTTCGTTGTATATATTTGAGTGCAAGTCTAGAGCATTAGCCAAATGTTAAAAATGTTGGACGTAGAGTTTCGGCTTTCTAATTCGCACGATACTAAAGCAGACTCAAGAATGGATCTTGGCATTATCAAGATAGAAGAGTATTTAACATTATACATGAATTCGTCAATGACAAACAAACTAAGCTCAAAGAAATTATTTGTTTTAAGCAGATGCGTATTATTTGTGTCGTGAAAATAAGTAGTATGTTCCCCAGTTTCATCCTAGACGTAATAGCTAGGGAGCAGATTTATAAGCACTAAAAGTGTGTTAAAAAGGCAGGCAAAGACGCACTAAAATGGGTCAAACAGTCACTTAAATCGGCAATAAAGCTTTGCAAAGTAAACACTTAGAAATACACAAATTTATTAAAATGGTTCTTAAAATGTACTATAGCAAGATGACAATTATCGTAACATATGCTGCAACAAATTCACTAAACACATACAATTTTCCGTTTCCTTAGGCGAAATTTCATAAATGGCTCAGAGCAAGTTGTCTTATAATTAAAATGCATATAAATCCACTTCACTAAGTAAAAACCATAATGCGCATACATGTGTGAAGTAATTATTTCAAAAAGCGAAAACATAGGGTTCATTTTTTTTTGGGGGGGGGGGGGGGAGCATAAGGGTGAAAATTGAAATATCTGAAGATTTTGCTATATTTGTTTCAAATATATATCATTTATATTTTTGATCGATCAACAATAGAATAATACCAAGTTTCAGCTTTTTAGTTACAATTGTTTCTGGGGACTTTACAGTTTATGTCTAAATTACAGGCGATTTTCAAACTGTTCCACATATTGTAATTTTTAAAAAAAACTAATGCTTTGTGTGTAATTTTGTGCACCCATTTTAACCTACTAATGACCTGCACCTATGTGAAATATTTGTTGTCGCCATATCAACAAAGGTAAAATGAAATTCTGACAAATAAACTCTTTCTATTTTCCTAGGCGATTTCAGTAAGTGGTAAGCATTATAACCCTTTTGAATACAAATAAGAAAATGACAACAAATGAAAATGGATAAACTTAATATGCATTTGCCGCTACAGATATGTTTAGGATTTCACATAGATTAATAGAAAATTGCATCGTATGGAACATTTTGAAATAAAGAAAATGTAGGAGATATGGAATCTGACAAATCAGATGTTAAAATTACGTAATGGCAACTTCGATAGAGGTGAAGGGTTATTTAAATAATCATGTGACGTTTTCTGCAGTGCCGTTAGAAAAGAAAATCTTTAAACTATTGAAGTATGTCTATATTGATTTTAAGACAAAAATACTAAATTTGAGATTGCTGTAAGCTTTGGGCCAATTTGCCCAGGTGTTTCTCCTTAATAGAAACGATTGTTAGGAAGATAGGAAATTGGAAAGTTCATCACAGCTATCTTAATATCACTTAGGATGATGTCACAAGTGTCAGAGAGATACAAAGCACAGAACAAAAATTAATTAAAAGAGAAAGCTAGAGAATTCTAGTTTTAGTAATAAAAATCCTAAATTCCCCGTTGTCGTCTAAGAACAAATAGTAAAGCATACATTTTTAGTAAGCGTGTTCCGTTCACTCAAACAGAATTACAGAAACTAAGGCATCGTGAAAATAATTCTCATAGCTGCTTTTATAAATGTATTTCTGTCAACTTTAAAAAAAGCCATTACGATTTATTGGTCCGTAGTTTCATTTTCAGTGTTGGAAACAACAACGGAAGCTATATACACATAACCTTAGTGTGTGTAGCCTAGATAATTAAGAGCTGGCCTTACAGGTTTAGGTTGTAATCTGAACAGAGTCAAAGAGTGGTGATTTTAAAATTGGCTAAAACAACAGTTTAATGACAGAGGATTTACCCACATGTAAAAGAAATCTTACGGGAGTAAATTCCTGCTGACCAGCGGTACTGATTGTGATCTGATATGATTGTTAACAATTGACATCATCAATATTTTAATTAATAATCCCTCCCAGAGTTATTACTATTAGCTCAAGAAATGAGCCTTTACACCAACACAAAAATATCATAGTTCTGCATTGAAACTGCCAAAGAAAATACATTAGATAAATTTGGGCTTTACTGTGGAAAACTGAAATCATTCAGTTTTTCTTCTTTCGGTTCTCGTCAACATATTAACTTGTACATGCTTACGCTTTCATGGCCGGCTTTAATCCAATAGAATGTATTTCCCGGTCTTATGTGCCTTGGTCCAGAGCATGAAAATTCTCCTGACGTTTCGCTCATATATCAAACGGGCATCTTCAGAGGATTCTAGCGGTGTACTTGCTAAGTTCCAGAGCCTGCAATTTTGTTAAAACGGACATTTGAATCTATTTTTTGGGTTTCGTTGGGCTTCATATATTGTTTTTTTCGGGAGAACTTCGCAATTTTAGGCGTGGAACAAAAATTGCCTTACCAATTCTTTTTGGTTGCAACATCGCGTGACTTCTCTTAGCTGAATGTTTATATGAAATGCTAATGAGCGGACGGTGAAGTCTGTGACCCACTTTCTTACTCTAAACATCTGCTAAACTTTGGTGGAAGTTGAAAATTGTTTAACACGTTTCTCTCAACACAACTGTGATATATGGAACTCTCCGAGCCTATTTCTCTGTGAGCAGGGCGACATCTGTGTGATATATATTATCATTGGAATAGCGATGCGAATATCTTGAGTTATATTTGTTATCTTCTTCACATCATATTTACCTTAAGGAAAGTCCTGCTTTCCACCCAGAAGTTCGACAGTGAGATATTATGAGATATAAATGTTGTAAAGTCGTCTGTACCCAAAAAGGCGCTCAATTGACTTTCTTTACTCAAACTTGCCCTAAACACTGGTAGAAATTGTTATTCTTCTATCTGCTTCATTTTTTTTGAGACAAACCTCTGCGAAAACTTATGCTTAAATATCCAGTAGGATTATATAGAGAGGATTGGCTTATACAATAGTGAGATGCTTTAAGATCGTCTTGTTATCTTAAGACTTTAAATCTTCATTGCCTGAGCATGGCCATGAGATAAAACAGCTCACGACGTGTTTGTATCTGAGAAAAGTAAAAAAAGTTTTTGTTTGCAATATCTATGAAGAGAAAAAACAACAAATTATTCGTAACGTTTCTTCGTGGCCATTTGGAAGGTAGAGTTTCCTGGAAGTAGATTCATCTAGGGCATCCAAGTTCGTGTACTTTACGAGGATAGCGTTAACCTCGGGATTGTTCATTTTAAGTAGAAAAATATCTGCCTCAATTAATTTGTGTTAAAATGTGTGTGGTATTAGTAACGAAAATAATATATATATATTTTTTTAATTTTGAGTGAACTCATCATTATTGTGAACTTGTGGGTTCGTAAAACTAAAAGTGCAATTGCACCCCTCAAAAGTTTTCTTTAGTTCTTCCGAATTACAATCGGAACACTTAACGATTACACAGAATTACGTATTGCAAACAATCACAATTAACCAGTTCGTCTGTCACAGGTCCACTGCACGCAGTTACGTACACTCCTTCGATGCACGTACACAGTCCGTTCCCCCACTGGGTGCTCTTCACGCTGCTCGCCAAGAACTGACTGCCTCCAGCCCGACACGTTGTTTAATTAGAACCAACTGTCCAATCTAGAAGGGTCCGGATTAGATGAAATATCCTGTATGTTCGAGAACTCAAGGGGAGGAGAAAGAGACGACATAGTGATGTTTTTCCATCCACCCCTCGTTACCGCTATAAGACAAAGGGTTGGGCGTGGTCGAACGCCTACCGTCTCCTGCTGATGCCGGCCGGTTCTATAGGGAGTTCCGTCGTTCGGTTAACATTGCTCCCTCCTCAAAGCTGGTCATCCCGAACAGCACCATCGTAGCGTGCCAGGCGATCCAGGTGTACTACCAACATCTTCCCTCGGGGAACCTTTTGGACGCGGTAGAACACGTCGTTAAACCTCTTCACCTCCTGGTACGGTGCTTGCCATTGCTGCTGGAGTTTCAGGCAGCGTCCCATGGTCCGGGTAGGACGGTACAACCAGACCAGGTCACCTTGCTGGAACCCTTGGCTGTTGGCTTGCCTGTCATACCTTTTCTTCATGCGGTCGCTCGCAGTCTGGATGTTCTGGCGAGCCATCTCGTGCATGTCGTGGAGATGGTCCACCAAGTTCTCCACATACTCGGTCGCTCGCTGTTTCGCTTCCGGAGGGCTTCCAAAAGCCAGGTCACCAGGGAGGCGTAACTCTCGGCCGAACATTAAGCTGGCTGGCATTATCCCAGTTTCGTCGTGTGTAGACGAGCGGTAGACCAGGAAGAACAGCGGCACTTGACGTCGCACTCTCGCTGATGGCTGGCCATGAACTTCTTTAGGTGTTCCTCTAAGGTCTTGATGTGTCGTTGGACCATGCCATCCGACTGGGGATATATAGTGCTTCATGCGAGTCTTGTTCACCCCAAGCCTTTGTAGTGCCTCCTTCATCAGGTTGGAATCAAAATTGGTGCCCTGGTCACTGTGCAGCTCTAACGGTACCCATAATCGACAGAACACTTGCTCCTCGAAGTAGTCTGTGGTTGTCCTTGCCTCTTGCTTCGGGATGGCATACACCTCCGGCCACTTGGTGAAGTAGTCCACAACCACCATCAGGTAGTTGTTACCTCGGTCGGACATCGGAAATTGTCGAGCTATGTCGACGGCGATCCGTTTGAATGGCGCTCCGACGTTATACTGCTACATGCGAACCCGGCTCCTAGTCTGGGGGCCGCCACTCGCTGCTCACAGGTGATATTGACGGCAACATCTCTCAACGTCTGCTCGGAGCCGCAGCAATTGGTAGCCTTGCCGTAGATTGTCAATCGTTCGGGTCGCTCCCAGGTGTCCTTCTGAAGTACCGGCCTGCACTTCCACCAAGACTTCCGGGGCCTTACTCCGGGGAAGTACCAACTGGTCTCTCTGCGTCTTCCCATTGGGCCATTCCCATACCCGGAACAGCACGCCCTCTCTGGTCTTCAACGAGTCCTATTTGGCCCATTACGATCTCTAGGTGACGCTCCTCGGTGCGATGTCCTCCCCCGGTTGTTCTCGTCCCTGCCTCCACTTCCCTCAAGAGTTGCCCCAAGTCTGGGTCCGCCAGCTGCTCCCTTGCCAGGCCTGCGCTATCCCAGCCGTCCGCAGGCACTGCCACAACTACTCGAACTGCTGCGGCACGCTCCTTTTCTTCCACTCTTGTGCACTGGCCGCACTCCTCTGGTCAGGGTCTTCGGGACATGGCGTCTGCGTTACCGTGGCTCGTTCCTCTACGATGTTCCGAGGTGAAGTCGTTCTCCTGCAGTCTCTGAACCCAACGTGCTGTCTGGCCTTCCAGCTCGTTAAAGCTCAATAACCAGGTTAGGGCGCAAAGGTCAGTCCTCGGGTGGAATGGCTGACCATACAGGTACTTGGGGAAGTGCTGCAAGGTCTTCACTACCGCCAGTAATTCTCCCCGGGTGACGCAGTAGTTCTTCCCTGCCTTGGATAGCGTCTTACTATAGAAGGCTATCACACGCTCATGGCCGTTTTGGATCTGTGATAAGACACCTCCACTGCAATGGTCACTGGCGACGGTGTCCACAATGAAGGCGCCACATGATTGTGGAAATCACAAAATTGGAGCACTGCACAGGATCTTCTGCAGGTTCTGGAAGGCTTCTTCGGCGTCCTTCGTCCACACATAAGGCCGATGTTCCTCTGTCTGGCGGGTGACGGGTTTTGCGAAGTTGGTGAAGCCCTTTATGAAGCGGCTGGAAGAACTGCACAGCCTCAGGAAACTGCGCAACTCTTTCTTATTCTTTGGGCGAGGCCTGTCTCTCACAGCCTGTGTCTTCTCCGAGTCTGTGGCCTGTCCGGATGCTCTGAAAAATGTGGCCCAAGTATATCACTTCCTTGCGGAAGTGCTGACACTTCTTCGCGTTCAGGTTCAAGTGGGTCGCCTGCAGTCTCTGTAGCACCTTTCTCAGATTCTCGAGGTGATTTTCAAAAGTTTTTCCGACGATGATGATGTCGTCCAGGTATAGCAGGCAAGCGTGGTACGTCAGCCCTCTCATCACTGACTCCATGAGGCGTTGGAAGGTACCTGGTGCGTTGCAGAAGCCAAAGGGCATAACCGTGAACTGCTAGAGCCCTTGCCCTGTCGAGAATGCGGTCTTCTCCTTGTCTCTTGATTCTAGAGCTACCTGACAGTAGCCCGACTTCAGGTCCAGTGTCGAGAACCACTGGGCACCAGTTTGCGTGTCCAGGGTGTCGTCAATTCGGAGTAAGGCAAAACTGTCCTTCCGGGTGCCAGCGTTCAGCTTTCTGTATTCTACGCCGTAGCGCAGCTCGCCGTTCTTCTTCGTCACCAAGACTACGGGGGAACACCAAGGGCTGTCCGACTCTTCAGTCACCACCCTAGATATCACGTCCTCCAGCATGCCTCATACAACCCCTTGCTTCGCCAGCGGAACGCGTCTAGGTGGTTGCCGAATAGGCCGGGCGTCTCCGGGGTCGATGCGGTGATGCACTTTGTCCGTTCGGCCGTAGTCACTATCACCTAGGCTAAAGACGGGCTGATACCGTCTCAGCAGTTGTCGAACATTCTCCAGCGGTTCTGCGGTCAGGTGGTCGATCTCCCTCCTCACTAAGCCTTCTAGACGCGAACCCAGGTGTTGCGTCGGCACCGGCTCTTGCCTCTTGTCGATTGCTGTTACGCTTACCACGGGCTCGCACGTTCCGAACACCGTCCTGGCCTGGACGTCGTGATCGGTGTCCGTTGGATTTAGCACTCTCAATGGCACCTCCTCTCGGCACGGCACGAATGCCCTGGCTACACACAGTCCGTATTTTATTGCGTATTATGGTCCAGCATCATGTTCCTGTTTCTGTTGCCTTCCAGTCACGCCGTCACCGCCACTTCGCTTCTTGCGGGGACAACCACGTCTTCATTCAAAACGACCCTGCAAATTTCAATGCGCTCTTCTCGTTGACGGAGTATAACATCTTTTCCGTTGAGCCGCAGAACCTTCTTGCCGACGTCGGCCGTCGCCTCTTGGCACATGAGGGCATACAATCCCAGTATCACCTCCTAAGCCACGTTCGCGACGAACACCCATAGACGTACGGTACTCCTTCACAAGGTCAAATTTAGCAGGGCCTCCTTCTCCACAGGCAAGGTGTCGCCCGATTCCGTCACAAGTTGGTATGGTAGGCTCGGCTTCCTCGTCGGCAAACCCTTCGCCACGTCAGGTCGGACGATGGTCACGGCCGCCCCGGTTTCCACCAGCACGCAGCACGGCTTTCCTTTTAACCAGCCGTCCACGTTGAGGCTGTCATCCATGCGCCGGCTGACTGCGCGCATGTGTCACTCGAGGAGAAGTTGTGGACGGCGCCAACGTGCTCCTCGCTATGCCGGACTTTACTCGTTCTTCCGGCTGCCCTTTCTGTTGTCGGCAATCTCTCTCTAGGTGTCTCGGCTGTCCACTTCCCCAGCACAGGCCACTAGGTGTTCACCGGCGTCCCTCGGCTGGTCTTGTGTCTCCGGTGTAGCGGACGCTCCTCGTTCTCATCGTCGGGATATCTGTCAACTTCGCCGCCTCCATCCTTAATGCTGCCGTTAGCGCCTCGTGGATGATTTTATAATCGCCCAGTATTAGGCGCTGACGATCTCCGTAACTCGTACCCCTTCAACGAATGTGTAGGCAGCTTCCCGGGATACGAACTCTGGTGGGAGGTCGACTAGGGCCTTGCTAGCCAGTTGTTCAGCTGCCAGGGCGAACTCCCGCAGCGTCTCCTCTGGCTGCTGTGAGATTGTCTTTAGCTGGCTGCGGTACGCTGCGGCTAAGCGGTGGTTTCCAAAACGATTCTCCAAGGCCACCCAGATGTCCCCTGGCGCCACCGTTGTCTGTACCGCGTTCAGGAGTTCCGCGGCCTGTCCCTGGAAGCTGGCTAATAACTGTGTGGCTTCCTCCTCTGTTAACCATTAGTTGTGCTTGGCCACTGCGTCGAATTGGCGAAGGAGGACCTGAAACGTTCGGCGGTTTGAGGCGCACCAATATCCTCCGGCGCCACCTTCATTTATGTGGCCAGAATGTCGTTCACTGCCCTCATTTCTTTGGTCAATTCGGTCTTTATTTCTTCCATCTTTTTGGTGAAGTTGTCGTTGGCGGTCTTCATTTTTTTACCTCTGCGGCCAGGTTGTTATTTGCCGCTTCCGTCTTCGTTGCTAATTCGGCCTTCATTTCTTCCATCTTCTCGGTGATGTTTTTGTTTGCCATCTTCATTTGTTTCAACTCTGCGGCCAGGTTGTTATTTTCCGCTTCTGTTTTTGCAGCGAGGTTGTCATTCGCCGTCTTCATTTCTGTCACTTCCGCCTTCATTTCCATCATCTTATCCAAAATCGTTTCCAATGCCGCGTCAATGGCTGTAATGTTCGGTGATGTTATCCCACTTCTGGCACCAGTGTGACTTTGTGGGTTCGTGAAATTAAAATTCCGATTACACCAATCAAAAATGTTCTTCATTTCCACCGAATTACAATCGGAATATTTGCCCATTACACAGAATTACGTAACGCACACAATCACAATTCTTCAGTTCGTCTGTCACAGGTCCACTGCACGCAGTTAAGTACACTCCTTCGATGAACGTACACAGTCCGTTCCCTCACTGGGCGCTCCTCACGCTGCTTGCCATGAACTGACTGCCTCCAGCCCGACACGTAGCTTCCGGCTGGCCAATCTAGAAGCTTCCGGATTAGATGAATTATCCTGTATGTTCGAGAACTCAAGGGGAGGCGAAAGAGACGGCACAGTGGAGTTTTTCCAGCCACCCCTCGTTACTGCTATAAGACAAAGGGGTGTTAGTGGGCGAACGCCTACCATCTCCTGCTGCTGCCGGCCGGTTCTATAGGGAGTTCCGACGTTCGGGTGACATTATCTTATAGGTAACTATGCAGTAACAACATGCTCTCATAGAGTTAGCGTCAAGATATCGAGTACAATTAGAGTACACTGCGTAAAATTTGAAAATGGTCTATAGTACACAAACCGTACGAATCATCACAAAAGTGAAACAACTGGAAGACAGCACATAAAACAACTGAAGATATACTACTTAAACGCAAACATTGCGGCATGTCGGTGGGTCGAGCGAGTATTGCCACTCAGTTCGGCTCAATTATTTGGCAGGGGCTTGACTACTAGGGTCGCCAGCATCGCCAACAAAATTTGAAAAATATCGATTTCCTCGGCTGCTCTCGCAGTTATCCTAATATTCGTGAATATAGGATCTGTGGCAAGGATCTCTTGATTACAGGGCGTTTGTGTGGATCAATTAGGGTAGTTGGTGAGAAACACAGGTTAATTCTCTTATGACAGTCGATTGTATTTGAATTACTCTTGAAATACATGTTAATTAGGCGAACTCTGAAAGGTAGGATTCACGCTGGCGTGGTTGCAATCCCATGTCTATAACACGACTCATCGGATTAGCATCCAGCTACTAACTACCTTTAATTGAACGCGATTATTTTATAAATAAGAAAAACTGGTACAACTAATATTGGTTCGTATGTAATATATGTTGATAATAGTAAGCTAAGGTATTAAAATCACACTACTTTCTCAACTCATTTTTTCACGACCACTTGTCTCTTGTATTAAAATTATAACATATACTTTTACAATGTTAGTTTCACATACCATTCCGTTGTAGATATAGTTTGTATATAATCTGATTGTTCGAAATGTTGGCCAGCTCATGTCGTGTTTCAAGCATCATGCTTATTATTTGAAACTCTCAGAAAAACAGGAAATGAAACAAACGTTTCTGAAGTTTAACATTGCTGGACAACTGAAATTAAAAACCAGTGGGTTGTGCCTTCCGTCAAAATGAAACAGTATTTCCATATTTGTCATACTATTAAACATTTTTAAAGATATACATTTTTCAGAAAAGCCTCGTTTTTAGACGATAGTTTCGGAACACAGAAGCTTGTTGCCGCCTAAAGGCCGAAAACTTCTTGTGGCGTAAACATCCTTAGCAAGTCACCCTTCGGTAGGGAAGTAAAGCCGGCAGCCTATAGTCCGCAGATCTAAGACTCATAAAATACCCACAAGCCTCTGCCATAATAGATTAGGATGCTGAGAACCACTGTGTCCATAAATTAAATATGTTTTCAAATCCAGGTTATGACATTGAATTTTTCAGATTACTGTAATTAAAAACATCTATATCACGGAGTAATGTATTTTGAAGGATTAGTTCTCTAAGAATTACTTCCTCAATATAAAATTTAACATACAGTGTATAATGATAAATATCCTGGTATTTCCGATATGACTTAACGTTGGAGGACGTAAATTAAAACAAAAAAGATTCTGGTATTTGGGCACTTACAATAGTAAATCGCCACAAAAGTGTATCTCGACTATGAGAGCTTTAAGTGGTTTACCGGGAAATTATAATCAGTCAATTTGTAGGATTAAGTTCGCGTCGGCATGTTGACCATGGTAGCTCAAGTGGTTAGAGCGACTGCACGGATGCGAGGAGTTCCGTTGTTTTAATCCAGGCTGCGGAATTCAATTTTTCAAATGACTACAATTAATTAAAAACATCCATAGACCGCAGTAATGTATTTAAAAGGATAGATTCTGTAAGATTAACTTCCTCAATATAACATGTAACTGGGAATAGCTCGAAATTCTTCATAACACAAATCAGAAGAAAATTTGATACAAATTGTGCGTTTTAAATAGATATATGCCCTTTGGTTATTAAGATTTTGTACGTCTGCAACGGTTTACCGGCTATAAGTATAAATTTAACCAAGAATAAATTGGACTAATGTAACATTCCTAAAAACTGAGAACACGCTTTTGCTGTGTCATGAAATATGTTGAAAATATATCTTCAGTAATACTAACAGAGAAGTTTCTGAGAAACTAAAAATTTTCAAAAATTATTACAAATAAGGTGTTATAAGGAGTGGTTTGATTTTCTTCCAAGTCTTCGTATCGCATTGTGGAACGACAATCGTCTCAAATATCAAGTTTGGTATTTAACTGAATTTTCGTTTTCTAGTTATACTGCTCAGAGGTCATATTTTTCAAAACATGTCTTCTGTGAATTAGTTAAATAGTACATGCTTTGGGACATTAGAATGATATGTTCCTTTAAGCGCTGTTTTGCCATTGTCTTCGCTTACCTTCAGTGGCAAATAATTGAAATATTTAAATTCATATATCTGAAGTGCAAAAAAGCACCATAACCTGAATTTGATTTATATCACAATAATCAACGCTGTTAGCACAATTTCAATAGCCAGGCGCAGTCATCTGTTTCCTCGCGTCTGTGTTTCACAATCGTAACCTACAGCGTTAAAATCCCGTGAGCCTAAGAATTCTGCTGTGTGTTCATGCCCAACATGATATTCCTTAATTTGCAAGTAAATGTCACAGCAATACTTTTCACTTTTATCTATAAACATTGTAAATATGTAAGTGTATAATACAAGCGAATGGGCTGCCATCTATTGCTGTAATGCGGACACATTGCCCTCTATCGGTAAAGTGGAGGAACCCGCCCTAGGTTCACCTAATGTCATGTGACGTGTTGGAATGCAATAATTGTTTTACTTACCTAAGTAGATAGTAAGACCGCCAAAGCTTGTTAATACGGTATGTAGCTTTAACAGAATTTGGAAAGTGTCTGAGAGAGCATAAGACGGTTCATCCTTGTTTCATTTCCTTTTTGTGTCAATATTATTTATCCGTTGTTAGGAACAACGTGAGCCATACGTACTTTACAAATATTAGATGACAATCTTCGACAAACATTTTCTGTCTCATTGTACAACAACATCTTAGAAAATGTGGAGGGTAAGTAAACTATTATTTTGTATCATTTCCAAATGAAACAAAAAGAGAGGTGAAGTACACTGTGATATTGGTTATGAAAAACAAACTTCGAATTGAATAACGGCATTTTCCTTTAATTTGGGTTAAATAAATGCTCTGTGGCTTATCTTATTTGGTTTTGTATTGTTAATTATTATAATTATTATAATTTTAATGATTATTATAATGATCATGATATTTATAATCATCATCATTATTATTACTATTATTACTATTTGGATATTGTATTCATTATTGTACTGTTAAAGTATTTCAATATTTAATGCACATTTTTGAGTTAATTCCTAGTGAAATACAGTTCTGCCTCAACTGATTAGGTCCTTAGATCCTTACTAGAGCTATTACTACTACAATTTTTTGTTTTATTTTCCATTACTTCTGCCTTGGAAACTAAAAGCTAAAGCCCGAAATATAGTGTATAAGTGTATTTACAGGTTTTAGCATACACTGTATATCCACGCCTATTATTATCAGAAACCATGTAATTAAACTTGTGCTGCTATCTATCGTTGAAGTAGTACAAAATAGTTCAATAATACATCTACAGATGGTAGAGAGTATATTTTATTGCGTTCATGTACAGATTAACAAAGAGAACCATCATTTATTACATATCGCAAGCTAATACATATAGCTAATAATACAAGATAATACCTTTTTGTTCAACTCTTCACTTTATTTTAAAATGTAACAGTATATATTACAAAATAAATAGGTATGCACCAGGATAGCAAACGTATGTCTTGCTTCCAGCTATTAGAGTTCAGACCTAATTTTTTCTAACACTGCCACCTAATGGGTATCCTGGAGAGTCAATTGCAGTCCGGGGTGGCAGATGGCTGCTATTATCGATTTGATGCTAATGGGTGTCAAATATTCCTAATTTCCCGAACATCCCTGTACTAATTGTTACAAGTATTATTAATAATACTACTTGTACTATTGTTAGTACTATTACGATTACTATTAAGCTGCGCCGTGACTGAGCGTTTAGTCAGCTCGACTCTCATCCGGGTGGGCGACAGCAAAGTAAGGTATGCGGTGGGGTGGGTTTTCTCCAGGCTCTCCGTTTCATCCGTCATCTCTTTCCATCGGTTCTCCCCCTTCGTCTTATGTTTCATCAGTGTCTCCGACTGCGGTACCGTATATAGTAAAAGCTGGCGTTAAACATTACACACATTACAATTACTAATATTATGACTAATACCTTTAATAATAAAATTTCAAGAGTGCCAATAAATGTGACCACTTTATATTTAACCTAAGCATAATGTTACTTTACCTTGATTAATGTTACCTTAATCGGGCATAGCTTCACCATACAAAGAGGACTCCTGGCTGGCCTCTACATTGTCCTCAGAAAAAATGAAGTCATTGCTGTATAAACTATTTGTTAAACTAATAGTTATAGGTTCCATATCATCCTGTAGATGATTTGTTTTCCACATATCGTCTTCTATCCCTTCATCGTGTAAGCATAAGTTTACCACGGAATTACGACCCTTAATCGCCCCTTAAACTTTTCTAATACATCTGGATTTTACCATGTCCAAGACACAAATACCAGCTTTGTTGACACTGTGTACCTTACAAGCAAAAAAAAAAAAATGTTTGCTTTGAACTGAAGGTTAATGGATACCTTAGTTCAGGAAATGGTCTTTGTTTAGATAAACATTATTGCATTATTTCCTTGAGAACTTTGTCGTTGTGAGCTTTTACATGGACTTGTACAATGATAATTAGCCAGTGTCCACATTTACCATCACAAAATCGAAAAATTCATTCACTATATTTTAAAGTTTCTTTTAAGGAAATATGTTTAGACTTATAAACTCTAAACACCAACGTCCTTAAGAAAACAAGCGAATAGTCCTAATCTTTTTCATTGCAATATTTTCGTTTTAACACAAAGCTTTATCGATGAGAGCAATGTTTAAAATCTGTAAAAAACTAAACTTCAAGTTTCATTAATTTAAAGATATTTTAAGTATATAAAATATCTTTTGTTAATAACATCGTATTCTTCCACACACTTCATACAGAAATGCACGTTCCTATTTTATCTTAGTTGCTTCTCAAAACACATTTGGCAACGGAGAGCTTGATTCTAACATAAGAAAAGCATGGTCCATAAGAGCCCATTGTGACTTCATGATCTGAAAACCGATATAGTGCCATCTGCTGGGCGTGCGTAGAAGCAGAGTTCCCACTAATGGCAACAAAAACAACTGCTTGCTTTAGAGGTTCCTAAGTACACTCATTTATGCCAATGTAAATGATTCATTAGTAAACTGTTATACCATGAAGTACTACAGGAGGAAGGATATACAGAACTGATTTTACTGAGGTTATCAATTACAAAGTCATCACAGAGCAACCAGATTTAAATACGTTTGTTCAACCCCTAATACTTACTAAACTCTCACATTGCCCTTGTATGTACGTACACAACATTACCAATAGGTTAACGTTTATGTCTATCGCATTAAGACAAAGGGATAACAGTTTTTAAAAGAATTTTGCACACCATTAGTAAAGGTTATGTGAGTGAAATACTTAGGTTATCCTTATATTTTAAAGGCGCCCGCGCGTGCCCGCGGATATCTCATCCCTCCACACACATACAAGTATTTTTAATTCACAAATATATGCGGATTTTCCATAAAAAGCAATGTCTGCGTGGATAGACGAAAATCTTGCGCCATATCAACAAACAATTTCACACTCAATGGTGATATCACAAACACCTTATTCATAGACGAAATTAAGATATTTACTTCGGGAAAATTCGCCTCGATTTTCTCTGACAACAGATAAACAAGTGCTAAACGTGCCATATGAACTGCCTTACATTAAAATACGTGTATCAGCCTTAGGCATATATTCTGCTGCATCTGTAACCTCACCAAGAGGTTTTCCTCATTTTATTTAGCAGGCGTTAAAATAAGATAATGCATCACGAAAAACCCTAGCAATCGCCGAATTGCTTGTTATTTCCATTAAGTAGTCTCGATACAGTGAGATGATGTATTGCTGAGTCAGATTCAATTTTTATCCACGACGAGTTTGACAATAATTCTCCAACACGATCAAACTATAAGTTTGAGTTTTTGATATTTTCAGTTATTCACGGTATTAGCTGAACATTATTACTTTATTGAAAATTCGTAAAGATTATTTGGTAAAATTTGGAACGTCCTTTAATGGGGAGCAGGGTAAATGAACAGAACGAAAAAACTTTTTGTATCTTTAACCAATTTAATCAAACCAGCTGCACTACAGGACATATAACTTTTGCTTGCATTTGAAAATGTTTTTGTGTCATACACTTACAAGTTATAAAACACTGACAAGTATTTATAAAGCTCAAAATTCAGTGAAGGCACTCGGGGTAGTTAATAAAATAATTTCATTAAATTATTTCTTCATAAACATTTCCAAGGCGGCTTTTCCTTAATGATTATTCACCAGGAAATTTTCGTTCGTAATATTTCTTCCAGGAAATTTTGAAGTTATAAATTTTTAGCTTATTTAAAGGTTATCTGGTTTAAAATAATGATTTTAAGGCTTACATCTTTCAGAAAATTACCATTGCCACCATTTCCAATTGTACTTTCAGTAAATGTTGTTGGTAAGGTTTTTAGACCTTTGAGACTAGCATTTCTATGAGCAGCTGTTTTGAGTAATTTGCCTCATCAATAGTTTTTGTTCCAGGACACATACAAAAATTTTATAAATTACTATGGGTGTATTTTAGTTATACAGAACCAACAAACACTAACCCTAAAGTCGCACTGATTTTTAAAATATTCCGAAAATGGAAAAGTAAACCTTAATGTTATAACACTTGCTGAGATCAATATTGCCATCTGTTGTTAAGACTAAGATTTCTATCAATCCACTGTCGAAATAACTGAACTTCACTGCTCTTCTGTCTCGATAACGTAATTTCCTATTACGCAGATTTCAGAAATTACCATTAGCAGTACAAATGTAAAGGTTCAATTTTTAATTCTTGGAGATATTGTTATGACAGACGACTTTGTTTTTATCATTAATACATACCATGTCAAGTTTTATGATGTAACGTACACAACGGACTTTAAATAGTTACCACATGTTTGTTGAACAATATTGAACTGCATATTTTTATATCAGGAAGCGCTCAATGTTGAATGCTACAAACCCATTTACGGCGACTTTTATGAATTTAGAAAGGTTATATATAGCATTCCTACACAAAATGAACAATAAAAGAGAGATTATCTATGGTTTTTCTCTTCTTCAGGTATATGGGTGAAATAGACGTAGGGAACATTACTGACAAAGCAAAATATATGAATAAATATGTACACAATTTACTTAAATATGCACTAGCCCCTTAAATATTCATATGTATGAACTGTAAAGCTTCCGTAAGAAGTAGCTAACAAATAGGAACAAATGTATTACTAACCTTTATACGTTTAACCTTCAAGGAATAAAATATGTATATATGTAAAATCAGAGCTCTATTAATCACACATTATTTTAGAAGCGCTTGGCAATCGCCGATTTAGGGATTTAACCTTTTTTGTGTACGTTCACAGATAGTTTCTTAGATTTAACTCAACATAAACTTCAAAAAATTATTCGTCTTAATTAGACACAAATTTAAATATTACTGCGCACTAGGACACTAGTGTCATCTTCGAATGGAGCTGTACTTGCTACATCGTTTACTGCTACGAAGTGAGAGATTGCTTATATAGATCAGAAGTAGCAAAGGTACTAACACCGAACCTTGGAATACTGTCTGTGCTACTTTCCTGCAATTTGATGTTTGTTTTTCATAACCGATATCACTGTTTACTTCAACATTTCGTTTTCTTTCATCTAGATGTGATACAGTCCAAGTATTTAATTTACATTCCACACTATAAAAGAAATTGTTGCACAGTGGGCCAGAAAAAAAAGTTTGTAGCGGATCTCATCTTTTGTGTGTATTTCGTAATGCACCGGCTGTTCGTTATTACAGATATAATTAATTTTGACACAAAAGAATGTGAAACAAGGACGGACATCCTTAAGCTTTCCCTGACTCCTTCCAAGTCCAGGAAATGCTACAGAGCGTATAAATGTCCTTTGCTGGTCTACTATCTACCTACGTAAGTAGAGCAAGGATTGCATTCCAACCAAAAATTGGATATCGACATATCGGTCCGGGTAGCTCAGTTAGTTAGGCGCTCGGCCATTCATCTCATGGACGTGGCTTCAAATCCTGTGCTGACTGTTGGTTTTAACTGACACTGCTGTTACGATCCTGACAATTGAAATCGAAGTTGAGATACATCAGATTTATTTATGTAAATGGGACATTTTTGAAAAACTTCTATTACCTCAAAGCTAGCTCTAATGCTTTTGATTAAAGTAATAAAACTTAAAGATGTTTTTATGTAAAACGAAATGTGCATCCTGAATTTTCTGGGAACGGCCTCGCAAGTCATCTTCGTTCTGGCTTACAGTTCCACAACAGGCAGGAAATAAGGGATATACAAAATATTACTGCACAAAATGTGTACACCTCCTTACAACACGCAATTTATGTGAAATACATCTTTATGGAGTTTATGTTTCTCAGCTAGTCCCAGTAATTTGCACTTTTAAAAGTCTATGTATTTATCACATGGCGCTGTACTTCAACATGTGGCCAGGAGAGAGCGCTATCTAGTTCCAGTCTGGCTACGTCAGCTCTACAGGCTAGATGGCGGAAACGTCGCTGATGTATTCTGTTCTAATTGTTACAATGTTATTAACAACAATGAAAGAGCGTTTGTTTGTGATATCTATGAAAAGAAACTGAGAAATATCCTGTAAAAGACACGCTGGTCATTTTATAGTAATTCGGACCAGAACGCGGCATATTTGGATTGGGAACCACAGCGTCAGTGCAGAAATGGCTGCGAAAGGTACTATACAATTGCGTCCATATTGATTATTTTTATAGCATCATTCTCAGTACGCACCACATGGTATGGTTGCAAGATCATTTGATATCCTGTTGGAACTTATACTTAACTAGTAACACGTATTTTCATACTCCACTCGAGAAACGTTTTCCTCTTTACATGGCAGTAGGGATCAGTGTTGCCAACTAAATTACATGGGACTTCGTTACATGTAGAGCAAAATTCCGCTACAAAAAATAAATAAATAACCACAAACCCTTCTCTTTGAGATGACAAGGTGAGCAAGATGATGAATTATTAGTGATTTTGATGGTACTCTTATTGTTTAATGAGGGTGTTAATATACTTCATAAATTAATAGCTCTCACTACAAATAAGTGTAGGGGATGTACACTGGATGCTTAAATTGTGTAAGAGTCCTCACTGTCAGAATATTCTATTGTCACAGTAGCACTTTTTGACAAATTTTATATAGATTTTCCAAATTAATTTGCAACTTCATCAGTTAATGGATATGACATACAGCAACTCCCTTTGTTCTGAATACCAAATTTTTCCTTCGGGGGTCACTCAGTGTTTTCAGGCTTCAGTATATTCCTTTTATAGATTTAATGTCAGTCATCATGGTATACAATCTTTCCACATCAGCGTTTCCAATTGGCAACACAAGTAATGGTTTAGTTAATTTTGAAACATTCGAGAGGACATAATTGCCTTCGAAACGTACTTCTTCAGCTTGGCACCAGAACAAAAGGGTACTCTTTGATTCAGTTAACTTTTCTATAATGTATTATTGGTGACATAAGCACAACGTACTAAAACGTACTATTCACTTGAAAAGCTAAGAGTGTATTATGAATTACAATGAAGCTTGAGGCTCTGGAGGAAGCCAGAGTTAACAAAGTTTTGGCTAGGATGATGGACGTTGAACCTTTGTCTACTGTATATTTGAGGAATACCATTAATTGTTAAAACTAAAGCCAGAATGATTACAAAGCACTTTCAGATATAGAATATATAAATTCAAGGAAGGGTTGATATCTCCAGTCTTCAAAAGGACATTTGCTAGTGCCCGCTGTGTGAAAAGAAAGTAATACGTTTAAACTCCTTTGGCATAAGAAATATTTATTAACCTCCTGAGCAGAATGACTGAGGCGATTTCGTCTATGCCGCGCATGCCAGGGGCCCAGGCTCGATTCCTGTGGCCGATCTATCTGACCCATAGGTTTTTTTTTCGGGAGATTTCCCTTGTAACCAGGCGTATGCCGGGTGGGCTAAGCACATCCACCGAATTTCTTGTGCCTCCATTTCTCACCATTATCACTTCACGGCATCTCTCCCCTGGTGGCCGGTGGTTGTCTTGGTGGTGCATGGCAGGATGATATGCACTGAGAAAATACCTCCCTCGTTGGACGTTTACCGGTCTACGAACTCAGTCTTGTGGTGGGGCTGTATCCGAATTGCAGAAGGGTGGGCTATGCCTTCTCCTGGCCTGCCAGAGACCTTCCATGTGGTAAAATGTACTAAAATCTGCACTCTGAAATGTCCTGTCTCCTTGGCACGGCTGCTCTGTGCCTCCTCTCGCTACATCCTTCCACCCAGTGATGCTCCTAATTAGGGGTATAGGCATAAGAGACCGCAACTAACTCTCCGTGTCAATGCCCCTCCGCAAAGTAGTCCAGTCCAGTCAAGTACTACTGGGTTGTCTCATAATAGTACATCATATTCCAAACTAGAGTTACAATATCAATAGTATACTAATATTAGTGTATCCATAGAACGTTTATTCACTAGTGCTCCGATAGGACAACGAACAAAGCTGATTTTGTGTAAGTGATAGTTTATGTGAACTTGCCAATCTGTAGATATATACTTGTAATTGAAAGCCCAGAAATATGATGCAGTCAATTTCTTTTAATAACACAATATTAATCCCAGTTTCTATCGCAGAGCATGAAGTATGATGAGTTGTATGTGTAAGAAGCTTTGTTTTGTCTAACTTCGCATATAATTTACTAGCTTTAAACAAAAACCTATATGACACAATTCTAAATATGATTGTAATAAATTACACACTAATTTCAATATTTACTGATCACCAGGACACTAGTTCCATCAGCAGATAAAGTTATACCTGTGATATTCTTTATAGAAGGTGATGTGTCGTGCATATAGAAGAGAAATAGTTAATGTCCTGACACTGAACTTTGCAGTACTCTATCTACTATTATTTTACAACTTGATGTTACCTTTTGATAGCTGATATCAGTGTTTATTTCCACTTTCTCTTTTCCCTCATATAGATATGCCACAAACCAGGTAATTAATTTAACCTCCTTACTTTGAAAGAATTGTTGTACAATGTATCACAAAGTATTTTTTGTGGATGATGATCTAAAATTTGCAATTTCACGTAGTCCCGGCTATTCCTAACAACAGACAAACAATATGAGGTACGTCCAGAAAGTTAGCTCTGTTAGGTAATACAATTAAATTGTGTACAGATACACAAAAATTATTTATTGCTCAAAATTCTACAACCCTTAAACTAATTTTCCAGATAACTGCCGAAATTTTGCATGCATTCATCATAACGAAGGAAACATTTTTGTGTAACTTCTTCATAGAAGTTTTCCGCCTGTGTCTTCAACCAGTCGGAAACATTTTTTTCAGCTCTTTGTCATTGTTGAAGTGTTGGCCGCCAGGGAATGATTTGAGATGCAAAACCAGATGAAAGTCGCTAGGAGCGAGGTAAGGGATGTACGGGGGGGTGGACAAAAACGTCCCCGCCAAATCCCTGTAGGATGATTTTCGTAGCATTTGCAGTGTTTGATCGTGCGCTGTTGTGTAGAAACACCAAAATTTTTGAGATCGCAAATATACTGATAAATTTCAATATTTTTCTCTTTCATAGAATTCAGAAAACGAATCACAGTTCTGTTTTCACAAGCGGCAGGATTTTCAATCAACATCGACATTGTAAACAAGCACAACAAAGTGTACTTGGCCGACAGCGATCTCACAATGGTGCAGTTTTTTCTCCTTGATACGGAGCGTCTACCGCGCATGTCAGGAACTGCCATCGCAGCGCTGGAGCGGAGATAAATTGAAGCAATACGTTTTTCTGGACGCCGCTTGTAATAAAAGTAAGGCAGATGGGGCATGGATGGACTTCCATATCTTCTCCCTGACACACTCCAAGTTCTGCAAATGCTACGTAGTGTATGAATAGCCTTTGGTGGTCTACTATCTACTAATGTAAGTAGAGAAAATGTTGCATTCCAACCAAAAATTAGATATCCACATATCGGTCTGTGGGGCACGGTTGGATAGGAACTATTGCTGTACGTCTAAAACATGAGAGGACAAATATTGTATTGAAGGGAGCTGAACAGTAGAAGATGCATTTTGTGGAAAGATTCACATATGTAATGCGACATGAAGTGGTTCTGTCATTCTTCCTCTCTCCTCGCGCGCACGCTGGGCAAGTTTGTGTGAGTGTGTGCCTATGTGGAATCTAGAAAAAATCGTACGTGTTTCATTCACATAATTGTCGCCCTTCAGGTGCAACATATTCTATTACTAATGTCGTGTACCTACATGCAAGGGCAATACGGAAGTTCAGTAGGCATAAAGGGATCAGTAAAAAAAATTCAATCTGTTGGCTTTAGGATGACTTTAAAGGCGATAACCGTAGTAAAAGGAGTTCTTGTATATATTTGTTACAAATAATTATTTACATTCGCCAAACTTTGTAAACGTGCGTCCGTCAAAAACAGAAGCATCCATTAATGGGAACCTAAAATTGAATGACACTGTGCTTCTAAGTGTTCCCAGCAGATGGCATTGGGTACGACTAATTTGGCTATATCCACTCTTTCGTTTAGCTGGCAGACCTTTAGCTTGTATTATTCTATCAGAATTTCAGTTTTGTGAGCAACGATGATACTTTTGTAGCATTTAATTAAAAAGTGAGAAATATAAAATTAAAGAAACCCAGCTAGACTCTTAGGCTCTCGGGATTAGACCGCGGCATATTTCGATTCGAAGCCACAACGATAGTGTCATACGCGTGTCATAGGCTGCCTGTGTAAACTTACTGCTTGTACCATTATCAGCTTCCGCAGTATTCCTTAGTACTGGTCTGTACTTTCGAATGCCTGATACTTTTTTGTAATTTAAATTTATCGTATATTTTATTTCCTCTACTATTAACAGTAAGTAGGTCAGTCTCGCGTGCATCGGAATACACTTGAGGGGTGAAGATATTGTTTTTGTAATAGTGCAACCTCTGAATCACATCATTTTGGAACAACTCAAGGAAATATGGATACACATTTGTAGGTTTGCTGGTTGTATAAGGTTATTCGTATGACAATCTATGTCTTGTATTTTAGATAGAAGTTGGCATATCGAGATAGTTTTTTTTCTTTTGGTTTGGAAATTTTACGCCCTCCAACGTTAAGTCATATCGGACGGTGAATGAAATGGGTGCAATGTTGCTCAAATGTGTCCAGCGTCCATGAAGATTATAGATAACGTACATTAATCTTTCAGGATAAGGGAAACCCGCAAAAAATACCTTACCCAGATGGCGGGTCCTGACCGGCATTCGAACTACGAACCTCTAGAATATAAAGTACACAGAACCACTACTATTAGGAAGGAAAGTCTAATTGTATATAAACGTAGTTAGGTGAAAGCCGCTAATTATTCACGTGTAAATGAATGTGAATCACAAGGATGTTGCTTACACATTTCTAAGATAGAAAATGAAAAATGAAAACAAATTGATCATCCAGGGGTGGCATCATACAGATTATTTCACCTGCAAGTGTAAATAATGTGACTTTGTGTGTTCGTGAAATGAAAAGTCCAATTACACCACTCAAAAATGTTCTTTATTTCCACCGACTTACAGTTGAACACTTGCCAATTACACAGGACTACGTAATGCACACAATTACGATTCACCAGTTCGTCCGTTACAATTTCACTTGCACTCGTAATTACATAAAATACTCTGATGCACGTACACAGTCTTCTCGTCGTACCCTGCACTCTTACACTGCTCGCCAAAAACTCTGACTCTGACTCACTCCTCTTGCCCGACGTGTTGCTTATATAGGGTCACCTAGCCGATCTGGAAGGTTCTAGATTAGATGAAATATCCCGTAAGTTCGAGAACACAGCGGGAACAGAAAGAGACAGCGCAGTGATGTTTTTTGTCCCAGGCATCCCTCCTTAAAAACGAGGGAGCGGGGCGAAAGCCGACCGTCTCCTGCTTGCCCGCTCTATGGAGTGTTCGAACATTTGGGTGACAATATTATAGCTGTATACACTACATGTATGGAGTAGGCTGTAGTAACATTAAACCCATGTGGTTGAAGAAGAGAAAGCGGTAAATACAATTTCGTAAACTTTCTAAGTCATAAACAATAACTGGCTGTTAGGTATTATCTCAGTTCTGGACACAAAATCTAGTGACATTAAAGCAAAATATATGTAAGCGAGAGGTATAAAGTAATTAACTATGCTGTGACAGTAACCGTGGAAAGGTAGAGCCGGAGCCATAACTTGGATATGAACCACGGATCACTTAGTCTTAACCATGAAAACATACCAGTATGACAACTAAATCAGCAGCACATTCTATATACTGGAGATACTTGTTAGAAATTATATACTCAAAATATCATATGGACAGAGGTCATCTTCCATAACACCGATGTCATAGCAAGCGAAGCAAAAAGCTCTACACATACATTCAATTTAGAAGGCTTCTTTTCGCAAAAAAAAAATGTTACATATTTAGATTTTATCTCAATGTATGGTACAGCTGTTCTTCGTTTCAATGCCATAGGCATCAATTAAAAGTACTTTATATTTAAATAACGTAATTCCAATTTGTTGCTTATCTTTGCGAATATTTAGAAAATTTTATTTCCTGCTATGCAATTTTACAGGTAGATCCATCTCTGGGCAGAGGAACACGTTGCTCTATTACTGGTCCTCCCTGGCGGACAATTTAAAATAACAAAATCGTCTTATTCGTAACGTATATTTATAGCAAAACGCTAATATATTTCACTCACACTACTTTCTTAATCCAATCTTCCACAAAGGCTTATTTTTACACCTGTTAAAAATATAAGATAAAAGTTCTTACACATTTCCTTGTTGTTACAAGAAGGATAAATGGACTAAATGCTTAACCAACATTTAAAACTAAACCCCCGAAAGAGATTTGCTCCAACAATATTTTTAGTGGTTACTTTTGTTGCTATTATTGTTGTATATTATATACAAATGTGAGTAAGTAACATCCTTCTTTCATACACACCGTTTAGAGTTTATGAAGTGCAGCATTTGAACATAGAGTTCGGGACTTGCGTAATATCGGTACAGGATCTTTATTTGACAGGAGAAAACGTCCAGGGTAGGAATTATTATCGGACCATTTTGTAAGTTTAGACAGCGTTATTAGGTTTATTGTGCTACATTACCGACCGCATGCTCTGCGCAATTTGGTCCAGGTCTTCAACTGTCTGAATAATAAAACCTAAGAAGGCGTCAGTAAAAGAACCGGAGACAAAAATACAGCAAGTGCGCAAAGCATGTAAAATGGACATAATGATTATCTGTACATCTTTACTTGCAATTCTTTAATTATTTAAGTAATTTAATCATTACTTGTAATTCTACAGTCTATTCGTTTACATTTTAGGCATTCCTTGGAAGCTAAAATAGGAGATAGAGCTGAATTGTAATATCCATAAAAACAGGCGATATTGCAACATACGTGGTTCAGGGTTCCTTTCTAGGTTTTTCGCTACAAGATTTTGAAAACTGCGCTGATTCTCTACTTTTCAGGTGTGATGACGCAATTGTTTTATATACATTTAGTAGAGCAGATTTTCTTGTGGAAACCTGCAAAAAGCTTGCGAACTATACCTTAAGCTGCACTGAAAGTAGGATTAGGTTTAGTATAAAGAGGAGTTGGCGCAGTGGTCAATCTTGATTTACTGTACAGACGCGAGAAAATGTATTCCGATACTTGAAAGACTGACCTACGGGAGGGAGGTGGGTTTGCATCAGTTAGTTGCGCCAGGACGGTTCAGTTTCCCTATACCTAACCTGTGAGTTCGGCACACATTTATTTAAGCTTCAAAGGAAAATAAAAACACTTTTGCTACATGAAACGTAGGTGCTTTTATATAACATTCCAGTAGCAACACAGGTATTTATCGATAGTTTTGTTATTGACGTTATTTTCGCTCTCTTCGTTTTTCGCACATACATTCCTTAAACAGTTTAACCTCACTTTCTTCATTTCTAATGCATTTCCAATACTCACATTTGTAGTTTTTTCTCGAACGAAATACTTCTACCTTTCATAGATTAGCGATATTTAAAATAATATTTAACTGCGTGGTGTTTAAAGTTAAGTGTATATAGTTCCGAAAATAAATACATTATCTCCTTTGTTACAGGTCTCAAGAACAGATTATATGGATATACTACTACAATTATCTGCACTAAATTAATTATTGAGTGAATGAGTGAATGAATGAATAATAAAGCCCTCAAACAAACAAATTGAACGATAATTAAATGATGCGTAAATTAGTCCAGGCTCCACAGAGCTTAGAGCGCTCCCATCCTTATTACCGTTACAAAATGGAGAACTTAAATACTTTTTAATGCTTCCGTGTTTAGTTACCTCACCTAGGATTGATCTGTTTCGGAATTTACTACGGACATTATCACCTCGTGGGCGTTCACTACTCCTAAAATAAGTCGTGATGAACAGTGGGTAAGGCAGCTGTTTGTTGGTCTAGCTCAGAAATTTTGGCCATTAGTTCGCGCAATGTCACAAGAACATAGATTTGTCATTAAGAATCACATTTCATGGAAAACAGTTCGTTACGGGGACGCATTTAAATTATTTTATCTGACATTATAGCTAATTTGTCACTAATAATTCATTGTTTTAATAATTTCAATAGCAACTTGACCATTCAGTTAAAATATCTGTACATTTATAACTTCCTACATGTTGCAGCTGCTGTTATGTATTATTACTGAATATTTAATAGTAATTACAATGCAGTTTAATATATATTAATTGTTTATAGGTCTGGTAGGAGGTCAGGTTTTACCTCAAGTAACACTTTAACTGTTGATCTGTAGGTTATGTTCGTGATTCTTTTTTAATAATATTACATTGATTACATTTAAATTTGTTAATTATGTTTTAACTTTGCTTCAGTTCAAAATGTTTAGTATTAGGTCAAGATATATTTGTCTTTGTGTTATATATTAGGAACGTTTACCGTAAATTGTTTTAATTTTCGCTATTAATATTTGTCCTATCACTAATATTTTGAATTATGGATCTTCATTAAATCAATATATTATTTGTTTCAGAGAGTTCATATTGTTTGGTTATTTATTATCCGAATGTAAAATCTCATAGTGTCCGAACATTAACTCAAGAAGGAGATGCAGATATTGTGTTAAGATTTGAATATAAAATTATATTTATTGTTCTGATTTATAATAAAACCTTAATTTCAATACCATCCGTACTACCACGGATAGTACTGATGTGATACGGTCATATTACTTTCTCTACTCTTGCAGAAACACTTATTTCTCTATCTACTTCAAAATAAACAGTTTATTGTAGTTACAAGGGAATACAGTATACATTACGTAATAGATGTTTTTAAACGGTTGTCTGGGGGAGGTCTTTGAAATTATAATGTGAATGTAATTTTTTTTCCTGTTTTAACATTAGCCTGTCTTAGCGTTCTATGATCCAAATTGCCTCTTTCCATTTCATATCCGGACAGGGCTAATTTGAAATTAAGCTTAAATTCAGGGGGCATCAAAACGTATAGGTGTTGCTTCTGAAGGCTCTGTAAAGAATTTTTGAACCTTAGCGAAATACTTTCCACACCCAAGTACGGCAGAAGGACTTTTCCCTTTAGAAAATATAGCTATTGAGGATTTGTGGAGTATAATCAGGAGTAAATCTGAAACGGCTGGTCCTACAAAATAAAATGTATCAGACATAAATGGTATTTAACAACACAGCCTACATTCCATGTGAAGTAAAAGTTTGTTTATCTCTTAAACTTTATAGTTATTTAAAGTAATCCAGAGTGAAAAGGAATTTTGAGGACATCCCCAGCAGATGAACATATTCATTTGTCATGAAGATGTTTTAAAAATATAACAATTTAATTAAAATGATTAGATACCATTTCGATGAAATCGAGATATTCTAAAATGTTTCCATTTAAGGGGTAGTTTGTTATTCGGAGACTTTCTTGAAAGTCTTGCTTGTCGTCCTATAACAAGCTAAACTTATATAACACTCTGGTATTTAACGTACATTTGTGTACTGGGTTATTTTGGGAGTATTTTCTCCATATTCGGGTGTTCCATTTACAAAAGAATCTCGACATTGTAATTTTGGGTCCAGTGCAATTCTACAAAAAGTGCAATTTTACCGCTAGAATACAGACCAACGAAAAGACCTGTACAAACTTGCAGTTTAAATATCCCGCGTGTTTCCTGACTGACTGATCACAGCGACACGCCGTCTCGTGCAACACAAAGTACACTAAAACGTTGCAGATGGCGCTGAAGTTATAATTGCAAATTGTATAGGTATGTAACTTAGTTATTGAGCACCTTTTGCAACATATTGGAACAGTAATGTTTTGTTTTAACTGCAAAGTAGATGCAAATGTTAAGTATAATAATTTAGAGATATATTACACGAAATATTTCATATAAGGCAGAAAAGAAACATTGTGTCTTCAGAGAATTGTATAAGTGAAAAGGTTTCAACTTATTTCTTGCATGGTTTTATTCATTTCCATTTTATCCGTTTGGAACTATTTCTGAGCAACTCTAGCACATCATAAGTAGATTACCTAGAGGTATATAAACCAAACTTGTAAATTGTTCCATATTATACTAAACGTAAACCACGTGACTCATCTGTAACTAGGTATCTAACATACAGTTTATAATGTAAGTTAGAAGCTTTGACACCTTTCACAAATAATCTTATTGTATCATTAATCCTTAAAGTCCTGAATAAGAACCAAGCAGCTTGAAAGCATTTGAAGAAAAGGTTTTTCATAGATACCATGACTGGCTAGGTGACAGAGGAATGATGTCCCGAAGAACGGTACAGATAACGTACGATATGTCCCAGTGAATTAGCTACCGGAATGAATTGAAGGAAAGAAAATTCAAACCTAATATATGAAACCGTTTATAATCTTTTCGTTAAGGTATTTTCTGGGTTTTAATTTACCAATTAGTGTATGGATATTATAGTCGTTTCATCCAACTATTCATGACAACGTTTGTCTAAGTTTTGAATGTTGTTGATATTCTCCCCGTTGCTTATTCAATAAGTACCTTACCTTACACAGAGGAATGTTCTCTCTGATATTACTTTGATTTAAGATTTCGGTTTTCAGTACTTAGATAAATAAATAATTGATAAAGATCTCAAACCGTCATATTAGACGATGAATGAAATGATGCTCAAATTAGTGAACGCTCCACAGATCTTAGAGCTTGACTATCTTTATTACCGTTACAAAATATAGAACTCAAATATCTTTTAATGTCTCCTGTTTGGTTCACCTTCCAAATTTTTTGGATAAGTAAATCAAGAATTTTGCATTCTACATGCGAATATGGACTAAAACCCGTATTATATACAGGGAGGAAAATTTCATACACAGTAGTGTTATTTGCGGCATTGATTTCTGTAGTTCTCAAAGAGGACCATACATAATGAAGAGTTATCGATGACTATGCCAGTTAGGGACAATGTCCCGAGATGGCTATAAGTCGAAGGCCCCTCCTCTTCGAAGCGGGGTATACCTTCAACGACACTATGTGCTGTGTGAGTTATCAGTGGTGTAACTTGAGTGTCTAGTCAACACATGTGATTGTGCCGCCAGGAGCTTAAGAGGTTAGTTAGTTAGTCCATGTCAAAATAGATCGCGCTATGGAAGAGTTACGACGTTGCGGGAAGGAGTGTGCAAAGTATTCTAAGGCTCCTGGGCCCATGCTATCAACTTATATAAAGATGATATAGACAACTATGTTTGTTCCGTTGATTCTCTAAGAAAGACATAATTCTGAATTTTTACACCTAAAATTTGTCTTCCTTAGGTTGGAGCAGGAGGCCGCCATTACAATTATAAGTTCTTTAAAGTAGTATTGTAATCTGGTTATTATAAAATGCCAGTAAGGGACACTGTCCCGGGATGGCAATAAGTCGAAGGCCCCTGTTCCATGGAGCAGGGTTCACCTTCAACGACACCTCTGTGCTGCTTGCTTGCTGGTTATTATAGATATTTTATTTTTGTTTTCATTTTTAATACATATGATTAACGTTTAAGTACTATTTATGTTATTGATTGTACATGATCATTGTACTCACATTATTTTCTTTGCCGTTGTGGAAGCCATTCTTACTTCCGCCATGCCAACTGAGATAGATGGTGCCAGACATTGCCTTACTGCTGCTGATATTCTTTGTGTAAATGTGCAGTACTGGAACACAGCTGCCTTTAAACGATGGGGAGATGCTTAAGAGCAAGACGCTATCCATTTGACTTTGTTATTTGGACCTCTATGCATTGCCCAGTGTAAGAAAAAAGAGAGAGGAAATATTTTACCAAATTGTAATAATTATATAATTCAACTATACTTTCTCTCATATGGGGCTTGTGCCCCTATGTAAATGCACATGCCGAAACAAAAGCGAGCATATTCCTCTCAAATGCTAATTCATTTATGAGTATAACATTCTTATTCAAACGTTCTTCCTTTCCCTGTAAACATTGTGATTTATTAAACTCATATGACCTTGTCAAACAATACCTGTTTACTTTAAAAAATGAATGTAAACGTAGCCCAAAATACATTCTTGTTAAAATTTGGGTACATTTATTAATTAATAGATTGCTTCTCGTTACATAGAACCAGAAGGGCAGTAAGGAAACAATTGTTAAATTATTGCCCATAGATTTCAAATAATCGAGGTAAACGCCTCCCTATATTAAATGATGGATAATTATTTGTACGAGCGAGGGAAGTATAAAATGGCAGCCTTGGGGCGATTGTCAATTGTTTACACAGAAGGTCGTTCTAAGGTTACTTTGAAAGTCACTCTCCTTGCATTCACCACTGACAAAATAAATATAGCACCTGAATTTAGAGGTAGGAGTACAAGATTTGGAAAATTTAATCGAATATTTTGTCGGAAAATGGCTTACTCATTAAAATATATTTGAAATAATTGTAGTGTTTAAACTGGAGCTAGATTGTTTGTGTACTTACATTGTTTCTATCTCTGACAGTGTAGCTGATATACAGGTCATTTGGAACAAAGAGCTTGAAAATAATTAAAGCTAGACGTATTAAATGCCGTTAGTAATATAAAGATGATCAGAACCAGTTTTGACCCACTGAAGTATTTGTATTTAGATTTGAGGCTTATTTTTAATCTTCGTGGTTTATCCAGGGATTCCTCTAAATTTAAATTTAGAAGTTAATATTTTCCAGCTGTTTTCTTTTTGGCCCATGCTGCTGAAAGTTACGTACGCTGATGTACTCGCAATGGGAGAGAGGGAGAGGAGAAAAGGATGGAGGCTTTGAGAGTTCTGACGAAAGCAATATTTAGACTCATATGCCCACAAGATCGTCGTTTCCTTTGTAATTTCGACAGTCACTTCTATTGGTGTACTACACAGTTCAGTTATTTGCATTTGCATTAAAGATTGCAAAAAAGCTGTATAAATTTGGCTGTACAAAGTATATCACTCATTTCAAAATTCAGAGCAGTAAGAGCGATTTATGCGGAGACGGTTAAAGAGGTCAAAAAGCATTTTATGTAGTAAATGAGACATAGGTAAATTTGTTGTGAAGGAATTTCTGTTACATCCCAGTTGGCTTTTCTACTTTACAAGCTCAGAAATTGGTGAACATCACATGCCATGTTTTGACTACTGTTTTATTTCATCTCTGGTATATTTCGTACTTCACTTTGTTATTTACTTAACTATTATACTTTTAATGCAACATGAGAAGTCTGGGATGGCAGAGAATTGTTTTGATAACGATCATAGGGCCAACTTTTGGAAGACGAGCATCTTGGCAAATGCACCAGTTCCTGGGAGCAGAGAATTAAGGAGGTTTTGGCCATTTCCTACGAGAGGGGTACACATAATCGCGAGGCTGGATTTCAGTTCAGCTTCTCCCGAAAACCGACCTTAAAATGGAAACCCGTCGACTTAAGAAACACAGATCAATACAGCTTGATAATCAAGTATTTACGTTTCTTTGACTCAATTAATTTTCTACACTCACGCCATCTCCTTATCTGGCATTTAATTTACTGAAAACAGTGCTTTGTTCAGTAACTCGAATTTTAATAGTGTTTTGATTTTGTTTATATATGTGTTATCCTGCGCCATGGCGTAGCGTGCTAAGGCAGCATGCCTTGCTCCCTAGCCAAAGAAAGCGACCCGGGTTCAATTCCACCCATGTAATGGGTATTTTAGGCTCCAGGTATAGGACCAGTACCCACTTAGCATTGTGAGGAACGTGAGGAGCTTACGCTAGCTAAACTGTCCTGGTCACGAAAACCAACGTTCCGGCTGGGGGATGCCGAATTGCTGACCACATTTGGTCCCCGAATCGGTTGGATGATCGCCCACTTCTGCCGTACGATAGTGGGCGTGAGGGCGGCAGTCGGACTGATAGGCCTTGACCCTCTAAGTGCTGACGTTCCAATGGTTAAATTAAACTTTGTATGATTGTGTTATATCCAGTGATTCGTTTGTGGTTATAACATTTTATAAATATCCTGTTGATAGGAGAGATGCACACTACCGACACGTCTATTTGTAATCGTCTTTCTACTGGCTTGCTTCACGAGAAAAACTTGAGCATATTCGTCGCTAAGAAAGCTTAAGGTCTTATCTTTTATATTACTCCTTTACTATTGACTGTCAGTGGTTTGTCTGTTGAATTTCCAAATATTTTATTTAGAACTATTAAAGGCTTGACAACTGTGAGTTTTGCTTTAAACTCAAATTCATGTAAAATCTGATGTAAAAGCTCTGCTGACTCACACAAATGTCTTTGGGCTTATAGCCAGCTTATTAAAACACCGGTATATATTCCGATGACAAAATGGGAACTATATACAGTTAACTGGAGATTGAACCTTACGTATGTATTAATTATTAGAAAGTCATTTCCCCGGCTATTCTGTTCAATCGTGCAGATGACATAACCACCGTTAATGGTCCCATTTGATCAGATAGAATTCTTTCGTGTTTTCCAAACACGGAATAATAACAACAGGACAAAGTTGCTGCGAATGGGGATATATCCCGTCGAGCACCATGCTGAAGGTAAAACACTTCTTCATTCAAGTTTTGTTGGAACTCGAACAATCATTAAATACAAATTCACATGAAGAGCGACCTGCCGCTTTACATTTCTTCGATGGTTCGTGACAGATACGCATTTTTATAAACGGGGTTATTACATTTTTGGCTGTGTTATATATGCTTTATTTAATTTGCTCTAATTGTTACTTTATTTACCACGCATGTTGTTCTAATATTATTTCCTCTTCACATTATTGTTATTATGAGCTTGTTTTTGTGGTTATATTTTTTGTTTTGTCTTCTTGGCTCACTAAGATGGATAAATTAAATGTAATTGGACAAAATTCATGACCTCAATGTTCGTTTAGGATGTACCTAGCACTTAATAATGCCAGATATATTATTATATGTCCTTTATTATATTCGTTATCGCTTTGAATTCAGAGAGTACCAAACGTTCTTAAACTTATTCCTCTATATACTTCATGTTTATCAAGCTAAAAGGTAGTATAGAACTAATCCTTATGGCTACAACGGGATTAGGTAAACTCAATGGGCTTAAACCACAGAAAAATGCTTATAGAGCTTGTCGCTATATAGCGACTTTGCATTTGCATTTTACTTCGATGGCCAACAAATATTAACCAGCAGATTCTTGTATGAGGCAGGTAAGAAAAATGTTTCTCTCCTCAGTATGTAAATAATGACGCTGAAGAAGAAGATGATGATAATGATGATCATGGTGAAGTAGGAGAAGATGAAAAATATCATAAGAAAGACAAAGAAGAAGAAGAATATGATGAAGAAGGAGCTGAAGAAGTTGATGAAGAAGATGAGGAAGAAAATGAAGAAGAAGAGGAAGAAGAAAAAGGAGAGGATGAAGATAAAGATGAAGACGGTGAAGGTGAATAAATAATATTTGTTTTTAGTACTCGAATGAGTACAGGGTACAATTGAGCTTAGAATGACCCGACATTCGCCTTTCAGAATAAGGAATAACCTCGGCAGAAACCTTACACAGGTAACTCACCATGCCCGAGATACGAACTCGGGACCTGTTAAACGTGAGGCGGATTTGCTACCTCATCGCTACCCAGGCGGACATGATGGTGATGATGATTAAAAAGGTACCCTTATCATCCTTGAGGTTCATTAACTTGCTGTAAGTGACCCCTGGCATCGCTTTACTCCCTCCGCCAGGTTTGATAAGGACACCTTCTGACTCACGCGCTAACACATCATAAGCGCCACGGTTCTTTTTTGAGTACCAGCGACACCTGCCGTTAAAGTTGGTAATTATTCCTCTGATGGTGTCCAATAGAGCTTGCTACATTGTTAGAAGGGACATTTTAATAAAATATTTGGGTTTCTTTGGACTTCACATATTCTGCTTTTGACAGAATTTTACGTTTTTAGGCGTAGGATTAGTACTGCTTCACTAACGCCTTTTGGCAGCAAATTATATATTTACCTGAATGTATCTGAATTCGCCCATCACAGCCTGTAACCTCCCTTTGGGCAGTGGACGTCATAATATTAGAGAGTTTTTCTTAGGAAAATGCCTTGAAGAGTCTCTAATGGGGATGGAAGCCCACGTTATTATTTATTTATGGCAAGCACCAGGCCTGATAGTGTAAACATATTACTAGATGGGTGTCAAGTTATCAACAAGTTTATACAAGCTACGATAACCATACGTAGTAGCATAATGTAACGAGCGCCACCATCGGGCTTCATTGCAATTTATATCATACCTTCAACTTGTCAAGTGAATAGTACTGCTTAGTACGATGCGTTGATATCACCAATTATATATTATAACAAATTTAATTGACTCAAACCGTACCCTTGTGTTCTGGTTCAGAGTATTCAAAATTGGCCAAACTAGTATTTGTGTTATTGCATGGAAACGCTTATGTGAAAAGATGGTTTTCCATGATGGCTGACAACTAGAAAAAGGAATAAACTGAAACCTCAAACATACTGTGACCTCCAAAGATTAAAACTTGACATTAAAAAATGCAATCGCTGTATCTCATACCCAGTAACTGATGAAATTTGGAAAATTCATGTACAATTTTTCAAGACGTGCTACAGTGACAATAGAATATTTTGACTCTCGTGAACCTAAATCCATTGTAGGCAGCCAGTACACATCCCACTTCACTTATTTGTAGTGAACTATTAATTTATTAAGTATATTTATACCCTCATTAAACAGCAACTACAGGATTATCATAATCACCATTAATCGATTGTCTTGACCATCTTGTCACCTCAAAGAGAAAGGTTTGTAGCGGAACGTAGAGGAATTTTGTTCAACTTGTAGCGAGATCCAATGCAATATGGCTGGCAACACTGTATGTAAGTTTGGATAATGCTCTGTTTATAAGACAGCGCAAATTATTTTGCAACTAAATATGCAAGTATATCACCCCATCGTCAATATGCCACGAATAATGACAATGGCAGTCCAGTTGGAATAATTGATAAATATTATCGTAATTATGGCTAATTTATATACACAGTAACAGTAACCTATGAGCTAACGTCTGTGTTTCCCCAAATCTTTCAGGATAAGCGAAGCCCAGAAAAATACCTTATCCAGTTAGCGGAACTTGACAGACATTTGAAGTAGGGACCTCTAGATTGAAAGCTACACACCACCACTACTAATAGGAAGAGAGGTCTAATCCATACAAACGTAGTTAAGTGAAATCCGCTCATCATTCACGTGAAGATGAAGGAGAATCACAAGAATGTTGCTTATACATTTCTAAGATAGAAATGTAAATATTATAGCAGTAAATACCACATGTATGAAGTAGACTGTAGTAACATTAAACCCATGTGGTACAAGAACAGAAAGCAGTATATACTTTTTGGTAAACCTTTCTTTGTCATATACAATAACTGGTTTGTTAGATATTATCTCATATCTGGACACAAATCAAGTGACTTTAAAGCCAAAAAATATATGTAAGCGAGAGCAAATAGCTCTACATATATATTTAATTTAAAAGACCTCCTTTACCCTAAACAATTACTAGTTTTTTAGATTTTATCTCACTGTATGGTGTAAGTACCATTCTTTTCCAATTAAATATAGTTTATATCCAAACAACATAATTAAAATGTGTTACTTATCTTTGCTAATATATATAAGTCTTTTTTCCGACTATAAAATACTACAGGTAGAGCCATCTCTTGGCAGAGGCACGCGTTCCTCCATTGCTGGCGATGCAAGTGTTGCGTCCCTGGCGGGCATCTTAATATAACCACAATTTCGTCTTATTCATAACGTATATTTATAACCAAACGTTAATATATTTCACTCACAATACTTTCTCAATCCACTATTCCACAAAGGCTTGCTTTTCCACCTTCTCCAAATGTAAGATAAAAGTTATTACATATTTGCTGGTTGTTTAAGGAAAGATAAAGGGACTAAATGTTTAACCAACATTTGAAACTTAACCCACGAAAGACATTTGCTCATCAACCTTATGGTGATTAATGTTGTTGCTAATATTATATATTATATACAAATGTGAGTAAATAACCTGCTTCTTTCATATGCATCGTTTAGAACTTATGAAATGTAGCATTTAAACATAGAATTCGGGACATGCGTAGTATTGGTACGGGATCTTTATTTGAAACGAGAAAACGTCCAGGATATGCATTATTATGGGACCATTTTGTTATATTAGACAGCGTTATTAGGTTTATTGTGCTACATTACCGACCGCATGCTCTGCGCATTTTGCTCCATGTCTCAACTGTCTGAATTTAAGTTTAAGATGGCGCCAGAAAAAGAATCGGAAACAAAAGTACAGCAAGGGCTCAAAGTATAAATAATGTACATAATAGGAGTTCTTTAATTACAAAGAATTCCTTAAATGTCAGTAACACTGATATGATACATTTCTCGTTTAGTTTATTCTCCAGCACGACAGACTCCGGACTAAATGAATGAGTGAATGAATGAATGATTGAGTGAATAAATGAATAATAAATAAATAAGAAAGTTCTCAAGCTATCAAATTTGACGATGAATGAAATGATGATTGAATTGGTCCGGGCTCCACAGAGCTTAGAGCGCTACCATCTTTATTACCGTTACAAAATATAGAAATCAAATAATTTTTAATGTTTCCTTGTTTAGTTAGGTCACCTGGGATTGATCTATTTCCGTATTTACTACGGATATTATTACGTGGACCTTCACTACTTCTATAACAAGTCGTGATGTACAGCGGGTAAGGCAGCTATTTGTTGGTCTAGCCCAGAAATTTTGTCCATTAGATTGTAGATCATAGAGTGGTCAGTAAGAATCAGTTCTCATGTCCAATAATTCGTTAAGAGGATTCATTTCAATTACTTTATCTGCCATTAGAGTGAATTTGCAATAATTATTTATTACTGTAATTATTTAAATAATTTGACTTTTTCATTTAAAATATATATACATTTATAACTTCCTACACCTTGGCGCTGCTGTTCTGTATTATTACTGAGTATTTAATAGTAATTACAACACATTTTAATATGTATTAATTGTCTATTGGGCGGGTAGCGGGACAGTATTTACCTCACGTAACATTTTAACTGTTTATTTGTAGCTATAACTGGGTATATTTCTTAATAATATTACACGGATTATATTTAAATTTTTTAATTAGTTTTAACTTCACTTTGGTTCAAAATTGAATTATAATGGTTAGTGTTAGGTCAAGATATATTTTTGTTTGTGTTATATATTAGGAAATGTTACTGTAAATTGTTTTATTTTTCGGTATTAATATTTGTATTATTACTAATAATTTTATTTATTAGTCTTCATTTAATCAGTATATTATTTGTTTTAGAGAGTTCATATTGTTTGGTTATTTATTATCCAAATGTAAAGTATTATAATGTGCGAATATTAACTCAAGTAGTAGATGTAGCTGTTTTGTAAATATCTCAATATAAAAATTATATTTCTTTTTCAAATTGTATAATAAAACTTTAATTTCAATATCAGCCATACTATCAGGGATAGTACTGATGTGATACACTCACATTACTTTCTCTACTCTTGCACAAACACTCATTTTTCTATCCACTTCAAAATAGACATTTTATTGTATATATAAGGGAATACAGTAGATATTACGTAATAGATGTTTTTAAACGGTTGTCTGAGGCACGTCTTTGAAATTATATTGTGAATGTAAAATTCTTATCTGTTTTAACATTTGCCTGTCTTACCGTTCGATGATCCAAATTGCCTCTATCCATTTCATACACGGACGGGGCTAATTTGAAAATAAGCTTTAATTCAGGGGACATCAAAATGTATAGGTGTTGCTACCGAAGGCTCTGTAAAGAATTTTTGAACCTTAGCGAAATACTTTGCAAACCCATGTACGGCAGAAGGACTTTGCCTTTTAGAAAATATAGCTATTGAGCAATTGTGGAATATAATAAGGAGTAAATCTGAAACGGTTTGTCTTACAAAATAAAATCTACCAGATATAAATTGTGTTTAACAACACAATCTACATTCCAGGTGACGTTACAGTTTGTTTATCTCTTAAACTTTAAAGTTATTTAAAGTGGTCCAGAGTGAAAAGGAATTTCGAGGACATTCCTAGCAGATAAACATATTTATTTGTCATGAAGATGTTTTAAAAATATAACAATTTAATTAAAGTGATTGGATACCATTTTCGATAAAATCGAGATATTCTAAAATGTTTCCATTTAAGCGGTAGTTTGTTATTTGAAGACTTTCTTGAAAGTCTTGCTTGTCGTCCTTTAAGAACCTAAAATTATATAAAACTTTGGTATTTAACGTACTTTTGTGTACTGGGTTATTTTGGGAGGATTTTCTCCATATTCGTGTGTTCCATTTCCAAAGGAATTGGGTCCAGTGCAATTCTACAAAAAGGGCTATTCTAACGCTAGAATACAGACCAACGAAAAAACCTGAACAAACTTACAGTTTAAATATCCCGCGTGTTTCCTGACTAACTGATCACAGCGACTCGCCGTCTCGTGCAACACAAAGTACACGTAAAATATTGCAGATGGCGCTGAAGTTATAATTTCAAATTGTATAGGTATGTAAATTCGTTATTAAGCACTTTTTGCAACATTTTGGAACAGTAATGTTTTGTTTTAACTGCAAAATAGATTCAAGTGTTAAGTATAATAATTTAGAGATATATTTCCGAAAATATTTCATATAAGGCAGAAAAGAAGCATTGTGTTTCAGAACTTAAGTCTGCATAGAGTTGTATAAGTCAAACGGTTCAACCTATTTCTTGCATAGATTTATTCACTTCCATTTTGTGTGTTTGAAACAATTTTTGGGCAACTTTAGCACATCATAAGTACATTAACTAGAGTTGTATAAAACAAACTTGTAAATTATTCCATGTCTTTCCACATGAAATGCCTATTCTCGGCATTTCATAACTAAGTTCGGTAGAATAGTTTTGGAAATTAACATTTGCAGAATAAGAACCATTATGTGTGTACTTGTATTTAAATTAATGATTGGAAACTTCTCTTCATATATAGCACCATGCGCTAACATAAATTATGAGGAAAGTTTTCAATTTTCTTCAACTTATTTTTATGACTGTCTTTATTTCTTGTTTTGCATTCAAAATAAATGAAACTGGAAACTATTCCGAAGAACGTTGTCTTCAACACCAAATGTTGATTGATCTGTAATTTTCCACAGTGGCCAATTAAAACTAATTGCAAGAGGCAAACCTTCATTTCGGGTTAATATAGTTGTCAGCAAGGCTTCTACAGGACATACGTAACAACAGGTGGGGAGATGAAGCTTACTTCACAATAGGAAATCAATATTTCAAAATCTAATTATTTCTCCTGTAACATATTTACTGACGACTACCAAATGTTCGTGTGGCTAGGTTCAAGCTAGTTACTTAACTACTACCAAATGTAATGGTGAGGTCAGACTCCCAGTCAACATCTAAGCTGCGGTAACGATACTGTCCAAACCTGGAAGTATCTCTATTAACAGTTCAGTACTATATTGTACTAAACGCATACCACGTGACTCAGCTGTAACTAGGTATGTAACATACAGTTTATAATCTAAGGTAAAAATTTTGACACATTTTATAAATAATCTTATTGTATCATTAATCCTTAAAGTCCTGAATGAGAAACAAGCAGCTGTGAGAGTATGTGAAAAAAAGGTTTTTCATAGATTCAATGAGTGGCTAAGTGACAGATGAATGATGTCCCGAAGAACGGTACAGAAAACGTAGGTTATATCTCGGTGGATTAGCGACCGGAATGTAGTGAAGGAAAGAGGATTCAGACCACTTATGAGAAACAGTTTATAATTTTTCGTTCAGCTATTTTCTGTATTTTATTATACCAATTGCTATTTCGATATTGCAGTCGTTTGATCTAATCTTCCTGACAACGTTTGTCTAAGTTTTGAATATTGTTAATATTCTCCCCGTTTCTGAGTAAATGAGTACCCTACCTTACACAGTGAATTGTTCTCTTCGATATCTCAGATTTACGATTTCGATTTTGAGTGTTTAGATAAATAAATAAGTAAATAAATAAGTAAATAAATAATAATAAAGCTCTTAAACCGTCATATTGGACGATGAATAAAATGCTGATACAGGGAGGTAAATTTCATATTAGGTAGTGTTATTGGCAGCACTGACTTCTTATGTCCTTAGAGAGGACCATCCATAATGAAGAGTTACCGATGATGCTGCTGCTTGAGTGTATAGTCAACACTTGAGCATGTGCCGCTAGGAGCGTTTGGGGTTAGCTAGTTAGTGCACCGCAAAGTAAATAGCGCTACGGTGGAGTTACGACGATGCGTGAAGGAGTGTGCAAAATACTTTAAAGCTCTGTGATCCGTGCTATGAACTTATTTAAAGTGGAAATAAACCACTAAGTTATTTCCCTCATCCTCTAAAGAATATATTATTGTGAATTATTACACAACAAAAAATTGTTTCTTCCATAGTTTGGAGCAGGTGACCGCCATCATAATTATCAGTTCTTCAAAGTAGTTTAGACGCTATATTGGATTCGCAATCTGATCCTTTGGAATGTAAATTTATGTTTTTTTATTTCCAATATTTAGGATTAAAGTTTAACTACTATTCATTGGTATTGGTTTTACATGATCATTGCACTCTCATGATTTCCTTTACAGTTCTGGAGCTCATTCTTACTTCCGTCATGCCAACTGAGATAGATTGTGCCAGACATTGGCTTATTGCTGCTGGTCTGCTTCGTGTAAATGTGGAATACTGGAACACAGCTGCTTTTAAGCGATGGGGAGATACTTAAGAGCTAGACAATATCCATATTACTTTGTTATATGGATGTCTATTCGTTGCCCAGTAAAATAAAAAATACAAAATTTTAATAATTATAAAATTCAAACACTTTTTCTCACATATAGGTCGTGTGCCCCTATCTAAATGCAGATACTAAAACCAAAGTGAGCATATACCTCTCAAATACCAATTCATTTGTGATTATAGCATTTTCATTCAAACATTTTTTCTTTCTGTGTGAATATTGTGATTTAGTAGATTCATATGACTTTGTCTAACAATAACTTATTACCTTCATGGATGAATATAAACCTGGCGAAAAGTACATTCTTGTTTAAAACTAGGGTGCGTTTATTAATTAATGACTTGCTTCTGGTTAAATAGAACCAGGAGGACACAAAGGAAACAATACTTAAACTATTGTTCCTAGAACACAGAAAATCGAGTTCGACATGTCTCAAAATTAAATGATGGCTAATTTTGTTCGAGCAACAGGATGATTGAAACGTTAGTGTTATCTAACATGACAAAAACTGGAGAGCCAAGATATTTAAGGCTGGGTAGTACTTGGAAGATAAAAGAATATCAATTGTTTAATATAATTACGTTTAATTTTTTCATTCGGATCAATAACAATGCTATTTCTTAAGCATTGATAATGTGTTTTTATTATCTAACGCTTTAAGATAAAGGTTTATGTCAATGATGATATGGTCCTTTACATGACGGTATTTATAAATGTTAGTAGCGTGTTGTGTACTTGTTTCACATTTCCTTGTTAGGAATATGTAATAAGTAGAAATTAGTGGACTTTCAAAAATACTATACTGTACGATAGGCTAATAAACGTCCCACTATTAATGCCTTAACTTTAGTCGAGGTGTAAATCATTGGATTTCTTACTTCCGGTCAAGCCAGTAGAGCAACCGAGGGCAGAACAACTCGCAACTAGAGCAACAGATAGCGCTACCAAGTTAGTCACTGTTTAAAAGTATAAGGAACACATCTTTTTTAATGTTACCGGGTTTCTTCCAGCAAGCTTACAAATTGTGTAAGAAAAGCAGATATTTTGTTTCAAAGTAGTAGAATTTTGTTATAAACATGCAATGTGGAGAAATATTAGGAATATACATTTTGCTGCTTTAGAATCAAATGATCCGGGAACAGATTTAAATTGGCTGATAGCTAGTGTAATATCGCTTTACTATTCAAATTTGACAATTTGTAGTTTATTGTTGGAATTTTTTCTTGCTACCATTACATCTATTACATTTAAGTTTGTTAATTTTGTTTTAACATTTATTTTTGCTTGTTCCATTTATGCGAGGCTTTAACTACTATGGTTATATAGGCGGCCGTTCTACTTTGGAACGTACCGAAGGTGTTAACTCGTTATCTTTGGTTTTTAATCATAACATCACGCACACATTCACACTCTCAATCATACTTCCAGACTTTGGGGAAGATGGGGAATAATCTTGGTCGGAGATATATCCCCCCACTTTCGGGAATCGAAACTGGGGCCCATAGCATGACCAGATTCAGTTAAAATATCTGTACATTTATAACTTCCTACAAGTTGGAGATTTTTTATGTATATTACTAAGTATTTAATAGTAATTACATTACATAGGACGCCAGTATTAACCTCAAGTAACACTTTAACTGTTTTTTTGAAGGTTATGTTCGGGATTTTTTCTTAATAATATTACATTGATTACAGTTAAATTAGTTAATTTTTTCAACTTTGCTTTAGTTCAAAATAGAATTATAATGTTTAGTGTTAGGTCAAGATATATTTGACATTGTGTTGTATAGTAGGAAAGGTTACTGTAAATTGTTTTAATTTTCGGCATTAACATTTGTCTTATCAACAATGTTTTTAATCATTGGTCTTCATTTAAACAGTATTTCCTTTGTTTTAGAGGGTTCATATTGTTTAGTTGCGCATTATCCGAATGTAAAATCTGATAACGTCCAAATATTAACTCAAGTAGGAGATGATGCACATGTGTGAATATGTGAATATTAAAATTATATTTATTGTTTGGATTGTATAAAAAACCTTTAATTTCATTATCAGCTGGACTAGCAAGGATAGTACTGACATAGTAAACTCACAGGACTTTTTATTGTCTTGTGCAAACACTTATTTCTCTAATCAAGGCTTCGCAGGTAATCAGCCGTGTCAGGTCCCTGAAGAAGGCCGTGGTTTTGACAACGGCCGAGAGCTTGATGTTTATTAATTTGACACGGTCGATCACCCGTGAATCCTTGATTAGTAATGCTCGCTGTGAAAGCTTCAATACTTGCTTATTTCTCTATCTACTTAAAGATGAACATTATCTTATTGTAGTTGTAAGAGAATACAGTAGACTTTAAGTGATGGTCACATGTATTTAACTGGTTGTCTAGGTGACGTCTTTGAAATTTTATTCTAATTGTAACTCATTGTTTGCTACTTTAACTGAGCTTTTCTCAACTTTCTTAGATCCAAATTGTCCCTTTCCATTTCATACACTAATGGGTCTCATTTGAAAATATATTTTAATTTATGGAAACACAAAACGTATAGGAAAAGCCACTGAAGGCTCTGCATTGAATTTTTGGACGTTTTACACGATACTTCCCACATTAAAGTACGTAATAAGGACTTTCCATTTTATAAAATATAGCAATTGTGGAGTATAATCAACAGTAAATCTGCAACGGTTATCCTGACAGAATAAAGCGTAAAATGCAAAGCGTAAAATGTAGCAGACATAAGTTGTATGTTGTAATAAGATCAAAATGCTATGTATAGCATTAATTTGTGTGTCTCTTACACTTTACAGTTATGTAAAGTGATTCAGAATGAAAGGGAATTTTGACGACATTTCCAGCCGATAAACAAATGTTTTCATTTGTCATAAAAATGTACTAAGTATATATAGAATTTCAAATCATTAGATCCAATTTTTTATATAACCGGGGTATTTTAAAATGTTTCCATTTAAGGGGAGTTTGTTTTTGGGAGACTTTCTTGAAAGTCTTGCTTGTCTTTTTTGTCGTCCTTGAAGCGAAACTTATATACTACTTTGGTATGTAACCTACTTCCGCATATTGAGTTTTGTTGAGTGGATTTTCCCCATATTCAGGTGTTCCAAAGCTATACATTTCCAATGGATTCTCGACATTGAATGTTCGGCTACAGTACAATTCTACAGAAGGTATTGTTTTAACGGTAAAATAAAGCCGAACGGAAAAGCGGTGCAAGCTTGCAGTTTAAAATCCCGCGTGTTTCCTGACTGACTGATCACAGCGACACGCAGTCTCAAGAAACACAAGGTACACTTCGACCGTTGCAGATGGCGCTCAGGTTGTAATTCCAATGCGTATACCAATGGAAATTAGTTATTTAGCACCATTGGCAACATTAGAACAGTAATGTTTTATTTCGCTGCAAAGTGGTTGCGAATGTTAACTATAATATATGAGAGGTATATTACCCAAAATATTTCATATAGGCGGAAAAAGACATTGTGTTTCAGAACTGAAGTCTACAGTGAGTTATATGAGTAAAACAATTCAATCTCTATCTTGAATTCTTCAGTCCCAATCTCTTGATTCAGTATTTGTGAATAACTTTAATTGCACACTGTTATAGTAATCAAGTTTACATATTAATCCATATCTGTGCACAGGAAATGTATGTTTTCTGCATGACAAGACTAAAGTAAGTAGAATAGATTTAAGAATTAATATTCGTGACATTTGTACCATCATGCTTTTACTGGTATTTAAATTAATATTTGGAAACGTCAGTTAATATGTAGTACCATGCATTGAAATAAATTTTGAGGGAATTAAATCCATTTTGTTCGATTTATTTTGTATGTCTGTCTTTATTATTTGTTTAGCTCTCAGAATTATTGAAACTGAAAACTTCTCGCAACAACGTTGTCATCAATACCAAATATTCATTGATCTGTTATTTTCCATAATGGCCAATTAAAATTATTTCAATAGGCAGAACTTCCATTAGGGTTAGTGTATTTGACAGCATCGCTTTCACAGCACTTAAGTAAAAACAGTTGAGGAAATGAAGCTTAGTTCACAATAAGAAATGAATCTTACCACACCTAATTATTTCTCCTGTCATGTATTTACTGTCGACTACCAAATGTTGCTTTCGTTAAGTTAAATTTAGTTAGTTACTTAACCGCTACCCAAGGTAGTGTTGAGGTCAGAGTCCCAGTTAACGTCTCACCTGAGATCACTGTACTGTCCATTTCTGGGATTGTCTCTATTAACAGTTCAGTATTATATTATCCCAAACGTATACCACGTGACTCAGCTGTACCTAGGTATGTCACATACAGTTTTTAATGTAAGTTAGAAGCTTTGACACCTTTCACAAATAATCTTATTGTATCATTAATCCTTAAAGTCCTGAATAAGAACCAAGCAGCTTGAAAGCATTTGAAGAAAAGGTTTCTCATAGATACCATGACTGGCTAGGTGACAGAGGAATGATGTCCCGAAGAACGGTACAAATAACGTACGATATGTCCCAGTGAATTAGCTACCGGAATGAATTGAAGGAAAGAAAATTCAAACCTAATATATGCAACAGTTTATAATATTTTCGTTGCGGTATTTTCTGGATTTTAATGTACCATTTAGTGTATGGATATTATAGTCGTTTCATCCAACTATTCATGACAACGTTTGTCTAAGTTGTGAATGTTGTTGATATTCTCCCCGTTCCTTATTCAATAAGTACCTTACTTTACACAGAGGATTGTTCTCTCTGATATTTCTTTGATTTACGATTTCGGTTTTCAGTATTTAGATAAATAAATAATTGATAAAGCTCTCAAACCGTCATATTAGACGATGAATGAAATGATGCTCAAATTAGTGAACGCTCCACAGAGCTTAGAGCTTGCCTATCTTTATTAACGTTACAAAATATAGAACTCAAATATTTTTTAATAGTTCCTGTTTAGTTCACCTTCCAATTTTTTCGATAAGTAAATCAAGAATTTTGCATGCTACATGCGAATATGGACTAGAAACGCATATTATATACAGGGAGGAAAATTTCATACACAGTAGTGTTATTTGCGGCATTGATTTCTGTAGTTCTTAAAGAGGACCATACATAATGAAGAGTTATCGATGACTATGCCAGTTAGGGACAATGTCCCGGGATGCCTATAAGTCGAAGACCCGTCCTCTTCGAAGCGGGGTATACCTTCAGCGACACTATGTGGAGTGTGAGTTATCAGTGGTGTAACTTGAATGTCTAGTCAACTCATGTGATTTTGCCGCCAGGAGCTTAAGAAGTTAGTTAGTTAGTCCATGTCAAAATAGATCGCGCTGTGGTAGTGTTACCACGCTACGGGAAGGAGTGTGCGAAGTATTCTAAGGCTCTGGGCTCCATGTTATCAACTTATTTAAAGTGGAAATAGACAACAAAGTTTGTTCCGTTTATTCTCTAAGGAAGACATAATTCTGAATTTTTACACCTAAAATATGTCTTCCTTAGGTTGAAGCAGGAGGCCGCCATTATAATTATAAGTTCTTCAAAGTAGTATTGTAATCTGGTTATTATAGATTTTTTATTTTTGTTTTCAATTTTTAATACATATGATTGTCGTTTAAGTACTATTGGTTGCTATTGATTGTACATGATCATTGTACTCACATTATTTTCTTTGCCGTTGTGGAAGACATTCCTACTTCCGCCATGCCAACTGAGATAGATGGTCCCAGACATTGCCTTACTGCTGCTGATCTTTGTGTAAATGTGGACTACTGGAACACAGCTGCTTTTAAACGATGGGGAGATGCTTAAGAGCTAGACGCTATCCATTTGACTTTGTTATTTGGATCTTTATGCATTGCCCATTGTAAGAAAAAAGACAGAGGAATTTCCTCCTATTTTACCAAATGTTAATAATTATATAATTCAAATATACTTCCTCACATATGGGGCTTGTGCCCCTATGTAAATGCACATCCCGAAACAAAAGCGAGCATATCCCTCTCAAATGCTAATTCATTTATGAATATAACATTCTCATTCAAACGTTCCTCCTTTCTTTGTAAACATTGTGATTTATTAGACTCATATGACTTTGTCAAACAATACCTGTTTACTTTTAAAAATGAATGTAAACGTAGCCCAAAATACATTCTTGTTAATATTTGGGTACATTTATTAATTAAGAGCTTGCTTCTGGTTACATAGAACCAGAAGGGCAGGAAGGAAACAATTGTTAAATTATTGCCCTTAGATTTCAAAGAATCGAGGTAAACACCTCTCTATATTAACTGATGGCTAATTATTTGTACGAGCGAGGCAAGTATAAAATGGCAGCCTTGGGGCGATTGTCAATTGTTTACATAGAAGGTCGTTCTAAGGTTACTTTGAAAGTCACTCTCCTTGCATTCACCACTGACAAAATAAATATAACAACTGAATTTAGAGGTACGAGTACAAGATTTGGAAAATTTAATCGAATAGTATGTCGGAAAATGGCTTACTCATTAAACATATATTTGAAATATTTGTAGTGTTTAAACTGGAACTACATTGTTTGTGTACTAACATTGTTTCTATCTCTGACAGTGAAGGAGATATACAGGTCATCTGGAACAAAGAGCTTGAAACTAATTAAAGTTAGACGTATTAATTATCGTTAGTAATTTAAAATTGATCAGAACCAGTTTTGACCCACTGAAGTGTTTGTATTTAGATTTGAGGCTTTTTTTAAATCTTTGTGGTTCATCCAGGGATTCTTCTGAATTTAAATTTAGAAATTAATATTTTTCAGCTGTATTCTTTTTGGCCCAGGCTGCTGATAGTTACGCACGCTGATGTACTCGCAATGGGAGAGAGGGAGAGGAGAAAAGGATGGAGGTTTGAGAGTTCGGACGAAAGAAATATTTAGACTCATATGACCACAAGACCGTCGATTCCTTTGTAATTTCGACAGTCACTTCTATTGGTGTACTACATAGTTCAGTTATTTGCATTTGCATTAAAGACTGCAAAAAGGTTGTATGAATTTTGCTGTACAAAGTATATCACTCATTTCAAAATTCAGAGCAGTAAGAGCGATTTATACGGAGACGGTTAAAGAGGTGAAAAAGCATTTTATTTAGTAACTGAGACATAGGTAAGTTTGTTGTGAAGGAATTTCTGTTATATCCCAGTTGGCTTTCCTACTTCACAAGCTCAGAGAATGGTGAACATCACATGCCATGTTTTGACTACTGTTTTATTTAATCTCTGATATATCTCGTTCTTCACTTTGTTATTTAATTTATTATTATTCGTTTAATGCAACATGAGAAGTCTGGGACGGCAGAGCATTGTTTTGATAACGATCATAGGGCCAGCTTTTGGAAGACGAACATTTTGACAAAATGCAGAATTCCTGGGAGCAGAGAATTAAGGAGGGTTTGGCCATTTCCTACGAGAGAGGTGCGCTTAATCGCGATGCTGGATTTCAGTTCAGCTTCTCCCGAAAACCGGCCTTAAAATGGAAATCCGTCGACTTAGGAAACACAGATCAATACAGCTTGATAATCAAGTATTTACGTTTCTTTGACCCAATTAATTTTCTACACTCACGCCATCTCCTGGCCTCGCATTTAATTTACTGAAAACAGTCTTTTGTTCAGTAACTCGCATTTTTATAGTGTTTTGATTTTGTTTATATATGTGTTGTCCTGCGCCATGGCGTAGCGTGCTAAGGCAGCATGCCCTGGTCCCTGGCCACGGAAAGCGACCCGGGGTCAATTCCACCCATGTAATGGGTATTTTAGGCTCCAGGTATAGACCAGTGTCCACTCAGCATCGTGAGGAAAGTGAGGAGCTTACGCTAGTTAAACTGCCCTGGTCACGGAAACCAACGTTCCGGCTGGGGGATGCCCAGATGCTGACATCATTTGGTCCCCGAATCGGTTGGATGATCGCCCGCTTCTGCCGTACGTTAGTGGGCGTGAGAGCGGCAGTCGGACTAATAGGCCTTGACCCTCTACGGGCTGACGTTCCAGTGGTTAAATTTAACTTATGTTTGTGTTATATTCAGTGATTCGTTTGTGGTTATAACATTTTATAAATATACTGCTGATGGGAGAGATGCACACGACCGAAACGTCTATTTCTAATCGTCTTTTCACCTGGCTTGCTTCCCGAGAACAACTTGAAAATATTCGTCGCCAAGAAAGCTTTAGGTCTTACTTTATAAATTTCCCTTTAGTATTGACTGTCAGTGGTTTAGTTTAACCTTTGATAGCACCTTTTGTGATCATATACTCTGTTGAATTTCCAGACATTTTCTTTAGAACTATTAAAGCCTTGACAACTGTGAGCTTTGCTTTAAACTGCAATTCACGTAAAATCTGCTGAAAAAGCTCTGCCGACTTACACCAGTGTCTTTGCGCTTATAGTCAGGTTATTAATACTCCGGTACATATTCCGATGACAAAATGGGAACATTATACAGTTAACTGGAGATTGAAACTTACGTATGTATTAATTATTAGGAAGTCATTTCCCAGATTATTCTGTTCACTCGCTCAGAGAACATAACCACCGTTAATGGCCCCAATTGTTCAGATAGAATTCTTTCGTGTTTTCAAAACACGGAATAATAACAACAGTACAAGTTGCTGCGAATGGGGATATACACCGTCGAGCACCATTCTGACGGTAAAACACTTCTTCATTCAAGTTTTTTTGGAACTCGAACAATCATTAAATACAAATTCACATGAAGAGCGACATGCCGCTTTACATTTCTTCGATGGTTCGTGGCAGATACGCATTTTTATAAATGGGGTTATTACATTTTTGGTTGTGTTATATATGCTTTATTTAATTTGTTCTAATAGTACCGAAAGGAAATGACAATGCTCCCATTTATGTTACTTTATTTACTACTCATGTTGTTCTAATATTATTTCCTCTTCACATTATTGTTATTATGAGTTTGTTTTTGTTGTTATATTTTTTTTTGTCTTCTTGGCTCACTAATATGGATAAATTAAAAGTAATTGGACAAAATTCATGACCTCAATGTTTGCTTAGGATGTACCTAGCACTTTATAATACCAGATATATTATTATATGTCCTTTTTATATTCGTTAGCACTTTGAATTATGGGAGTACCAAAAATTGTTAAACTTATTCCTCTACATACTTCATGTTATCAAAATAAACGATAGTATAGAACTAATCCTTATGGCTACAACGGGATTAGGTAAACTCAATAGGCTTAAACCATAGAAAAATGCTTATAGAGCTTGTCGCTATATAGCGACTTTGCATTTGCACTTTACTTCGATGGCCAACAGATATTAACCAGGAGCTTCTTGTATGAGGAAGGTAAGAAAAATGTTTGTCTCCTCAGTATGTAAATAATGATGCTGAAGAATATGATAAAGAAGGCAAAGAAGATGAAGAAGAAGATGAAGAAGATGATGAAGAAGAAGATGAAGAAGAAAATGAAGAAGAAGAGGAAGAAGTAAAAGAAGGAGAGGATGAAGGTAAAGAAGAAGAAGACGGTGAAGGTGATTAAATAACAATAGTTGTTTTTAGTAGATTACCTCCTCCAACGTTAAGTCATATCGGACGATGAATGAAATGGGTGAAATGCTGTTCAAATGAGTCCAGGGTCCATTGAGCTTAGAGTTATCCGACATTCGACTATCAGGATAAGGGATAAAATCGGAAGAAACCTTACACAGGTAACTCACCATGACCGAGATACGAAATCGGGACCTGTTAAACGTGAGGCGGATTTGCTACCTCCTCGCTACCCAGGCGGACATGATGGTGATGATGATTAAAAAGGCACCCTTATCATACTTGAGGTTCATTAACTTGCTGTAAGTGACCCCTGACATTGCTTTAATCCCTCCGCCAGGTTTGATACAGAGAACTTCTAACTCACGCGCTAACACATCATAAGCACCACGGTTCTTTTTTGAGTACCGGCGACACCTGCCGTTAAAGCTGGTAATTATTCTTCTGATGGTGTCCAATAGAGCTTGCTACATTGTTAGAAGGGACATTTTAATCAAATATTTCGGTTTCTTTAGACTTCACATATTCTGCTTTTGACAGAATTTTACGTTTTTAGGGGTAGGATTAGTACTGCATCACTAACGCCTTTTGGGAGCAAACTCGCAAGATATATTTACTTGAAAGTATCCGAATTCGCCCATTACAGCCTGTAACCTCCCTTTGGGCAGTGGACGTCATAATATTAGAGAATTATTCTTAGGAAAATGCCTTTGAAGAGCCTCTAATGGGGATGGAAGCTCACGTTATCATCTATCTATGGCAAGCACCAGGACTGACAGTATAAACATATTACTAGATGGGAGTCAAGTTATCAACAAGTTTATACAAGCTAAGATACCCATACGTATGTGCATGATGTAACGATCGCTACCATCGGGCTTCATTGCAATTTATATCATACCTTTAACTTGTCAAGTGAATAGTACTGCTTAGTACGATGCGTTGATATCACCAATTATATATTATAACAAATTTAATTGAATAAAACGTACCATTGTGTTCTGGTGCAGATTATTCAAAATTGGCCAAACTAGTATTTGTGTTATTGCATGGAAACGCTTATGTGAAAATATGGTTTTCCATGATGGCTGACAACTAAAAAAAGGAATAAACTGAAGCCTCAAACACACTGTGACCTCCAGAGATTAAAACTTGACATTAAAAAATGCAATCGCTGTATCTCATACCCAGTAACTGATGAAATTTGGAAAATCCATGTGCAATTTTTTCAAGACGTGCTACAGTGACAATAGAATATTTTGACTTTTGTGACCCTAAATCCATTGTAGGCAGCCAGTACAAATCCCCTTTCACTTATTTGTAGTGAACTATTAAGTTATTAAGTATATTTATACCCTCATTAAACAGCAACTACAGGATTATCATAATCACCATTAATCCATTGTCTTGATCATCTTGTCACCTCAAAGAGAAAGGTTTGTAGCGGAACGTAGTGGAATTTTGTTCAACTTGTAGCGAGATCCAATGCAATATGGTTGGCAACACAGTATGTACGTGTGAATAATGCTCTGTTTATAAGAGAGCGCAAATTATTTTGCAACTAAATATGCAAGTATATCACCCCATCGTCAATATGCCACGAATGACAATGGCAGGCCAATTGGAATAATTGATAAATATTATCGTAATTATGGCTAATTTAGATACACAGTCACAGTAACCTATGAGCTAACGTCTGTGTTTCCCCAAATCTTTTAGGATAAGCGAAGCCCCGAAAAATACCTTATCCAGTTAGCGGAACCTGACCGACATTCGAAGTAGGGACCTCTAGATTGAAAGCTACACACCATCACTACTAATAGGAAGAGAGGTCTAATCCATACAAACGTAGTTAAGTGAAATTCGCTCATCATTCAGGTGTAGATGAAGGAGAATCACAAGAATGTTACTTACACATTTCTAAGATAGAAATGTAAATATTATAGCAGTAAACACCACATGTATGAAGTAGACTGTAGTAACATTAAACCCATGTGGTACAAGAACAGAAAGCAGTATATACTTTTTGGTAAACCTTTCTTTGTCATATACATTAACTGGTTTGTTAGATATTATCTCATATCTGGACACAAATTAAGTGACTTTAAAGCCAAAAATATATGTAAGTGAGAGAAAACACACACACACACACACACACACACACACACACACACACACACACACACATATATATATATTCAATTTAAAAGACCTCCTTTCCCCTAAACAATTACTACTTTTTTAGATTTTATCTCACTGTATGGTGTAAGTACCCTTCTTTTCCATGCCATAGAAATCAATTAAATATAGTTTATATCTAAACAACATAATTAAAATGTGTTACTTATCTTTGCTAATATATATAAATCCTTTTTCCGACTATACCTTATTACAGGTAGAGCCATCTATTGGCAGAGGCACGCGTTCCTCCATTGCTGGCGATGCAAGTGTTGCGTCACTGGCGGGCAACTTAATATAGCCACAATTTCGTCTTATTCATAACGTATATTTATAACAAAACGTTAATATATTTCACTCACAATACTTTCTCAATCCACTCTTCCACAAGGGCTTGCTTTTCCACCTTCTCCAAATGTAAGATAAAAGTTATTACATATTTGCTGGTTGTTTAAGGAAAGATAAAGGGACTAAATGTTTAACCAACATTTGAAACTTAACCCACGAAAGACATTTGCTCCAACAACCTTTTGGTGATTAATGTTGTTGCTATTATTATATATTTTATACAAATGTGATTAAGAACCTCCTTCTTTCATATACATCGCTTAGAACTTATGAAATGCAGCATTTGAACATAGAATTCGGGACTTGCGTAGTATTGGTATGGGATCTTTATTTGAAACGAAAAACGTCCAGGGTATGCATTATTATGGGACCATTTTGTTATATTAGACAGCGTTATTAGGTTTATTGTGCTACATTACCGACCGCATGCTCTGCGCATTTTGCTCCATGTCTCAACTGTCTGAATTTAATTTTAAGATGGCACCAGAATAAGAATCGGAAAAAAAAGTACAGCAAGAGCACAAAGTATGTATAATGTACATAATAGGAGTTCTTTAATTACAAAGAATTCCTTAAATGTCAGTAACACTGATATGATACATTTCACGTTTAGTTTATTCTCCAGCGCGACAGACTCCGGACTAAATGAATGAGTGAATGAATGAATGATTGAATGAATAACTGAATAATAAATAAATAAATAAATAAATAAATAAATAAATAAATAAATAAATAAATAAATAAATAAATAAATAAATAAATAAATAAATAAATAAATAAATAAATAAATAAATAAATAAATAAATAAATAAATAAATAAATAAATAAATAAATAAATAAATAAATAAATAAATAAATAAATAAATAAATAAATAAATAAATAAATAAATAAATAAATAAATAAATAAATAAATAAATAAATAAATAAATAAATAAATAAATAAATAAATAAATAAATAAATAAATAAATAAATAAATAAATAAATAAATAAATAAATAAATAAATAAATAAATAAATAAATAAATAAATAAATAAATAAATAAATAAATAAATAAATAAATAAATAAATAAATAAATAAATAAATAAATAAATAAATAAATAAATAAATAAATAAATAAATAAATAAATAAATAAATAAATAAATAAATAAATAAATAAATAAATAAATAAATAAATAAATAAATAAATAAATAAATAAATAAATAAATAAATAAATAAATAAATAAATAAATAAATAAATAAATAAATAAATAAATAAATAAATAAATAAATAAATAAATAAATAAATAAATAAATAAATAAATAAATAAATAAATAAATAAATAAATAAATAAATAAATAAATAAATAAATAAATAAATAAATAAATAAATAAATAAATAAATAAATAAATAAATAAATAAATAAATAAATAAATAAATAAATAAATAAATAAATAAATAAATAAATAAATAAATAAATAAATAAATAAATAAATAAATAAATAAATAAATAAATAAATAAATAAATAAATAAATAAATAAATAAATAAATAAATAAATAAATAAATAAATAAATAAATAAATAAATAAATAAATAAATAAATAAATAAATAAATAAATAAATAAATAAATAAATAAATAAATAAATAAATAAATAAATAAATAAATAAATAAATAAATAAATAAATAAATAAATAAATAAATAAATAAATAAATAAATAAATAAATAAATAAATAAATAAATAAATAAATAAATAAATAAATAAATAAATAAATAAATAAATAAATAAATAAATAAATAAATAAATAAATAAATAAATAAATAAATAAATAAATAAATAAATAAATAAATAAATAAATAAATAAATAAATAAATAAATAAATAAATAAATAAATAAATAAATAAATAAATAAATAAATAAATAAATAAATAAATAAATAAATAAATAAATAAATAAATAAATAAATAAATAAATAAATAAATAAATAAATAAATAAATAAATAAATAAATAAATAAATAAATAAATAAATAAATAAATAAATAAATAAATAAATAAATAAATAAATAAATAAATAAATAAATAAATAAATAAATAAATAAATAAATAAATAAATAAATAAATAAATAAATAAATAAATAAATAAATAAATAAATAAATAAATAAATAAATAAATAAATAAATAAATAAATAAATAAATAAATAAATAAATAAATAAATAAATAAATAAATAAATAAATAAATAAATAAATAAATAAATAAATAAATAAATAAATAAATAAATAAATAAATAAATAAATAAATAAATAAATAAATAAATAAATAAATAAATAAATAAATAAATAAATAAATAAATAAATAAATAAATAAATAAATAAATAAATAAATAAATAAATAAATAAATAAATAAATAAATAAATAAATAAATAAATAAATAAATAAATAAATAAATAAATAAATAAATAAATAAATAAATAAATAAATAAATAAATAAATAAATAAATAAATAAATAAATAAATAAATAAATAAATAAATAAATAAATAAATAAATAAATAAATAAATAAATAAATAAATAAATAAATAAATAAATAAATAAATAAATAAATAAATAAATAAATAAATAAATAAATAAATAAATAAATAAATAAATAAATAAATAAATAAATAAATAAATAAATAAATAAATAAATAAATAAATAAATAAATAAATAAATAAATAAATAAATAAATAAATAAATAAATAAATAAATAAATAAATAAATAAATAATAAAGCTCTCAAGCTATCAAGTTTGACGATGAATGAAATGATGCTTAAATTGGTCCGGGCTCCACAGAGCTTACAGCGCTGCCATCTTTATTACCGTTACAGAATATAGAAATCAAATAATGTTTAATTTTTCCGTGTTTAGTTATATCACCTGGGATTGATCTATTTTGGTATTTACTACGGATATTATAACGTGGACGTTCACTACTTCTATAACAAGTCGTGATGTACAGCGGGTAAGGCAGCTATTTGTTGGTCTAGCCCAGAAATTTTGTCCATTAGATTGTAGATCATAGAGTAGTCAGTAAGAATCAGTTCTCATTGTTAATAACTCGTTACGGAGATTCATTTCAATTACTTAATCTGCCATTAGAGCCAATTTGTTAATAATTATTTATTACTGTAATAATTTAAATAATTTGAAATTTTTCATTTAAAATATATATACATTTATAACTTCCTACACCTTGGAGCTGCTGTTCTGTATTATTACTGAGTATTTAATAGTAATTACAACACATTTTAATATATATTAATTGTCTATTGGGCAGGTAGCAGGACAGTATTTTCCTCAAGTAACACTTTAACTCTTTATTTGTAGCTATAACTGGGTATATTTCTTAATAATATTACACGGATTATATATAAATTTTTTAATTAGTTTTAACTTCGCTTTGGTTCAAAATTGAATTATAATGGTTAATGTTAGGTCAAGATATATTTGTGTTTGTGTTAAATATTAGGAAAGGTTACTGTAAATTGTTTTATTTTTCGGTATTAATATTTGTCTTATTACTAATATTTTTATTTATTAGTCTTCATTTAATCAGTATATTATTTGCTTTAGATAGTTCATATTGTTTGGTTATTTATTATCCAAATGTAAAGTATTATAATGACCGAATATTAACTCAAGTAGTAGATGTAGCTGTTTTGTAAATATTTCCATATAAAAATTATATTTCTTTTTCAAATTGTATAATAAAGCTTTAATTTCAATATCAGCCATACTAGCAGGGATAGTACTGATGTGATACACTCACATTACTTTCTCTACTCTTGCACAAACACTCATTTTTCTATCCTTGTAGTTACAAGGGAATACAGTAGATATTACGTAATAGATGTTTTAAACGGTTGTCTGAGGCACGTTTTTGAAATTATATTCTGAATGTAATTTTTTTTTTTGCTGTTTTAACATTTGCCTGTTTTAGCGTTCTATGATCCAAATTGCCTCTATCCATTTCATATCCGGACTCTATTATTGTTGTATATTATATACAAATGTAAGTAGCCTCTTTCTTTCATATGCATTGTTTAGAACTTATGACATTCAGCATTTGAACATAGAATTCGGGACTTGCGTAATATTGGTACGACATCTTTATTTGACACGAGAAAACGTCCGGGGTATGTATTATTATGGAACCATTTTCTTACATTAGACGGCGTTATTAGGTTTATTGTGCTACATTGCCGACCGCATGCTCTGCGCATTTTGCTCTAAGCCTTCACCTGTCTGAGTAAGAAACTAAGAAGGCACCAGAAAAAGAACCGGAAAAAAAAGTACAGCATGGGCACAAAGCATGTATAATGTACATAATGATTAGCTCGATAGCAGTTCATTACTTGTAATCCTACAGTGTATTCGTTTACACTTTAATCATTCCTAGGAAGCTAAAATAGCAGATAAAGCTGAATTGTAACATCCATAAAATCCGGCGATATTGCAACTGACGTGGTCCAGGGTTCCTTTCTAGGTTTTTCGTTACAAGGTTTTGAAAGCTGTGCTGATTTACAATTTTTCAGGTGTGCTGTTTACGTAATTATTTTATAAACCTTTAGCAGAGCAGATTTTACTGTGGAAACCTGCAAACAGCTAACGAACTATGCCTTAAACTACACTGTAAGTAGATTTAGGTTTACTACGGAGAGGTGTTTGCACAGTGATCAGTCTTGATTTATTGTAGAGACGTGTGAAAATGTATTCCGATGCGGGCAAGTCTGACCTACGGGAGGGAGGTTGGTTGGCGTCAGTTAGTTGCGCCAGGACGGTTTAGATTTCTTATACCTAACCTATCTAACCAGCGAGTTCGATGCACAGTTATTTAAGCCTCAAAGGAAAATAAAAACAACTTTGCCACATGAAAAGTAGGTGGCTTTATACAACTCTCCATTATCAACTTAGGTATTTACCGATCGTTTTCTTATTGACGTTATTTCCTCTCTCTTTGTCTCTGGCACATACATTCCTCAACCATTTAATCTCCCTGTCTTCTTTTTCAATGCATTTCCAATACTCAGACTTTTAGTGTTATCCGGAGCAAAATACTTCTACCTTTCATAGATTAGCGATACTTAAAATAATATGTAACTGCGCACTATTTAAAATTAAGTTCGTCTTGTTCCAAAAATAAATACGTTATTTTCGTTAGTACCATTTTCAAGAACAGATTATATGGACATACTACTATAATTCATAATACAACCAAATTACCAAATGACTTAACGACCAACGCTATAAGTAAAATTATTATTTTGTTTGATAATCACTCTTCATATACAAATTCCCAATTGCGTCACCGGTATGTCAGAAGTTTCACGAAGGAGTTCTTTAAATGTTAGTAATACCGATATGATACATTTCACGTTTATTTCATCCTCCGGCGCGACAGACTCCGGAATAGATAGGTGGATGGGTGGACGGGTGGACCGACAGACAGACAGATAGACCGATAGATAGATCGATCATTCGATCGATAGGTAGGTAGATCGACCGACAGGTGGACAGATGAATAGATGAACAGATGGATGGATGGATAGATAGATGGATGGATAGGTAGGTAGATAGGTAGGCAGGCAGACAGAGAGACAGACAGACAGATAGATGCACAGACCGACCGACAGACAGATAGATACACAGACCGACCGACAGACAGATAGATACACAGAGAGAGAGACAGGCAGGCAGGCAGGCAGGCAGGCAAGCAGGCAGGCAGGCGGGCGGACGGACGGACGGACGGAGGGACGGAGGGACGGAGAGACGGATGGTTGGATGAACGGATGGATCGATGGACGGACGGACGGATGGAGGGATGGACGGATGGACAGATGGAGGAATGGACGGATGGACGGATGGACGGATGGACGGATCGACGGATCGACGGATGGACGGATGGACGGATCGACGGATGGACGGATGGACGGATGGACGGATCGACGGATCGATTAGGTCGACGGATAGACGGATAGGTGGATAGGTGGATAGGTGGGTAGGTGGGTAAGTGGGTAGGTGGGTAGCTGGGTAGGTATGTAGGTGAGTAGGTAGATAGCTAGATAGGTAGCTAGATAGCTGGAGGGATGAAGGGATGGAGGGATGGAGGGATGGTGGGATGGAGGGATGGACGGATGGATAGGCAGGCAGACAGACAGACAGGCAGGCAGGCAGGCAGGCAGGCAGGCAGGCAGGCAGGCAGGCAGGCAGGCAGGCAGGCAGGCAGGCAGGCAGGCAGGCAGGCAGGCAGGCAGGCAGACAGGCAGCCAGGCAGACAGACAGACAGACAGACAGACAGGCAGGCAGGCAGGCAGACAGACAGACAGACAGACAGACAGACAGACAGACAGACAGACAGACAGACAGACAGACAGACAGACAGACAGACAGACAGACAGACAGACAGACAGACAGACAGACAGACAGACAGACAGACAGACAGACAGACAGACAGACAGACAGACAGACAGACAGACAGACAGACAGACAGACAGACAGACAGACAGACAGACAGACAGACAGACAGACAGACAGACAGACAGACAGACAGACAGACAGACAGACAGACAGACAGACAGACAGACAGACAGACAGACAGACAGACAGACAGACAGACAGACAGACAGACAGACAGACAGACAGACAGACAGACAGACAGACAGACAGACAGACAGACAGACAGACAGACAGACAGACAGACAGACAGACAGACAGACAGACAGACAGACAGACAGACAGACAGACAGACAGACAGACAGACAGACAGACAGACAGACAGACAGACAGACAGACAGACAGACAGACAGACAGACAGACAGACAGACAGACAGACAGACAGACAGACAGACAGACAGACAGACAGACAGACAGACAGACAGACAGACAGACAGACAGACAGACAGACAGACAGACAGACAGACAGACAGATAGATAGATAGATAGATAGATAGATAGATAGATAGATAGATAGATAGATAGATAGATAGATAGATAGATAGATAGATAGATAGATAGATAGATAGATAGATAGATAGATAGATAGATAGATAGATAGATAGATAGATAGATAGATAGATAGATAGATAGATAGATAGATAGATAGATAGATAGATAGATAGATAGATAGATAGATAGATAGATAGATAGATAGATAGATAGATAGATAGATAGATAGATAGATAGATAGATAGATAGATAGATAGATAGATAGATAGATAGATAGATAGATAGATAGATAGATAGATAGATAGATAGATAGATAGATAGATAGATAGATAGATAGATAGATAGATAGATAGATAGATAGATAGATAGATAGATAGATAGATAGATAGATAGATAGATAGATAGATAGATAGATAGATAGATAGATAGATAGATAGATAGATAGATAGATAGATAGATAGATAGATAGATAGATAGATAGATAGATAGATAGATAGATAGATAGATAGATAGATAGATAGATAGATAGATAGATAGATAGATAGATAGATAGATAGATAGATAGATAGATAGATAGATAGATAGATAGATAGATAGATAGATAGATAGATAGATAGATAGATAGATAGATAGATAGATAGATAGATAGATAGATAGATAGATAGATAGATAGATAGATAGATAGATAGATAGATAGATAGATAGATAGATAGATAGATAGATAGATAGATAGATAGATAGATAGATAGATAGATAGATAGATAGATAGATAGATAGATAGATAGATAGATAGATAGATAGATAGATAGATAGATAGATAGATAGATAGATAGATAGATAGATAGATAGATAGATAGATAGATAGATAGATAGATAGATAGATAGATAGATAGATAGATAGATAGATAGATAGATAGATAGATAGATAGATAGATAGATAGATAGATAGATAGATAGATAGATAGATAGATAGATAGATAGATAGATAGATAGATAGATAGATAGATAGATAGATAGATAGATAGATAGATAGATAGATAGATAGATAGATAGATAGATAGATAGATAGATAGATAGATAGATAGATAGATAGATAGATAGATAGATAGATAGATAGATAGATAGATAGATAGATAGATAGATAGATAGATAGATAGATAGATAGATAGATAGATAGATAGATAGATAGATAGATAGATAGATAGATAGATAGATAGATAGATAGATAGATAGATAGATAGATAGATAGATAGATAGATAGATAGATAGATAGATAGATAGATAGATAGATAGATAGATAGATAGATAGATAGATAGATAGATAGATAGATAGATAGATAGATAGATAGATAGATAGATAGATAGATAGATAGATAGATAGATAGATAGATAGATAGATAGATAGATAGATAGATAGATAGATAGATAGATAGATAGATAGATAGATAGATAGATAGATAGATAGATAGATAGATAGATAGATAGATAGATAGATAGATAGATAGATAGATAGATAGATAGATAGATAGATAGATAGATAGATAGATAGATAGATAGATAGATAGATAGATAGATAGATAGATAGATAGATAGATAGATAGATAGATAGATAGATAGATAGATAGATAGATAGATAGATAGATAATAAAGCTCTCAAACTATCATATTGGTCGATGAGTGATATGATTCTTAAATTAGTGCAGGCTTCGCATAGCTTAGAGCTCTACCATCCTCATTACCGTTACAAAATATGGAACTCTAATAATTTTTAATACTTCCGTGTTTAGTTAGGTCACCTGGGATAGAACTATTTCGTAATTTACTACGGATATTATCACCTCGTGGGCGTTCACTATTTCAATAACAAATCGTAATTAATAGCTGTAAGGCAGCTATTTGTTGGTCTAGCCCAGAAATTTAGTCCATTATATCGCGCAATGTTACAAGAACATACAGTTGGCACAAAGAATCATATATATGATATATGATATATATCATATCATATATGTTTGTGATATATGTAATATATGTTTTTAACCGGTTGTCTAGGGGACCTCTTTGAAATTATATCATTGTAAACTCTTCTTTTCTGTTTTAACATTTGCTTGTCTTAGCGTTCTATGAACCAAATTGCTTCTTTCCATTTCATATCCGGACGGGGCTTATTTGAAAATTCGCTTTAATTCAGGGGATATCAAGACGTATACGGTGTTGCCACTGAAGGCTCTGTATTGAATTTTTGGACCTTAACGAAATACTTTCCACACCCAAGTGCGACAGAAGGACCTTCGCTTTTAAAAAATATAACTATTGTGGAATTGTGGAATAAAATGAAGAGTAAATCTGAAATGGCTGGCCTTGCAAAATAAAATGTATCAGACAGAAATTCTATGTTACAACAAGATCTAGACTCTAGGTGAAGTAACATTTTATTTATCTCTTACACTTAACAGTTATTTAAAGTGATCCAGAGCGAAAAGGAATTTTTAGGACATTCCTATCACAAAACCGGTATTTCATTCGTCATGAAGATGTTTTTAAAACATAATAATTTAATTAAAGTTATCAGATTCTATTTTCGATAAAATCGAGATATTCTAAAAAGTTTCCATTTAAGGGGTAGTTTGTTATTCGGAGACTTTCTTGAAAGTCTTGCTTGTCGTCCTTTTAGAAGCGTAACTTATATAAAACCTTGGTATTTAACGTACTTTTGTGTATTGGGTTATTTAGGGAGGATTTTCTCCATATTCGGGTGTTCCATTTCAAAAGGAATCTCGACATTGAATTTTTGGATTCAATGCAATTCTCCAAAAAGTGCTATTTTAACGCTAAGATACAGACCAACGAAAAAACCTGTACAAACTTGCAGTTTAAATATTCCGCGTGTTTCCTGACTGACTGACATCACAGCGTCACGCTGTCTCGTGCAACACAGGGTACAGGTAAAACATTTCAGATGGCGCTCACGGTATAATTGCAATTTGTATAGGTATGTGACTTAGTTATTAAGCACCTTTTGCAACATATTGGTACAGTGATGTTTTGTATTAACTGCAAAGTTGATGCAAATATTAAGTGTAATAATTTAGAGATATATTACACAACATATTTCATATAAGGCAGAAAAGAAACATTGTGTCTCAGAGCTGAAGTTTATAGAGTGTTGTATAAGTCGAAAGGTTTCAACTTATGTCTTGCATGGATTGTTTCTACTATATCGGAAATTTGTTTTTGAGAAACTCTATCAGATTATAAGTACATTGCCTAGAGTTATATAAACCAAAGTTATAAATTATTCCATGTCTTTCCACATGAAGTGCCTATTCTCGGCATTTCATAACTAAGTTAGGTAGAATAGTTTTGGAAATTAACATTATCAGGATTAGAACCATTATGTGTGTACATGTATTTAAATTAATAATTGGAAGCTTCTGTTCATATATAGTACCATGCGCTAACAAATTTTGAGGCAAGTCTTCAATTTTATTCAATTTATTTTTTATGTCTGTCTTTATTACTTGTTTTGCACTCAAAATTGTTGAAACTGAAAACTCTTCTGAAGAACGTTGTTTTCAATACCAAATGTTGATTGATCTGTTATTTTCCACAGTGGTCCAGTAAAACTAATTGCAAGAGGCAAACCTTCATTTCGAGTTAATATAATTGACAGCAACGCTTCTACGGGATTACGTAACAGGTGGGGAGATGAAACTTACTTCACAATAGGAAATCAATATTTCCAAATCTAATTATTTCTCCTGTCATATATTTACTGACGACTACCACAAGTTCATGCGGCTAGGTTCAAGCTAATTACTTAACTACTACCAAATGTAATGGTGAGGTCAGACTCCCAGTCAACATCTAAGCTGCGGTAACGATACTGTCCAATCCTGTGATTATCTCTATTAACAGTTCAGTATTATACTGTACTAAACGCATACCACGTGACTCAGCGGTACCTAGGTATGTAACATACAGTTTATAATCTAAGGTAAAACTTTGACACCTTTTACAAATAATCTTATTGTATCATTAATCCTTGAAGTCCAGATGAATGATGTCCCAAAGAACGGTACAGAAAACGTACGTTATATCTCAGTGGAGTAGCTACCGCAATGAAGTGAAGGAAACAAGATTCAAACCTCTTATAAGAAACAGTTTATAATTTTTCGTTCAGGTATTATCTGTATTTTAATATACCAATTACTATATCGATATTACAGTCGTTTTATCTAACTATTCCTGACAAAGTTTGTCTAAGTTTCGAATGTTGTTAATATTCTCCCAGTTTCTGAGTCAATGATACCTCACACAGTGGATTGTTCTCTTCGGTATCTCTGATTTACGAATTAGATTTTGAGTATTTATATAAATAAATAAGTAAATAAGTAAATAAATAATAATAAAGCTCTTAAACCGTCATATTGGACGATGAATAAAATGCTGCTCAAATGAGTCCAGGATCCATAAAGCTTAAAGCGCCACAATCCTTATTACCGTTTCAAAATATACACCTCAAATGCTTTTTAATTTTTCCGTATTTATTTAGGTCACCTTCTCAATTTAAACGAAAAGCAAACCAAAAATTTGGGAGTCTACAAGAGAAAAAGGACTAAAAACACGTATTATATACAGGGAGGTATATTTCATATTAGGTAGTGTTACTGTCAGCACTGACTTCTTATGTCCTTAGAGAGGACCATCCATAATGAAGAGTTACCGATGATGCTGCTTGAGTGTCTAGTCAACACTTGAGCATGTGCCGCTAGGAGCGTTTGGGATTAGGTAGTTAGTCCACCGCAAAATAAATAGCGCTACGTTGGAGTTACGATGCTGCGTGTAGGAGTGTGCAAAATATTTTATACCTCTGTAGTCCGTGCTATCAACTTATTTAAAGTGGAAATAAACCACTAAGTTATTTCCCTCATCCTCTAAAGAAGATATAATTGTGAATTATTACACAACAAAAAATGTTTTTCTTCCACAGTTTGGAGCAGGTAACCGCCATCATAATTATCAGTTCTTCAAAGTAGTTTAGGCGGTATATTGGAATTGCAATCTGATCCTTTGGATTGTAAATTTATGTTTTTTTATTTGTAATATTTATGATTAAAGTTTAACTACTATTCATTGGTATTGGCTTTACATGATCATTGTACTCTCATGATTTCCTTTACGATTCTGGAGCTCATTCTTACTTCCGTCATGCCAACTGAGATAGATAGTGCCAGACATTGCCTTATTGCTGCTGATCTGCTTTGTGTAAATGTGGAATACTGGAACACAGCTGCTTTTAAGCGATGGGGGGATACTTATGAGCTAGACATTATCCATATTACTTTGTTATTTGGATCTCTTTTCATTGCCCAGTGAAAGAAAAAGCACAGAGAAACATCCTCCTATTTTACAAAATTTTAATAATTATAAAGTTCAAACACTTTTTCTCACATATAGGTCGTGTGGCCCTATCTAAATGCATATCCCAAAACCAAAGCGAGCATATGCCTCCCAAATACCAATTCATTTGTAAATATAGCATTCTCATTCAAACATTTTTCCTTTCTTTGTAAACATTGTGGTTTAGTAGATTCATATGACTTTGTCTAACAATAACTTATTTCTTTTATGGATGAATATACTCCTGGCGCCAAATACGTTCTTGTTTAAAACTAGGGAGCGTTTATCAATTAATAACTTTCTTCTGGTTAAATAGAACCAGGAGAATACTAAGGAAACAATACTTAAATTATTGTCCTTAGAATACAGAAAATCGAGTTCGACATGTCTCAAAATTAAATGATGGCTAATTTTGTTCGAGCGAGGGAAGTATGAAACAGCAGCCCTGAGGCGATTGTCAAATGTTTACATAGAAGGTCGTTATAAGGTTACCTTGAAAGTCGAGAACGAGTGAGTAAATAAAGTAAATTATGTATTGAGCTATCTGTCATACTTTTAGTTTAAACCTATTAAAATATCTAACTTTTTAGACAAAACAAGGATTGTTGAATTTACAATTATCGTACATCATGTGCTACAACAGAATGTGGGGTTTATTAGATGCTATTAAAAGAAATGGTATCTCACTCCCGGGCTTTCATTTGGACAGATATATAGATTAGCAAGATCACATAAACCATCTCTTACACAAAATTAACACTGCTCGTTGTCGTATCCGAGCACTGGTGAATGGAAGTTCTGTAGATACACTTATATTGGTATACTAATTATATTGTAACTCTGTTTGGGAATATGAAATATTAACATGGAGCAGCTCAGTAGAAAGAAAGAAATATTTGTTGTGCAACAGCAGGTTAAACGCATGATTTCTAACACACAGAGCAATCACTTTAGCAAATATATTTCAGAAGACTGAGGACATTAAACCTTCCTTGTATGTATATATTCTTAATCTAAAATTCCTTTGTACACATATGGTCTTCAGCTTTAACATTTAATGGAAATAATATTCCCATGAGTCCTTATGAAATAGTGAAGCACAACATTAATATAATTTTGAACCGAACTAATATTCAGGGCCTCATATACTGCTAGTGTTTTCGTAAGACGCGTTTCTTTAGGACATTCAACGGCATTCTTACACAAATTTACACAATTACATCATTGAGAACAAAACTTGAAGGAAGTGATTAATTAAGAGTTAAAATGAACCCTACCACGGTGTTCACAATCGTATATACCCATTCTCAATAACTTTTACACTAACAGCCACCATCTACACGGGAGAGCAGATGTAGCCAAACAAGACATACCTAATGCCATCTGCTGGGGACACGTAAAAGCATAGTTCCATTCCCATTACGGTTGGCATTAATGTATGCTTCTGTTTCTGCCGACCATAAGATCACACCGCAAACGTAAACTGTTCTTTGTAACAAATATATACAAGGACTCCTTTTACTGCGGTTATCAATTTCAAACTCATCAAAAAACGACCAGACTGAAATTCCTTTAATGATCCCTTAATGCCTACTAAACTTCCTTATTGCCCTGGCATGTAGGTACACTACATTAGCAATAGAATATGTTGCACGTCATTAGCGGTAAATATGTGAGTGGAACACAAACGACTTTTGTCGCTTGTCAGCTTAGTTGTTCTCTCTCTCTCTCCCTCTCTCTCACACACACACACAAACACACGAAAATGGAGGGACAGTAAATGAGAGAGAGAGAGAGAGAGAGAGAGAGAGAGAGAGAGAGAGAGAGAGAGAGAGAGAGAGAGAGAGAGAGAGAGAGAACCGCTTGCTATCTCACATATATACAAGATAACTTACCGCAAAATATTTCTTTTTTCAGTTGCCTGTTGATATATATTAATGGTGTAATATTTTGGATGTACTGCAATAGTTCCCTCATTTCAAATTAGGAAACACGTGGAGCGAGTAACTTATCATTCTTACTTCCATATTACCTTATTCTTAACTCATGTTTTTCTAACAACTAATTCAACTTATAAATAGGTATATTACACGACGATGCAATTTTAAATTCAATTTGTTTGTTTGAACTGGGTTCGCAAATACTCAAGTTATTATTCAAAGCTTCCCGCCTTCCCGCTTTTCACCTTCCCTTCTTCCCGCCTTTCTTTCTTCACATTTATATTTATCTGATATAGGGGACCAGTACATTTTTAATGAAAGTTCGGTATCGAAGTTTTGGATAGAATGCAAATCTTTCTATATCTACTAGTACGTGGCAGACTTGGTAGAAAGTTGGGTACGTTGCTCTGCTCTCCTAGCGATTTCAGGGCAATCCACGTAAACATTTGTAAAATTCTATTATTGCTAATTATTTGAACGTGCAAGAGAAATAGAACTTATCAGCCTTGAATCGATAGTCCAAAACTTACAGAGCTGGTTGCTATACGATGGTTTTGATAGTCGCTCCCTTTATATAACAAAATGCCAATTAGATACGATTTGACAGGCATAGGTATAGGGATTAGGAGGTTCAAAGGAAGAACATGTCAGAAATGGTTGATTCACTAAACGGTTTGTTTCCAAGGGACGTAGGTACATTATTGTGCAGTAATACCGGTACTATCTCTTACCGTTTACCAGTCATGTAGGTCATTTAGAGTACGGATGTCTTCAGAGAACACATGGCAATCATTCAAGAAATACACTTTAATTGCCAAGAAATAAATTAGCAAATTTAATTTAGTTTCACATTATTAAAAGTTTATCAGAAAATCAAAATATTTTATAAATGTTGGATGTAAAGGTGGATCGGTACTGAGAGATTTCCTTGAGGATCTTGGTGGTGCATTCAGGGAAGTTCCTGAACTTATTACAGAAATTACTAGAGACTACCTTTTTTTGGTCTCATACTGATAAAGTTAACCATGTACATACACATCAACAGAAATGGAGGGATTTTGGAAAAGACTACCAGACATTTACAATTTTCTATTCAGAATATCAGATGACCTCAAAATTTACATTTCCGTAGATATTTCGACAAGTTACTTTTGGATGAAGTGCATAATAGCCTGTGTAACTATGAAGTGGAGAAAGTAAAAATTTCGAGTTAATTTTGCATTAGCAGAAATTTTAAACTCAAACAAGTAGTAAAGAATAGCGTGGAAACTGTTAGTACTTCAAAATGTACTTTATTAAAATAATGATTTTTAAATTTATTGTGACATTTTTGTATATTTCTATTGCTTTACCTATTATACAAAATCAGGAAAAGGGGAACTGCACGTTATGTCCGTCTAGTGTTTTATTGAATCCCTCGCATTGTTCATGTTTTCATCAATCTTTCCCTTATTTCTGAATACATGCCTAATATTTTGTTTGCAAACTTCGGTAGCGTTGGTGGTAGCGTGGCCGCCTCAAGTTCAAAAGATCTCAAGTTCGAATCTGGGTGATGGCGAGTTATTTCGATAAGGAATTTTCCAGGGTTTACCCTTATCCGAAAGCCGAATGTCATTTAACTCTAAGCTCTCTGAAGTTAATGCTCATCTAAGCATCATTTTCCTCATTTCGTTCTTTGTCAAATATAAGTTAATGATGGTGGACGTAAATTAAAAAAATACATGTTATGTACAAAGGGAATATGAGTATACCGAGTCCTTAAGGGGTAGTCAAGTCCTTAAGGAGCTGGTTCCTACTCAGACACAGTTTTGAAATGTCTCACTCTTTGCATTGCCTAGAGATGCAAAAAAAGGTTCGAATAATAACTTCAGTTTTGAGAAGTAAAGGAATTGAATAATTCAAACAAATAGCAAGGATATCTGGAAAATGCTTTACTACAGAAAAGAGAAACATCCACGAACATTAGCCCCTACCTTCCCCGTACGACTGCACAAACAGCAAAACAATCACATGTGACGTAAGCAAGTAAACATCAGGATCCTCACACTGTAAGAAGGAACACACGAGAACCACCAGTTTCCTGATGCAACAAGTATTTATTTAACTTGGCCAGCATCATGCACGTATCATATATAATAAACATTCGTCTCTTTTCGCTTTGGCTGTTATTATTTTAAAACCCTTAAAGCTAAAAAACTTCCAGAAAGAAATAAAAGATTATAAATATAAGAAACAAAACCAATGAGACAAATGTTGTTGAACACTACAATAAAAATACACTAACTGGGTATACTATACATCCGCCCTTGTAATGATTAATAAAAATAAATGTACAGAATTAATTAACGTAACAGCCAGATTCAGGAATAAATAAACAACAAAATTAGACCGCTGCTGTGGCAAATCAAATGGGTCAGGTCTTGTAGCGAACGTGCATCTCACAGACATAAGGTAGCAGAGGGCCGCCAATAAAAAAGCTAAAATGGAGAAGTAGTAATTACATGAAGCCAATGCTCGCAAAACAAAAGAAAGAGAACGTGATATTATCGAAATTCCTTATAAAATTTATAAAATTTTATATAAAGGGATATAATATAACAATTCTATAAAAATCCTAACTGTATCACAATTATATCACTGTATTTACACATTGAGGCCAAATTTTACTTCATTAACTTTCCCCCTTATTAAATGAAACGCACACATCGAAAACCGAGAATTGTATATTCAAAATACAGTTAAATGTATGCGCAAACACGTGTTCCACCAGAATAGAAGGAAGAATGAAAACTAAGTCAACATAATGTGTAGTATAAGTGGAGGAAAACCCACGATAAGGAAAGCGTAACCAGAATGATTGAGAATTGTACTACTGTAAGACCAACAAGGAAGGCATACAAGGCACTCGCAACTTACCCAGGTTCACGAAGAGCCAAAAAACAATACCGGTACACCAAGCACCAGAAAAGGTCATCTATCTCCTTCTCCGGCTCATGCTCAACAACACACACTCCAACACTCGTGTCCGACCGACCTAGCCAGCCACAACCGGGCAACCAATACACGGCCGCCAGCGTGTCCCGGATAAAGGGTACGCTCAGAAAATGGAACGCGCCGGGCCAGAGAGAGTAAACACCACGTGCCCATCCTGGGTAGGGCTAAGCACTCGGTGCAACATAAAAAAATACCCATTTGTTTACAGGGAACTCACAGCATGTATTTCTACTGAAATCTCAGAATTGAATTGAGGAGAATGTAGGTAATATATTTTCTAACTACCATATACTACTATCCTTCAATAAATTAACTTTCTGACCTCTTACTAAAATGCTTCTTTTTACTGAGGTGGCCTCAAAGGGCCTATATCGGTTGATAAATCGGCATCGAAAATTTGGATGGAGTATAATTCCTCCCCTATTTATTATGTATGATAGAGAAGACATAAAATATAAAATAAATTTAGAGTTACAAAAAAGAACATGGCAGTTGAAAATACAAACCAGTGCTAAAGAATTGTGCTGAAAATGATATTGGTCTAAAGGTAAGTTTAAATACTTAGAAATTTATTTGTATATATAGCTATATAATTGCAAAATAGAACTTTAATTTCATTCTAATACAAATTATGAACAAACGATACATATGTTATCCAATATCCCAGAATTGGATGCATAATAATTTCATAAATAAAGGAACTGGCACTGCGTAGTCGAATTGGATTTATATATATCGTCTTCCCTATGTTACACATTGTGCTAAATCTCATTGGAGAGATTGTTAAATGTTGTTCTTTGTTTCAGTGCATGGTGACAGTCGGCTGCGCCGAATGTGTTTCCGTCTCTCGTAGAGCTTAGGACCGAAGTGCCTCTATTAGATAAACCTACTTTCTGTCATCACTTTGAATTACCCCCACTCTAGGTATTTTTGGAGTTCGCAAAGTCACATATTGAATATCAAATTTCTGTTAGCTGCTAACTATCCCCACTTGAGATCAGTGCTCAGAAATTTAAGTTTTGGATCTAACATCAGAGACGCTTTCTCTAACGTTTCGCGTGCAAAAACTTATGCGAAAGCATGCGGTCTGCCCGTCGGTCAAAATCTTATAGCCTGTTGTCAGAAGCATGCATGAGATTTTAACACATGGTTGGTCCCCGACTGGATAACACCAAATTTGTTTTGAGGGCAAAACAAACTAGAGAGTAGGGTTGTTTGTTTACAGGGATTGCAAACGGAGGTTACTGACATTCGTAGAGCGTCCGGTCGCTGTGGCCGTCTCTGGAGTATACGCTAGTATTCTGGCATATATCTATTCTGGTTTACGTCATTTATTTATATTTATGGTTTGTGTTAATGTCCTTCTGATATCAAGTTATATGTCGTCTCAAAGTTCCTAGTTGACAGGGGCTGCATCAATACTAATAACGGACCACCAGTACATATGTGTACCCCAGAGGACTATATAAAATAATGTATAAGAACTAAGGCATGCCGAGGACAGACAAAGCAGGAAGACGAATCTACAAGTGCAGCATTCTGATCGGTTCTCCAGGATCTGGAATTTTTAGGTGATGGCCCCCACTTTCTTTGTGAGGAATTCGGCGCTTTTAATGGAATTATGGTGATATAAATTATTTTTAATGGAATCCTCAATATTTGTTTAGTATGTCACCTGTAATAAATCTACAAAGATTATTCTCACGCTTCCTATGATTAATTATTTACGTATATTGTCATCCTCATTGTTATTGGTATCATTTATTTTCATATAGGACGTAGTTAGTATTTTATATCCTGCCTAAACAAAGGAAATGCAATGTGAAGGTTAACACATAGTGACTGGCATTAAGATTACTGACTAAACTCTACTGGCTACTGAGAGTCTACTGCACTGTCCTACATTCAGTGTAGTAGAAGCTACTTTAAAATTCAGAATACACAAAAAGAATAAACAGAGAATAAGTAAAACTACGAAGGTGTTAACTAATTTTTGCGAACTCTTGTAGTAATTGTTGAACAACATGTGTAGAAATTAATGCGAACTAAATTTATGGGTATGACAATATATGGGAACAATGAAAACTATGTGATTCAAGACCAAATCACAAACTAATTCATTACCAACTGACTATTATATACGTGCCTTGCCTCTTTCGACCTTTTTTAAATAGATTTGGAGGAATCTTACAAACGCCATATGCAATTGTGACATTTAAAACAATCAACTTCAAATGTTTTGTTCATTACAAGCGGATGGACTTTTTAACAAAATCGTTAAGTTAATTTTTTAATTGTTTAAATTAAATTACTTTGGAAAACAGAAAACATTCATTTTCTCTTCTTTCGGTTCTCCACAACATACTAATTTGTACATGCTTAGGCTCTCAGGGCCGGCCTTAATCCAATAGAGTGCATTTCCCGGATTTGCGGGCCAAGGTCCAGAGGATGAAAATTCTCCTGACGTTTCGCTCATGTCTCCGAGGAGCATCTTCAGAGGATTCTAGCGGTGTACTTGCTACTTGCCAGAGCGTGCCATTTTGTTAAAAGGGGCATTTAAATAAATGTTTTTGTGTTTCTTAGGGCTTCATATATTCTGTTTCTGGCAGAACGTTTTCAGGCGTAGAATTAAAATTGCCTTACCAATTCTCTTTGGTTGCAACTTCGCCTGATATTTTTTATCTGAATGTTTACATTAAATGCTAGTGAGTGGACGGTGATGTCTTTGAAATTTGCTCTGACTTCCAGTGTTCAAGGTAACTTTGCGACAGTGAGTTATCATTAGATATAAACATTATTAAGACCTCTGTGCCCAAAAAGGGCACTCTATTGACTTTCTTTACTCAAATTTGCACTAAAAGCTGGTAAAAATTTTATGCTTCCATACATTTGCCAAACGTTATCCTTATGTATCCGGTGGGATTATATAAGAAACGCTTGGCTTATACAATATAACCATGTTTTAAGAGCATCTTGTTACGTTATGACTTTAATTCACCATTATTTTGGCATGACCAAGAGATACAAAGCTAACGACATTTTTTTATCTCAGAAAAGTCGGAAAAAGTTTTTCCTTGAGATATCTATGAAGATAAACAACAACAAATTCTTCGTAATGTTTCTTCGTGGCCATTTGGAAGGTAGAGTTTCCTTGAAGTAGATTCATCTAGGGCATCATAATTCTTGTACCTCACGAGGAAAGCTTTACTCTCTGGATTGTACTTTTAAATAGACAAATATCCGTCTCAATAAATTTGTGTAAAATGTGTGTGGTATAATTAATGAAAATATCTTTTTTTTTAATTTTGAGTGAACTCATCATTAGCTTATAGTTAACTATGCAGTAACAACATTATCTGTTAGAAATAGAGTCAACATATGGAGTCCAAATAGAGTACACTACATAATACCCGAAAGTGCTTTATAGTAAAACAAAACCGTACAAATAATCACAAAAGTGTAACAACTGGATGACAGTACATAAAACAAATAAAGGTGTATTACCTTCACACAAGGAAGTAGTGAAACAATCGTTTACATCTAGCGGCGTTGGCATTCAGTTTATTTCCGAGTACTACGCCAAGTTGTACTGTTCCCATTAAGTCTGTATAGTTGACAAAATAATCTACAATACAACTCTTTTGAAAATATAAATAAAAAGCAAAACTGTCAAACCACTATATTGGAAGTTGAATGAAGTGATGCTCAAATGAGTGCAGGCTCAGTAGAGCTTAGAGCACTGTAATCCTTATTACGGTTACAAATTATAGAACTGAAATTCTTTTTAATGTTTCCGTGTTTAGTTAGATCACCTGGGATTGAACTATTTCAGAATTTACTAGGGATATTATCACGTCATGGGCGTTCACTACTTCTATAACAAGTCGTGATGAAGAGCGTGTGAGGCAGCTATTTTTGGGTCTAGCGCAGAAATTTTGTCCATTCAGTCGCGCAATGTCACAAGAACATACATTTGTCACTAAGAATCACTTATCGTGGCAAATAATTCGTTACGGTTATTCATTTCCATTACTTCATCTCTCATCATTGTTAATTTTAATGATAATACATTATTTTAATAATTTCAATAACAATTTGACCATTCAGTTAAAATATCTGTACATTTATAACTTCCTACATGTTGCAAATGCTATTATGTATAATTACTGAATATTTAATAGTAATTACAACACATTTTAATATATATTAATTGTCTATTGGCCTGGTAGGACGTTAGGGTTTACCTCTAGTAACACTTTAACTGTTTATTTTCAGGTTATGTTCGGGATTATTTCTTACTGCTATTACACTGAATACACTTAAATTTGTTAGTTTTGTTTTAAATTCGCTTTAGTTCTAACTAGAATTACAATGTTTAGTGTTAGGTGAAAGTATATTTGTTTTTGAGTTATATATTAGGAAAGCTTACTGTAAATTGTTTTTTAATTTTCGGCATTACTATTTATCACATCACTAACATTTTGAATTATTAGTCTTCATTCAATCAGTCTTTTATTTGTTTTATAGAGTTCACATTGTTTGTTTATTTATTATCCGAACATATGTTCTTATAATGTCGGAATATTAACTCAAGTAGGGGATGTAGCTATTGCGTGAATATTTGAATATAAAACTATATTTATTGTTCAGATTGTATAATAGAGCTTTAATTTCATTATCAGCAGTAACAGCAGGGATAGTACTGACGTAGTACACCCACTGGACCTTTTGTACTCTTGTGCAAACACTTATTTCTCTAAACAAGTCTTCGCGGATGATCAGCCGTGACAGGTTCCTGAAGAAGGCCATGGAGTTGACAATGGTCGAAAGCTTGACGTATATTATTTTGACACGGCTGATCACCCTCGAAACCTTGATTAATAATGCTCGCCGTGAAAGCTTCATACTTATTTCTCTATGTACTTTAAAATGAACATTATCTTATTGTAGTTATACGGGAATACTGTAGACTTTAAGTGATGGTCAAATGTATCTAACTGGTTGACTAGGTGACGTATTTGAAATTTTATTCTAATTGTATTTTTTTTCTTTTTGCTATTTTAACTCAGCTTGTCTCAGCTTTCTAAGATCCCGATTGCCCCTTTCCATTTCATACACATACGGGTCTTATTTGAAAATACCCTTTAATTTATAGAACATCAAAACGTATAGGTATTGCCACCGAAGGCTCTGTATTGAATTTTTGGACATTAACACAATACGTTCCACATTCAAGTAGATAATAAGGACTTTCAAGTTTAGAAAATATAGGTAACAATTCTGGAGTATAACCAAGAGTAAATCTGAAACGGTTGTCCTTACAAAATAAAGCTTAAAATGTAAAGCGTAAAATGTATCAGAGGTAAATTGTATGTTGTAACAAGATCTACATTCTATATGTAGCATGATTTTGTTTATCTCTTACACTTTACAGTTATGGAAAGTGATTCAGAATGAAAAGGAATTTTGCCGATATTCCCAGCAGATAAACAAATGTATTTCATTTGTCATGAAGATGTTTTAAAATATAGATTAATTAAAATCATAAGATCCAATTTTTTATATAACCTGGATATTCTAAAATGCTACAGTGAAAGGGGGAGTATGTTATTGGGAGACTTGCTCGAATGTCTTGCTTGTCGTCCTTCAAACGAAACTTATATATAACTTTGGTATTTAACCTACTTTCGCGTATTGAGTTTCGTTGAGAGGATTTTCTCCATATTCAGGTGTTCCAAAGCTATACATATCCAATAGATTTTCGACATTGAATTTTTGGCTACACTGAAACTCTGCAGAAAGTACTATTTTAACGATGAAATAAGGTCGAACGGAAAAGCGGTACAAACTTGCAGTTTAAATATTCCGCGTGTTTCCTGACTGACTGCGATTACAGCGACACGCCGTTTCGTAAAACAGCGGGTACACGTAAAATTTCGCAGATGGCGCACAAGTCGCAATTGCAAGTTTTATAGCATTGAAACTTAGTTATTTAGCACAATTAGCAACATATTGGGACAGTTATGTTTAATTTCGCTCCAAAGTAGTTTGTGAATGTTAACTATAGTATTTGAGAGGTACATTCCCCAAAATATGTTATATAGGTGGAAAAGAAGCATTGTGTTTCAGAACTAAAGCCTACAGAGAGTTGTATAAGTAAAACTAGTTCAATCTTCTTTCCTGCATATTTTAATTCTCATCCTGCCAGCTATTCTTGTTGTTGGCATTTTATAGATTTTTTGAATAACTCTAGTACGCTTTAAGTACATTGAGCCACTGTTATAAAAATCAAAAGCAATAATTATTCCTTGTCTCTCCAAATGGCTATTTTCTGCATTATTACAGCAGAATAGAATTGGGAATTAACATTCGCAGCATTAGAAACATTATTCTTTTACTTGTACTTAAATTAATAATTGGACACATCTGTTCATCTGTAGTACCGTACACTTACATAAATCTTGAGGGAAGTATATCAATTTTGTTCGATTTATTATGTAAGCCTTACTTTATCATTTGTTTCGCACTCAAAGTCATTGAAGCTTGAAACTTCCCCCAACAGCGTGGTCTTCAATACCAAATATTGATTGATCTGCTATTTTTCACAATGACCCATTAAAAATAAAAGCAAAAGGCAAACCTTCAATTAGGGTTACTATAATTGACAACAACGCCTCTACAAGACTTACGTAATAACAGGTGGGGAGATGAAAGTTACTTCACAATCACAAATCAATCTTTCGAAATCTCATTATATCTTCTGTCGTATATTTAGTGTCGCCTACCAAATGTTGGTTTCGTGAAGTTGAAGTTAGTTACTTAACCGCTACCCAAGGAAGTGGTGAGGTCAGACTCCCAGTTAACATCTAACCTGAGATCACAATACTGTCCAATTCTGGGATTGTCTCTATTAACAGTTCAGTATTATATTGAACTAAACATGTACCACATGACTACGTATACAACATACAGTTTATAATCTAGGGTAAAATCTTTTACACTTTTACAAACACTCTTAACGCTTCATTAAAGTCCTGAATGAGAACAAAGTAGTTGAGAAAGTCTTAAAAACAATGTTTCTCATAGATAGAATGGCAGGGTAGGTGACAGAGGAATGTTGTCGCGAAGAACGCTAAAGAAAACGTAGGTTATGTCCCAGTGGATTAGCTACCGGAATGTAGTGACGGAAAGAAAATTCTAACCTAATATATGAAATAGTTTATCATCCTTCCGTTGAGGTGTTTCCTGTAATTTAATATACCAATTAGTATATCGATACTATAGTCGTTTCATCCCACTGTTCCCGACAACGTTTATCTAAGTTTTGAATGTTGTTAATATTCTCCCCGTTTCTGAGTCAATAAGCACCTTACCTTAAACAGAGGATTGTTCTCTTCGATATCTCTCTGATTTACGATTCTGGTTTTCAGTATTTAGATAAATAAATAAATAAATTATAAAACTCTTAAACCGTCATATTAGAAAATTAATGAAGTGATGCTCAAATGAGTTCAGGCTCCAAATAGTTTAGAGCGCTGCCATCCTTATTGCCCTTACAAAATATAAAACTCAAGTACTTATTAATATTTCCGTGTTTATTTAGGTCACCTTCCAATTTTTTCCGAAAAGCAAACCAAGAATTTTGTATTCCACATGCGAATATGGACTACAAACGCGTAAAATATACAATAGCTGTCAGGTATATCGATTAGCTGGACTGTATTGTTAACATAGTTATCCATTTTGAATTTGAATTTTTATTTTTCAGACAATGGCAATCTTCTATATGTACAGTAGTTTTAATATTTTGTGAATAAGAGGCATCATGTCTTTGTAACTTGTCCCGAAGTACTGCATATCATTAAATAAAATGTACACTTTTCTTTAATTTACCCATTATGATTTTCAATTTGAATTTAAAGTGACATTTTGTAGTAAGTTAAGTAAGCATTTGAAGAATTATACTCTTGCAATTGCATTTTGCTGTGGAATACTGACATACCCAGACGGTGAGACTGAGTTGGAGTGGTCTCCTGATGACATTATAAGATGGCTTACACCTGTCTTTGCTGGCATTAATACACACCCAGTCATTGTACTCAATAAGTAATAAATAAATGTAATAAGTGCGTAAATCGGCTATTTTGTAAGTGACAACACCTCAAACTCATTTAAGGCCATTTTCGTCTTAACGTCATAGTTTGAAAATCTCATGTGTGTTGTCATATAACTTTCTCAACTCTTGTAAGAATTTCTTTATGACAATTTTAATAAATTAGTAATGTTAAAGATAAATGACTTGACTTCCAAACCAAATGAACTACAAAACTTTCAATGTGCTCATTGGTTTGATAACCTCGGAATCTGGACATAATTACCACAGAAGGAGCAGAAACTACAAATATTTAGGAGTTATTGTAGATACAGAGCAAACACGGAAAATCACATAAAACAATTGCAAAACATAGACAACAAAGACTAGCAATGCTCAAAAGAATGACAGGCAGCAAATGAGGCAACTCAAAAGAAGCTTAAAAATGGCATATAAATTGTATATAAAACTAGCTGACCAATCGATGTTCGTAGCGCCCATAAAAGTTGTCTGAACATATCTATCTAAATAAAACCACTTCCGATTAGTTAGTTATTTATTCTGCAATTGGCGGTTAAGTTTACATACAACATAGTTACAATTAATTTAATAAACACAATTGTTAATGATAAACAATATATTTTGTTCTTCACTGTGGTGTGTAAATATACAAAGATGAAGCTTTTCCTATGCTATTGGCTTACTTATTCCATTCTCTTTGCATGGCCAAAACACAAAAAGCGAATAACTACCTCCCATTTGAGAAAAGTATAGGTAACGGAAAACTCAAACCAGTGACAAGGGACCTTTCAGAAATGGATCACTTAAAAACGAATAAGCAAAAGTTCTAGTTTTCTAGTTATATATAGCACAAATCCGGATTTTTTATGCTTTGTATATTACGATTATAAGTAATTCTTACGCTTTTCAAGTTATATACACCTTTTTACAGCAACAGTACTTTAGATGCTATTTGCAGAAAGACAATGTATAAACGTTTCAGTATTCATAAAAAAAAAAAAAAAAAAAAAAAAAAAGAATGTATTTTAACACGCTTTTGACGGGTCAACATTCTTTGAAAAATTTTCTGTGCTAACAATAATATTTGATGAGAGAAATATTTGAATATTTGTTAGCCGTATTTTTGGAAGCACGTTGAATATAAGTAATAAAGTGACCTTTCCTTTTTGAATTCTACTGAAAGACAGACGGTTCAGGGAAAGACGCACACAAACCCACTAAATCGATCAAATAAATGTTTAGGGGAATTCGATACGTGTATTTTAAGTGAAATATTGTATCCAATTTTTGGGTGGAATACAATACCACTTGTGCCTACTATGTACGTAATAGAGAAAGTAAAACTGAACACAGTCATGCAGTGTCATGAACAATATTTTAATTTCTCCACTAGTTACTTCCAATCCACTTAAATGACTTGAAAATGTTGCAGCGCGGTATTACCTTCAGTTGCGAGTTTGTTCCTAGACTTACACTGAAAATCTGAAACGTTCACTTACAACAACTACATTTTGATTATTTCTGACATCTGTAAAGTCTAAAATTGTCTATATCTCTCTCTTTGACATAACGAGTGGCATTGGAATGTTGGGATAATTTTGCTGCACCCAAAGTTTCTTCCAGCATTAAATTAATAGTTATTTATTGGGTTCGAGAGTTAAGCTGAGGATTATTAGCGAGTAAGCAGTTCAATGCCTGAGGAATTACACATCAAACCTCGCTAGTTCAATACCTAATTTTATCCATTACCAATTAAAAATAGACTTGAATTTATAAGCTTTTCTTTATCTTTATCGCGTCTACTGAAGTTTAAAGAATAATCCAAATAAAAGAAAAGCCCCAAATCTTTTAGACCTAATTCATGATGACAACGATAGACGTGCATAATTTCTTCTGCTTTCTATTTATGGTCAGGAAACAGTAATCGAAATAAAAAATCTGCAAGAAAGACGAATAGTACTCAAAACTGATTCTAGAGCGTGCTAGTCGCTATTGGTTAACGCAAAAAGTTCATCACAGTTAATTTTGGTATTCAAATATTTAAACGTTGTGTATGTTTTACTTATTTACCTATTTATTCATTTATTTACTTGTTATCTCCCGAGATAGAAGTAACTGGAACGCACTCAATCCTCTTTGTTACGAGCCCCAAATGATACACAGCTCTTCGAAGTTTTTTAACCTTTGCCCTCGTAATATTCAACTGTTTCTACTCACAATGCAATGTTGGTAATGAGACGAAGCGTTTAGCTCGTAGTATTTTCAGTGTTTCCAACTATACCTATTTTCGGTCGTTCTTTCACTTTACTTCTTCTTCTTCTTGGTCTTCTTTTTCTCCATATTCGACTTTTCGACATACATGTTTACGCACAAATTAAGAGTATCATGATAACTTTCAGGCAGTAATGAGACATAAAAAGCAGTATTCAGAAGCGAAAATCTGAAATAATATGGAATAGTACTCAAAACTAATTCTAGAGGGCGCTACTTCGATATTGATAAACTAAACAAGCTCATAGCGGCAAATTTTTTATATTTACTTGATATTCGAAATTATTTCTGCGCTTTATTTTTAGGTTATGCACCACCATATATTTATTTATTATTTATCTGTTGTTTTTTGTTTATGGCCATGATGCTGTGATCAGAAGCAGCAATCTGGAGGAGCAGGAAGTAGTACTGAAAACTAATTCCAGAAGGCGCTACCTCACAATTCGTACACAAAACAATATCATCGCCGTAAATTTTTATATTTAATTGATATTTCACATTTTGTTGTTGTTCATTGTTCACGCTATGCAACATTTTACTTCTTTCTATTTATTTGTTATCTCCCGAAATGCAAATAAACAAAACATAATCAGACGTCTTTGTACGACAACAAAATGGTTCGATCCTCCTTGCGTTTTCTTTACTCTTTCCTTTCGCGACCTTCAATTTTTTATTCTCATAATGCAATGCCGTCAATAAGACGAAGTGTTTGGCTCATAGAGTTCGCTACAAACCAAACGACTATTTGATATTATTTTCATTCCGCTTCTTCTTTTTCCTACCTATACTCTTTTAACATTCATATTTACAAAAACTGTCCTGATAATTTTAAGCAGTAGCGAAGGACATGAAACATTAATCATGAGAACATATCTGGAAAAATAACAAATATTACTTCAGATATTCTAAAAGGCAACACTTCCTCATTTGTACATTAATCCAAATCATAACAGTAACCTATGATATTTGAGACTCGACATTTTGGTTGCTGTTAATTGATTATGCTATTATTTATAAATTTATACAATTATGTATTTATTGACTACTTTATTTGTTTACTTATTTATTTACATATTTATTTATATATTGAATTGTCTACTCTACAATATTTTATAATCAATGAATAATAATTAAGAGAAACTGGTACAACTAATATTGGCTCGTATGTAATATATGTTTATAAAAGTAAACTACGGTGTTCAAATCACACTACCATCTCACCTCATTCTTTCACGTGCACTTGTCTCTCGTATTAAAATTATAACATGTACGTTTACAGAGCTACTTTCACAGCCCATTCCGTTGTAGATATAAGTTGTATATTGTCTGAGTGTTCGAAATGTTGGCCAACTCATGTCGTGTTTCGAACATCATGCTTATCCTATGAAACTATCAGAAAAACAGAAAAAGGAGAACACGTTTCTGAAGTTTAACATTCCGGGAAAATTGAAAATAAAAGCCAGTAGGTTGTGCCTTCCGCCAAAATGAAGCTGAAGTTCCATATTTATCATAGTTTTAAACTATTTTAAAGATATAAATTTTTCAGAAAAGCCTCTTTTTTAGACGATAGTTTCGGATCACAGAGGCCTGTTGCTGCCTAAAGGCCGAAGACTTCTTGGGGCGTAAACATCCTTAGCATGTCACCCTTCGGTAGGGAAGTAAAACAGCAGCCTCTTGTCCGTAGATCAAAGACACATAAAATACCCTCAAGCTTCTGCCAAAATAGATTAGGATGCTGAGAACCATTGCGGGCAAAAATTAAAATATGCGTTCACATCCAGGTCATGGAATTGAATTTTTCAGATTACTTTAATTAAAACATCCATATCCTGGAGTACTGCATTTTAAAGGATTAATTCTCTAAGAATTACTTCCTCAATATAAAATTTAACATAAAGTGTATAAAGATAAATATCCTGGTATTTACGATATGACTTAACGTTGGAGGACGTAAATTACAAAACAAACAAAAAAAATCCTGGTATTTGGGTTCTTACAATAGTAAGTCGCTACAAAAGTGTATCTCGACAATGAGAGCTTTAAGTGGTTTACCGGGAAAAAAACATGAGTCAATTTGAGGGACTAGTGTCGCGTCGGCATGTTGACAATGGTAGCTCAAGGGGTTAAAGCGACTGTACGGATGGGAGGAGATCCGTTGTTCAAATCCCGGCCTCGGAATTAATTTTTTCAGCTGACTCTAATTAATTAAAAATATCCATAGACCGCAATAATGTATTTAAAGTGATGGATTCTGTAAGATTAACTTCCTCAATATAAAATGTAACTGGGAATAGCTCGAAAGTTGTTCATAACACAAATCAGAAGATATATTTGATACAAATTGCGCGTTTTAAAGAGATATGTGCCCTTTGTTTATTAAGGTTTTGTCTATCTGCAATGGTTTACCAGTTATAAGTATAAATTTAACCAAGAATAAATTGGAGTAATGTGACATTCCTAAAAACTGAGAACACGCTTTTGCGGTGTCATTAAATATGTTGAAAATATATCTTCAGTAACACTAAGAGATAAGTTTTTGAGAAACTAAACATTTTCCAAAATTATTACAAGTAAAGTGTTATAAGGACTGGTTTGATTTTCCTCCAAGTCTTCGTATCGCATTAAGGAACGACAATGGCCTTAAATATCAAGTTTGTTATTTAACTGAATTTTCGTTTTCTGGTTATGATGCTCAGAGGTTAGATTTTTCAATTACGTCTTTCCTGGATTAGTTTAATGGTACATGCGTTGGGGCATCAGGCTAACCAGTTCTTTTAAGCGCTGATTCGCCAGTCATATTATTACTTTCAATGCTAATTAATTGAAATACTTTAGTATATAATTGCAGTTCAAATATCTGAAAAGAATTAATATCACATCATGAAAAGACGCATATAGTCTAAGTGAGAACGAAATATACACACTGCCCTAGTTTATGCTAATTTTAATATTCAATCGCAGTCACCTGTTTCCTAACATCTGTGTTTCACAATCGTAACCTACAGCGTTAAAATCCTGTGAGCCTAAGAATTCTACTGTATTTGTATGTCAAACATGATATTCCTTAATTTGCAAGAAAATGTCACAGCAAAAGTTTTCATTTTTATCTATAAACATTGTAAATCTGATAATTTATAACATAAGCGAAAGGGCTGCCATCTATTTTTGTAATGCGAACACATTGCCCTCTATCGGTAGGCAGGAGGAACCCGATCTAGGCTCTCCTAATGTAATGTTATGTGTTGCAACGCAGTAATTGTTTTACTCTACCTAAGTAGATAGTAGACCACCAAAGCTTTTTTATACGGTATGTAGCATTAACAGAATTTGGAAAGTGTCTGAGAGGGCGTAAGACTGTTCGTCCTTGTTTCATATCCTTTTTGTGTCAATATTATCTACCCGTTGTGAGGAACAATATGAGTCATTCGTACTTTACAAATATTAGGTGACAATCTTCAACAAACATTTTGTGTCTCATTGTACAACAACATCTTAGAAAATGTGGAGGGTAAGTAAATTATTATTTTGTATCATTTCCAAATGAAACAAAAAAGAAAGTTGAAGTACGCTGTGATATTGGTTATGAAAAACAAACTTCAAATTGAGTAACAGTATTTTCTATTAATTTGGGTTGAATAAATGCTGTCTGGCTTATATGATTTTGTTTTATTTTGTTAATTATTATAATTATTATAACTGTAATGATTATTATAATAATTATTATAATTATAATCATCATCATTCTTATTATTGCCATTACTATTATTACTATTCGGATATTGTATTCATTATTGTACTGCTTAACTAGTTCAATATTTCATGTATATTTTTCAGTTAACTTCTAGTGAAATACAGTTGTGCCTCAACTGATTAGGTCCTTATAACCTTACTAGTGCTAATGCTATTACCATTTTTTATTTTCCATTACTCCTGCCTTGGAAACTAAAAGCTAAAGCAAGAAATATAGTGTATAAGTGTATTTACAGGTTTTGGCATACACTGTATGTTCACGCCTAGTATTATCCGAAACCACGTAATTAAACTTGCGCTGTTATCTGCCATTGAAGTGGTACAATATAGTTCAATTATACATCTAAAGATGGTAGAGAGTATATTTTATTGCGTTCATGTACAGATTAACAAAGACAACCATCACTTAATAACTATCGCAAGCTAATGCATATAGCTAATAATACAAGCTAATACGTTTTTCTTCAACTCCTCGCTTTATTTTACAATGTGGCAATATTCATTACGAAATAAACAGGTATGCACCAAGATAGCAAAATTATTTCCAGCTTCCATGTATTAGAGTTTAGACCAAACGCTTTCTAACACTACCATACTAAGGGTATCCTGGAGGGTCAATTGCAGGCCGGTGTTGCAGATGGCTGCTATTATCGATTTGATGCTAATGGTTGCCAAATATTCCTAATTTCCCGAACATTGCTCTACTAATATTACATGCACTATTAATAATACTACTGGTACTATTGCTAGTACTATTACAATTACTGAGTGTTCGGAAGCTTTCACGGCCGGGGTCAGAATTAACATAAGAGATTCCTTACGGGCTTTGGAGCCGTGGTCTGATGGAGTTAAGCTGTCCATAAGTTTCGTCCATCCCTGCCGTGGACCACGCCACTGATGATGTCCACCGCAGGGATGGACGAAACGTATGGACAGCTTAACTCCATCAGACCACGGCTCCAAAGCCCGGAAGGAATCTCTTATGTTAATTACAATTTCTATTAAGCTGCGCCGTAACTGAGTGGTTACACAGCACCACCCTCATCAGCAGAGCTCCACTCTTACTCTTGTTTATAATTCTTGTTTGTCCACAACTATTTCCATTCATTAATACGTATATACCCGGCGATGCAAGGGAAACTTATTCGACATCTTTAATTCCCTGACTCAATGATTTGCGGTTAGTTAATTTTCCAATAGCTACAGAGTCCTATGTTGAACATTTCATACAAAAGGGAAGCGTTCTGGCACATATACTTGAATATTGATCACTAGAGCAAACATTGTGATAATTATGTAAATATATTTCCCTACAGATTTTTTTTTCTGTTTTGGGGTAATTTATGTCCTCCAGCGTTAAGTCATATCGGACGGGAATGAATTGGGTGACATAATGCTCAAATGAGTCCAGGATCCATGGAACTTAGTTACCCGACATTCGTCTTGAAGGATAAGGAAAAACCCTGGACAAAACCTTATCCAGGTAACTCACCCTGACCGAGGTTCGAACTCGGGACCTCTTGAAGGTGAGGCGGACATGCTACCACCACGATACCGAGGCGGGCTATTTCCCAACAGATTAGTTTGTATAATCCACCGTAGGTCATAACGCATGCTATATCTATGACGTATTATCTGTAATATGTCATATTGTCATATTTCAACAGCGACTATCACCCAAGTATACAGGGAGATCGGCACCCGGTAACACAGAGGTAAACATAACAGTAGAAATACCGCAAGTTCTGAAAGTTTCCCATTTCTCTGCCTCTAGAACATTCTTAAAATCTCATCAAGATCATGCAGACAATAAGATAATAAAGTTAAGTCAGCTCTTGTGTTTAATTCCCAATCGGTGTCTTTGCAATGTCGTATGTATTTGATTACGTCGTGCATCATTAACAAAATCAAAAGAAAATTGTGCATATTAAATCCTTTAAAGGTTTGTCGCTCTGTGATCCTTTGATATTCTGTTCTTTTTACATGACCAGAGCATAAAACACACACACACACATACACACATACGAACACATACACACATACACACGCATACACACACATACACACATACTCACAAAAACACACATACACACAACATAAAAACACATACACACATACACACTCAACTTGGACACAGAAGGACACATGCGGATATCTAGAAATTTACACGGACAATTTTCTTTAAAAAAAAGATCTTTTAATTTACTGGACATCACAACTCAGTAAAATTACTATGTCGAAGTTGTGGGTAGAGAGCCTTACCTTCTCTACCTCTTATAGATACTCACTATAAATTAATGCCGGTTTTTTTAAGAAAAACCGTTATCTGAAACGTGTTCTGAGAACCACGGTTGTAGAGAAGAGATCTAATGACTCGTATTTAAACAGATACAATAGAAGAATTAACAACTAGTTGTGGAATAGTCGACGATATCCTGGACGGCAGATAGACGACGCTCGAACAGCAAAGGAGGTGAAAGGCTATTTCGTCACGCTACATATGGCTTCCCAACTTTGGAAACACCTCTACAACGAAGAAATCCTGTTCCAAGATGTTCTTTTTCTTTTGCGTTTTAATAGTTATTCAAAACTCATAGCTAATGACATTCTGAAAAAATCAAGAAGAACCTTCTACTTATCACGATAACACCTTAAACTTCTGCTATCCAATGAAAATCCCTATTGCTATTTTTGACAATTTCAAAGTTTTCCAAAATTTGGCGTCGCATCCTTTGAAGATGTTCACCTTATATACCAGGTTTTTTTCATTTTTGGGTTATGCTACCCACACTTTGCACAAATTCAAACTCACACACACACAGAAGTCTACGCAAACAACGGATTTTGTAAGACATTTTCCAACTTTTGACTTATAAAAAACAGATCTTGAAAAGGAGCATGCATTATATAAATTTATCATACCCACTAAAGATATTTCATTTCTTCTTTATTTTGGTTTCAATTTTCGTATTATCGATATATCTTAAAGGCGATAATCCACATTACAATTTCTCTAGTGAACCCATAGGATGTCATGGTGCTTAAAACATGCCATAATTTGACTAACTACACCAACGTGGGCTACGAAACTACTTCTGCATAAGAATATATGCCATTTGGAAAATATGGAAATATTACATTTTCTGGACGATGGGCAAAAAATGTAGTTTGCCTATAATATTCAAAATATTAACAAAAGAACTTACGTTACACATGGGAAAATATTTAGCTGTAGTGTTACTCCAAGAAAAACGTTTCAGGTTAGAAAAATCATACGCTCTAAGCAACCTTTCGCTGCTCCCCATAGATGGCTCTACCTGTAATACCTTACAGCTTTCAAGTTGAACGATAATAACATTACAAGGCTTAGTATGAGAGGTAGCCTGATCCTTTAGTTTTGGTGTATATTTAAGTTTACTTCCCTGTCTGAAAATAAAGGGTACGTAGTACTTATTCAAAACATAAAGTCAGAAGAACAAATAACTGCATTAGGGAATGGAGGTACTGTAAGGCATGCATATATCAAAGCTTTTCGCTATCCTGAGCCATACTGTACCCAATGCTGAGGTCAACCTCTGGTAACCTCAGAAAAATTCATCATCCTAAAATAAACATTTCATCCTACAACATCCCGATATTACCTTACCTGCGGTAAAACCCTTAAAAACGGGTGGGCACGCAGCAAAAACCTTCTGGCTTTATACAGCCAGCCAGCACCACATGGCATGGCCTGAGCCATGCATTTATTGTAATTACCGGAGTTCATTTTTATAAATATAGTACCTGTATCCGATAATTATCATAACTAGCACTTACTCCTTTAAGTAAATGGCAGCATGTAAGAGGCGCGCTTGAAGGTGTCGGGTTTGAAATACAGCCACGGTTATTTATGTCATAGGCCACTCACCTCACTTAATACCTTCCCTACTTACAGTACATAGTATAGAAGGTAAAAATATAAGATAAATTTAAAAGTTACAAAAAAGTACCAGCCTTTAAAAATAAAAACCAGCGCCAAAGAATAGTGCGGAAACTAATAATGGTACAAGAAATTTTCATAGTGAGAAATTTGTATACATACACATTTTTATAATATTTTTTATAATATTTTTATTTTCTTCATTTATGCTACAACAGAGCAAAGCTCCAGTTACAGTAGCTACATGCAATTTAGTTACACAAGTTTGACTAAATGCAAAACAGAAATACACATATGTACATATAGCTTATATATCTGAATGGATATATCTAATATAGAAATTGACAAAAGGGAAGACCTCACGCACTATGTCTGACTACTGTTATACTTAATCTCTCATATACTTCGTGCATCGTCCATTTTTACTATATATTTTATCTTATAACGGAATATAGCTGGTTTAGTTTTAAATATGTTAAAACTTTGTAAGATTTTCCAGTTTGATCATGTATGAAAACACTTCTGGAATATTTAGACGTATTTTCATTAGGCATTTCCTATAGGATATGTTACCTGTGCTTTATTCTCACATATGGGGCATGTACCCCTATCAAAATCCAGAATCATAAAGGAAATCGAGAAAACCACTATTAAATTTTATTTTTTTTTCTAAATAGAGCATTCTCTCCCAAAAGTTCTTCTGTCTCTGTAAACCATGGGATTTCTTTCATTCAGGTAGCTTTGTGTAACAGTTACTGTTTACATTTATAGAGGAATGTAAACCTAGCCCCAAATACATACTTGTTTTAAACCTAAGGAACATTTATTAATAACTCACTTCTAACTAAATAGATCCTCAAGCACTATAGAGAGGAATAAGAAAGAGTTCAATTACACTGCCCGAAGTAACATTTTTACATACCTGCACATTAATAATAGATAATCCTTAAGGAAAATGTGTGCTGACTTTGTACCTGTCCCCAGAAATCTCCCATCAATTGAATTTAAAACATATGAAGATATTAGGCTCTCACCTACGATATTTAGGTCAGATATCATGTTACATCTATTTTGTTACATAATGATATATGTTATAGTATATACTATATATTATGTTAAATTAAGATTAATTCAACATGTTGTTATTCATGCTGTAATAATATTACGGACATATATTCAATGAGACGTACTTGTAACTCTGCTTAAAAGTGCTTGGTTGCATGTGATTGTCTCTTGTACTATTGTCTGCTCTCTCTCACAAGTAACCGACAATCACCGACCATTACCGGGTACTTACGACCTTGGTACCTCGTCTCCACGGCAGAGGTGCCCTGATAATACCATTGCCAATGTTCATGAAGAACATCACCCAGGTTTTCTTGGCATAAATTCTAAATCAGAACATAGGAAATGAATTTTTAAGTAATCCTATAACCTATGTCTTTGTGATATTTGAACAAGTTTTCGACCTAAGTTTTATAGGCAATTTCCTTTGTGTTTTCAACAGAACCACGCAAAGTCCTTCTAAATGGTTGCCTAGCTGCTAATTCCACCGTTTATAGCTTTCCTACAAAGACTTCCTGATCACGTTTCTTCGGATTTGAGCTCCAACAAATAATTCTGCTTTCAATTTTTCGTAGGCTTACTGCGGTATCTTGCCTAAAAATATGCAAATCCAATACCACATTTGTTGAGTGCCTTAACAGAACTCCTCACCAGCCCAAGTTTTATGCCTAAGGGAGGGAGAGGAGCCTTATCAGGCCGAACCAATGTTGTTTCTTATACTTCACTGTCCCCTGGGCCATACTCCTGACACATGCCTCTTTGTTGTGGCACATAAGGTTCTTGCATATCACTGCTGTTCACACTCTCACACACAGACACACACACACACACAGAGAGAATTTATTTTTAAGTCCCCTTTGTAAGTAAAGAAGCAAACGATTTATTTTTGGCTCATCACAAATGTGTGAAATGTGTAGTTTTTAACGCCCGCTTTTACTACCTACAGCACCGCAGGCGGTGACAGTGATGATACATGATTTGAAGATAAAGCACCGGTGGAATGAGATTGTGGGGGAAACCGGAGGTCCCGGAGAAAACCCGCCCCAGCGCCGTGTTGTCCACCACAAATCTCACTTTGCGGTCACCTGGGATCGAACCCGGCCGCCTTGGTGATAGGCAAGCGGTCTAACCATGAGCCACGGCGCGGCCAGGTTCATCACAAATTTTCCAACAATGAACCTCCTCATATTTTAAAACACGTTAAGTTTTGGCCGTACTTTCATAACCTTCTTAAAGACACACAGAATAGAAAACTGAAACAGATGAAGCTTCGTTATCATTAGGAAGTAAAAAAAAAAAGAAACTTTTGAACTGAACCTTAATAAATCTATGAACAGTCTTCCTTCATCTCGACATGATAATTTCCTAGCTCACTTAATAAAACATTGATATCCCTACAGAAACATATATTCCCTTCCATTGAAACATTTTCCGAATTTCTAATGCGTCTATTTCGCAACCCTGTAATTTTTGTCCCTGATGCAATGACTTCCATTGTTGTAGTCTGATTTCTAGAAGATCAGATCCTTTGAAAAATTTAAATGGCATGCAAAATCATTCAAATGTATTTGCTCTACAAAATGACATCCACTTTCAGAATTTTGTGGCTGAAAGTCACGATGTTTTGATGTAGAGACATGGTTACACGGTACAACATGTTTTCATCTTTACATTGAGCAAGTACCTGCATAAGCAATGGTGTATCGTAAGGGATGGCAACCTATGACACGCGTGCTACCGGCTGACACCGAACTAGTTTTGGATTATATATATACAATATCTAAAAATTGGAAATGATGTGCCATTTTAAGGAGCATGATTGGAATCTATATGTGAAGATGGACTGAAATCACGTATTGTCTACGCGGAGGTAAATTTGATATTCAGTAGTGTTATTGGTAGCATTGCTTTCTCTAGTTTTTAATCAGGACCATCGATAATGTGCTGTTAGCGATGGTGCTGCCCGAGTTTCTAGTAAACACTTGTGCCGCTAGGAGCGTTAGAGTAAGCTAGTTAGTCCAGCGCATAATAGATAGCGAACTGGTTGAAGTATGTCGCTACGGGAAGGAGGGTGCAAAATTTTCTAAAGCCCTCTGGTGCATGATATCAGCTTATTTCAAGACGAATTAAACTATCAAGCTACTTTGTTTATTTGTCTAAAGAAGATTAATATGGCGCTCCTACGCCTAAAAAATAAATAAATTTTCTGCCACGTGTTGGAGCAGGAGTCCGCCATGATAATTATAAGTACTCTATAGAAGTTTATTAACATTATTCCTTGATTAAGAATTAATTTGCGTGAAGTTGTTTTGATATCAACGTAAACTGTTTTGAAATGTACTTACCAAAGAGACTAATTATGAAAAATACTGGTACATGCTACCTGTGCTCGCATGATTTTCTCTGCCGCATGGGAAACTTGTTTTACAACCTCCTATATGACAAAAGTGTAATTATTGCAGAATGCAAACGTATTTTTGACTTTCGTGCAGGAAAGTACATTATTCGTATGGTAGATGCGGACCTCATCTGAGATGCGAGGGCCCAAACTTATGGTCCAAATGAAGTGCCAGTGAAAATTAAGTAAACTGCCGGGATATTGAACTAGTGCACTTGTCTACCACTACATGCGACAAAATATAGATATTGTTGAACTGCGAGGTTGGTTGGTTGGTTGGTTCACTAAATTTCCGTGATTCAAAATATATGATGCTGCTATGTGACGTCTGTGTTATCGTCATGTATTGTCAGTTCTTACACGTTGTCAAAACAAATTCTGTGTCCAGTCGTACCTTAGTTTGGATTTTACAGACATTTCCATAATTGTTCAATGCGTTTTTTCTAAAATGCAAGAAATGCAGTACCATTCAGTGATTCGCTTTTTATTTTTACGAGTAGATGAAAAACCTTCCGAGGAGATAAAAGCGAAATTGAATATCAGTACCTAAAACACAACACGGCAGCGAATTATGGGGCATAACTGAAAAAGATAAAAAAAAAGCTTCAGGCAAATGAAATGAAATTCCTAAGAAGCTGTGCATGATATAGAAAAATCGACAACAAACGAAATTAAAATATACGTGAGGAGCTAAAGATATTCCACCTGAATGTCAGAGTACAAGAATGTAGAAGGAAATGGGTAACCCATGCACAAAAAAGGAGAAAGAAGTATTACTACGCTATTTTGTGAAGTATAGACCAGAACGAAAGGGGAGCATAGATTGACCAACCAATCCGTGGAACCAATAAAATTAATTATGTAGACTGCAACAGGCAGTAATTCTCAATCATGAAGAAAGAAGACGAAGAAGAAGAAGAAGATGCTGATAATGATAATGATGAAGATGTTGATGATGATTACGATAATGAACTGAGCCAGATTGTTTCTGCTAGTCTCTTCAATAACTTAAATCTTCTATTAACCTTAATTTAAGTTAATTTCCCATTCTTTATGTAGTAGATAGGTAGATACCTGTAGGTATTGCCTATCACACTGTGGACATACAACTCTGAACTTTCAAACCTCAGCTGGTCCAAAAACATTTCGAAAATATCAAACATATTTTGGCATATCGAGATAGTTTCTTTTGTTTTGGTAATTTTACGTCCTCCAACGTTATGTCATATCAGACGGTGCCGCGCCATGGTTCCGTGGTTAGAGAGCTTGGCTCTCACCAAGGCGGCCCGGGTTCGATCCCAGGTTACCGCAAAGTGAGATGGTGGTGGACAATACGGCGCTGGGGCGGGTTTCACCCGCCATCTCATTCCACCGGTGCTCCATCTTCATTTCATGTATCACCAGTGTCACCGCCTGCTGTGCCGTATGTAGTAAAAGCGGGCGATAAACACTACGCATTTCATTTTCATATCGGATGGTCAATGAAATGGGTGAAATGATGCTCAAATATGTCCAGGCTCCATGAAGATTAGAGCTACCGTACATTAATGTTTCAGGATAGGGGAAACCCCCGAAAAATACCTTATCCAGATAACGGAACCTAACCGACATTCGAACGAGGGACCTCTTGAATGTAAGGTACACAGCACTACTGCTATAAGGAAGAATGTTCTAGTCCATACAAACGTAGTTAAGTGAAAGCTGCTCATCATTCACGTGTAGATGAAAGAGAATCAGAAGGATGTTGCTTACACATTTCTAAGATAGAAAATGAAAACTAAAAACAAGTTGACTTAAACTACACTGCAAGTGGGGTTAGGTTTACAATGGAGAGGAGTTGGCACAGTGGTCAGTCTTAATTTATGGTGCACACGCGAGAAAATGTATTCCGATGTTTGGAAGAATGACCTATGGGAGGGAGATGGGCTTGCATCAGTTAGTTGAGCCAGGACGGATCAGTTTTCTTATTCCTAATCAGCGAGTGCGGGGCACAGTTAGTTAAGCCTCACAGGAAAACAAAAGCAACTTTTCCACATGAAACCTAGGTGGTTTGATACAACTCTCCAGTATCAACTTAGGTATTTAACGATCGTTTTGTTATCGACGTTATTTTCCCTCTCTTCGTCTCTCGCACATATATTCCTCAACCATTTAACCTCCATTTCTTCTTTTTAAATGCATTTCCAACTCTCACACTTGTAGTTTTATCTGGAACGAAATACTTCTACTTTTCATAGATTAGCAATACTTAAAATAATATTAAACTGCGTGGTCTTTAAAATTAAGTGTGTCTTGTTCGGAAAATATATACATTATTTCCTTTGTTACAATTCTCAAGAACAGATTATATGGACGTACTGCTACAATTAATATAACCAATAAGTTAACAAACGACGTGACACCAAAATGACTTAACGACCAATAAAATAAATAAAATAATTATTTTGTTTGATAATGACAGTTCATATACAAAATCACATCAGCGTCACCGGTATGTCGGAGGTTTAACGAAGGGGTTCTTTAAATGTCAGTAATACTTATTTGATACTTTTCACGCTTAATTTATCCTACGGTGGAACAGACACCGGAGTAGATAAATGAATGAATGAATAAATCAATGACTTAATAAATTAATGAATAAATGAAATAACAAATAAATAATAAAGCACCCAAACTATCATATTGGACAATAAGTGAAATGATGCTTAAATTAGTGCAGCCTCCACAGAGCTTAGAGCGCTGCCATCCTTATTAGCATTACAAAATATAGAACTCAAATACTTTTCGATGTTTCCGTGTTTAGTTAGGTCACCTGAGAGAGATCTATTTCGGAATTTACTACGGATATCACGTCGTGGGCGTTCACTACTTCTATAACAAGTCTTGAACAGCGGCTAAGGCAGCTATTTGTTGGTCTAGCCCAGAAATTTTGTCCATTAGATCGCGCAGTGTAACAATAACATACAGTTGTCACTAAGAATCACTTTTCATGGCAAACAATTCGTTACGGGGATTCATTTCAATTACTTTATCTCACATTATATCCAATTTTTTATAAGTAATAATTCATTATTTCAATAATTTCAATAACATTTTGACCATTCAGTTAAAGTATCTGTACATTTATTGCCTTCTACATTTTGGAGCTGTTGTTATGTATTATTACTGAGTATTTAATAGTAATTACAACACATTTTAATATATATTAATTGTCTATTAGGCTGGTAGGAAGTCAGTGTTTACTTCAAGTAATACTTTAACTGTTTATTTGTTGGTAATGATCAGGATCCTTTCTTAATAATATTAAATTGATTACATTTAAATTTGTTAATTTTGTTTTAGCTTTGCTGTAGTTCAAAATAGAACTATAATGGTTATTGCTGGGTCAATGCATATTTGTCTTTGTGTTAGATATTAGGAAAGATTACTGTAAACTGCTTTAAATTTCGGTATTAATATTTGTCTTATCACTAATATTTTGAATTATTAGTCTTTACTTAATCAGTATTTTATTTGCTTTAGAGAGTTCATATTGTTTGGTTTTTTATTATCCTATTATCCTAGTGTAAAGTCTTATAATATCGAAATATTAACTCAAGTAGGAGCTGTAGCTATTGTGTTAATATTTGAATATAAAATTATATTTATTTTTGGGATTGGATAATAAATCTTTAATTTAATTATAAGCTGTACTAGCAGGGATAATACTGATGTGGTACACTCACATGAGTTTCTTTACTCTTGTAAAAACACTTATTTCTCAATATACTTCAAGATAAACATCTTATATTAGTTACAAGGGAATACAGTAGACTTTAAGTGATAGTCAGATGTTTTAACCATTTGTCTGGGGACGTCTTTGAAATTATGTCATTGTAAATTCCTTTTTCTGCTTTAAAATTATTTTGTCTCAGCGTTCTAAGATCCAAATTGCCCCTTTTCATATCATAGATATATTTTAAAATTCGCTTTAATTAAGGAGATATCAAAATGTATACGTGTTGTCACTGAAGGCTCTCTATTGAATTTTTTGGACCTTAGCGAAATACTTTCCACACCCAAGTACGACACAAGGACTTCCCCTTTTAGAAAGTGTAATTATTTTGAAATTGTGGAATATAATCAAGAGTAAATCTAAATCGGCTGGCCTTACAAAATAAAATGTTTCAGACATAAATTGTATGTTACAACAAGATCTACATTCCATGAGATATAGCATTTTCTTTATCCCTTACACTTTACAGTTATTTAAAGAGATCCAGGGTGAAAAGGAGTTTTAAGAACATTTCCGGCATATAAACATAAGTATTTCATTTGTCATGAATATGTTTTAAAAATATAATACTTTAATTAAAAAGATTAGATCCCATTTTCGATAAAATCGAGATATTCTAAAAAGTTTCCATTGAAGGGGGAGATTTTCTTGAAAGTCTTGCTTGTCGTCCTTTAAGAAGCGAAACAGATATAAAACTTCGGTATTTAACATTCTTTCGTGTATTGGGTTATGTTGTGAGGATTTATTCCACATTTGGGCATTCCATTTCTAAAGTAATCAGGACATTGTATTTTTGGGTATAATGCAATTCTACAAAAAGTGCTCTTTTAACGCTAAAGTAGAGACCAACGAAAACCGGTACAAACTTGCAGTTTAAATATCCGGCGTGTTTCCTGACTGACTGCGATCACAGCGACACGCAGTCTCATGCAACACAAGGTACACGTAAAACATTACATATGGCGCTCTCGTTATAATTTTAATGTGTATATGTGTGTAACTTAGTTATCAAGCACCTTTTGCAACATACTGGAACAGTGATGTTTTGTTTTAACTGCAAAGTATGTGTAAATGTTAACAATAGTAAGTTAGAGGTACATTACACAAAATGTTTCATATAGGCGGAAAGAAACATCGTGCTTCAGAAATGAAGGCTACAGACATTTGTATAAGTAAATAATTTCAACTTATTTCTTTCATGAACTTATTCACCTTTATTTTGCATATTTAAAAAAAATTTGTGATCAGCTCTAGCACATTATAAGTACACTGCGTAGAGTTATATAAACCAAACTTATAGATTATTCCATGTATTTCCACATTAAATGCCTATTCCATGCATTTCACATCTAAATTCGGTAGAATAGTTTGGAAATTAACATTCGCAGAATTATATGCATTATGCGTGTACTTGTATTTAAATTAATAATTGGAAACTTCTGTTCATATATAGTACCATGCGCTCACATATATTTTGAGGCAAGTATATCAATTTTGTTCGATTTATTTTGTATGTCTTTGTTACTTGTTTCGCACTCAGAATTACTGAAACTGGAAACTCCTCCCACAACGTTTTCTTCAATACCAAATGTTGATTGATCTGTTATTTTCCACAATGGCCCAGTAACACTAATTTAAAGAGGCAAACCGTCAATTCGGGTTAGTATAATTGACAGCAACACCTCTACAGGACTTACGTAACAACAGGTGGGGAGATGAAACTTACTTCACAATAAGAAATCAATCTTGCCAAAGCTATTTATTTCTCCTGTCGTATATTTGCTGTCGAATACCAGATATTGGTTTGGTTAGGTTCAAGTTAGTTACTTAACTGGTACCGAATGTACTGTTGAGGTCAGACTCCCAGTTAACATCTAACCTCAGATAACAATGTTGTCAAATTCTGGGATTATCCCTATCAACAGTTCAGTATTATATTGTACCAAATGCATACCACGTGAATCAGCTGTACCTAGGTATGTAACATACAGTTTATAATCTAAGGTAACAAATTTGACACCTTTTACAAATAATCTTATTATACCTATATAATTAATCCTTAAAGTCCTGCATGAGAGCCAAGCAGCCGTGAAAGTATTTGAAAAAAAGTTTTTTCATAGATACAATGAGTGCCTAAGTGACAGAGGAATGATATCCCGGAGGACGGTACAGAAAACGTATATGTCTCAGTAGATTAGCGACCGGAATATAGTGAAGGAAAGAACATTCAAACCTAATAAATGAAACAGTTTATAATTTTTCTTTCAGGCATTATCTGTAATTTTATCATCCAATTACTCTATCATCTAACTATTCCTGACAGCGTTTGTGTAAGTTCAGAATGTTGTTATTATTCTCCCCGTTCCTGTGTCAATAAGTACCTCACCTTACACAGTGGATTGTTATCTCTGATATCTCTCTGATTTACGATTTCGGTTTTGAGTATTTAGATAAATAAATAAGTAAATAAATGATAATAAAGCTCTCAAACCGTCTTATTGGAAGATGAATAAACTGATACTCAAAGGAGTCCAGGCTCCACCGAACTCAAAGCGCCTCCATCCATATTACAGTTACAAAATATAGAACTCAAATACCTTTTAATGTTTCCGTGTTTATTTAGGCCGCCTTTCCAATTTTCCCGAAATGAAAACCAAAAATATGGGAGTCTACATATGAATAAGGACTAAAAACGCGTAGTATACACAGGCAGGTAAACTTCATATTAGGCAGTATTATTGGCAGAACTGACTTCTTATGTCCTTAGAGAGGACCATCCATAATGCAGAGTTTCTGATGGTGCTGCTTGAGTGTCTAGTCAACACTTGTACTGGTGCCTCTAGGAGCGTAAGATATCCCACCGTAAAATAGATAATGCTACGACGCTGCGGGACGGAGTGTGCAAATATTTTAAAGCTCTGTGGTCCGTTCTATCAACTAATTTAAAGTGGAAATAGACCACTAAGTTATCCCCCTCATTCTCTAAAGAAGATATAATTGTGAATTATTACATATAAGAAATTTGTGTTCCAGAGGTTGGAGCAGGAGGGCGCCATCATAATTATAAGTTCTTCAAAGTATTTTAAACGGTATATTGGAATTGCTCATCGGGCATGCGGGGCTTCCGCTTCGTTATACCTCATGATGCGGTCAGGGATGCCCAAACCCCTTACGTTGCGCCCTTTTCAGTCTTTGATTCTGCCAATAAAGCTTTAAGGGTACGAGGTCTGGGACATGGCCGCAGGAACCAATCTGCTGCAACTCCAGCGTGTACAGAATAGATGCCTTTCGGCCATGTGCACTGTGGCCTGGTGGTTTCCCGCAAAATAACTTAATGAAGCCTCATCTCTCCACTATGTGGAAGTTTTCATTAGGGGCCGGGTCACAAAGTTGTACGAGAGTTTGCCTCAACATCAGAGTGCCCTGGTCAGGTCTCAGGGAACTACCGAACATCAGAAAGACGCTTCAAGCTCTATTGGTTCCCCGCATGGCATGCGGGCACACCCGGTAACATTAAAGTTGTTATTACAACGTAACAATTATTCCTACCTGAAAAATTACACTAATGATTATTCTAAATTAAACTCTTCCTTAATTTTCTCACACCAGCGGTGCACACAGGCGTTGTACCCAAGTAGGCTACCATGAGGATCTACGGCTACCTCCTTTCTTCTCATCCAACTAAATTTAACCCACAACCCTGCAAAACACCACATATCCTGTCATTAAGTGTTTAAGTCCGTATAGGACAGGTACACGAATGACGCACATCGTGCTGACCCTCGGTCAGCCGCCAGCTGCTGCTTGCTTGCTCGCTTGCTTGCTTTGAGTTGCAATATGATCCTTTGGATTGTTAATTTATGTTTTTTTCATTTCCAATACTTATGATTAAGGTTTAACTACTATTATTTGGTATTGGTTTTATGTGATCATTGTACTAACATGATTTTCTTTGCCGTTGTGGAAGCCATTCTTATTCCATCATGCCAACTGAGAGAGATGGTGCCAGACACTGCCTAATTGCCGCTGATCTTATTTGTGTAAATGCGGAATACTGGACCACTGCTGCTTTTAATCGATGGGGAGATACTTAAGGGCCACACGTCTTCCATTTGGCTTTTTTATTTGGATCTCTATGCATTGGCCAGTGAAAGAAAAAAGACAGAGGAACATCCTCCCATTTGACAAACTTCTTTTAATAATAATAATAAGGTTCAAACACACCTTCTCACATATGGGGCTTGTACCCCTATCTAAATACAGATCTGAAAACCAAAGCGAGAAAAGCTCTCTTATATTCCAATTCATTTGTAAATATAGCGTTCTAATTAAAATATGTTTCCTTTCTCTGTGAACATTGTAATTTATTATATTCATATGACTTTGTCTAACAATAACTGTTTACTTTTATGGATGAAAGTAAACCTGACCCCAAATGAATTCTTGTATAAAAGTAGGGTGCGTTTATTAATTAATAACTTGATTCTGGTTAAATAGAACAAGGAGGGCACTAAGGAAACAATACTTAAATTAATTGTCCGTAGAATACAGAAAATGGAGGTCGGCTTCTCTCAAATATAACTGATGGCTAACTTTGATCGGGCGAGGCAAATATAAAACAGTAGCCCTGTGGCAATTGTCAAATTTCTACATAGGAGGTCGTTATAAGTTTGCCTTGAAAGTGCGGAACTAGTGAGTAATTAAATAAAATTATGTTTTGAACTGTCTGTCTCATAGCTTTTGGTTTAAAGCTATTCAACTATCTGACTACTTAGACAAAACAGAGATTGTAAAATTTACAATTCTTGTACGCCATGTACTACAACATAAGGTAGGACTTAAAAGGTGTATCTTACTTCCGGGCTTTCAGTGACACAGATATATAGATTAGCAAGATCACATAAACCATCTCTTACACAAATTCGGCACAGACCGTTGTCGTATCCGAGCACTGGTGAATGGAAGTTCTGTAGATACACTTATATTGGCATACTAATTATATATATATTATATTATATTGTAACTATATTTGGGAATATGAAATATTGATATGGAGCAGCTCAGTACAAAGTAACTACATATTTCTTGCGCAACAGCAGGTTAATCACATGATTTCTAACACACAGAACAAGCACTTTAGCAAATATCTTTCAGAAGACCGAAGACATTAAACCTTCCTTGTATATATATATATATATATATATATATATATATATATATATATTCTTAATCTAAAAGTCCTTTGTGCACTAATGTTCATCCGTTTTAACAATTCAATAGAAATAATATTCCTATGAGTACTTATGATAAAGTGAAGCACAAAATTAATATAATTATGAATCGAACAAATACTCAGTGCCTCATATACTGCTGGTGTTTTCGTAGGACGCGTTTCTTTAGGATGTTCAACAGAATTTTTACACAATTTACACAATTACATCATTCAGAACAAAACTTGAATGAAGTTATTAACTAAGAGATAAAATAGACACCAGGACGGGGTTCACCATCGTATAAACACATTCTCAACAACTTGTACACCAACGGTGTGACTTCCAATTCAAATATGCCGCGTATAAGTTCGCCATCTACACGGAAGAGCGGATGTAGCCAAACTAGACATACCTAATGCCATCTGCTGGGTACACGTAAAACAATACTTCCATTCCCATTAGGGTTGGCATTAATGGATGCTGCTTCTTCCGACAACCGTAAGATCACACCGTTAGCCCAACATAAACTGTTCTTTGTAACTAATATATACAAGAACTCTTTGTACTGCGACTTTTGTCGCTTACCAGTTTAGTTGTTCTCTGGCTCTCTCTCTCTCTCTCTCTCTCTCTCTCTCTCTCTCTCTCTCTCTCTCTCTCTCTCTCTCTCTCTCTCTCTCTCTCTCTCTCTCTCTCTCTCTCTCTCTCTCTCTCTCTCTCTCTCTCTCTCTCTCTCTCTCTCTCTCTCTCTCTCTCTCTCACATACACACCCAAGCACACACACTGGAATGGAGGGACAGGTAAAGAGAGAGACAGAGAGAGACAGAACCACTTCCTATCTCACATACATATGTGGATCTTGCCGCATAATTTTTTTTTTCAGTTGCCTGTAAATATATATTTGTGGTGTAGTATTTTGGACGTACGTTCCTTTATTTAAGATTAGGAAACCAGTGGAGCAAGTAAATTATCATTCCTTCATCCACATTACCTTATTCACAACTCATGTTTGTCTAAAACAAATTCAAGGTATAAATTGGTATATTACACGAAGATGCAACTTTAAATTCGATTTGATTGTTTGAACTGGGTTCGCGAATGATGATTATTCAAGTTAGTTTTCAAATTTCCCACTCACCCACCCACCCACCCTCCCTCCCTTCCCCCTTTCCCCCTTCCCTCCCTCCCCCCCTTCCGCCCTCCTCCCTCCCTCCTTCCGTCCCTCCTTCCCTCCTTCATTCCCTCCTTCATTCCCTCCTTCCCTCCCTCCTTTCCTCCCTCCTTCCCTCCCTCCCTCCTTCCCTCCCTCCTTCCTTCCCTCCTTCCTTCCTTCCTTCTCTCCTTCCTTCCTTCCTTCACATTGTTTATATTTTTCTGAAATAGGGGATTACTGCATTGCACACAAAAGCTGACTCTTAACCAAAAATACATACCTTGAAGCACCCCATTCTAAAGATATGCGTTTCTGAACGAATTTATGAGCTTGTGTGTGTTTGTGTGTAAGCGCGCACGTGCACCTGTGTGTACAAATATCTGTGAACAGTTGAAGCAACATTACATACTTACCGGTATTTAAATTTACATCGTCGAAGGATGTAATATGGATATACGTAACTGTTTTAAAATTTAAAGCTCAACTACAGATTATCCTTCACATGTAAAGCGTTTTTTTTTTTTTTTTTTCAAAACTGTTATAAGCATTATGAATTTATAGTACCATATGACAATTTCAGAAACTATAAAATGCATATCTTGTGTGTTGTAGGGATTTTCTCTGAAGTTCTCTTCTTTCTGGGTGACATTTGCATATTTGATAGAACTTTAGAGATCGAGAAAGTTTTACTACACACAAAAACTGTAGGTCTCCTTTAAAAAGTACACAATTTACTTCCATTTACTTTACGCCAATTTAACTAACCCTTGTTTGAAATAAGTAGGACAACGAGTTCGTATTCCTTGATCCAGGTGTAATATCCTAGCCTCTATTTCTGATAGATCTTCTTGGGGTGTAAACACCCTTAGCATGTCATACTTCTGAAGGGAAGTAAAGCCGGCAGTCCCGTTTCCGTAGATCTTCGACATATAACATACCCTCAATGCTCTGAGAAATTGATTCGGATGCTGAGAACAACTGCGTCAATAAATATGCGCTACTAGAGTTTATCAACTGGACACAAGCATCAGCCAAACAGTTTCAGATACGGGGAACTAAGAGAAACAATTGCTAACCCTAATGTTTATTATTTTAGGTCAAATATTTTATAAGGGATCTATGCCCATTTAAAGTATTAACATTTATAATACTATTATTTAGAACTCATCATTGGAACTTTTTTACTTCATGGTTAATGAAACTCACGTTTATTTCTAAACTTATTGAACCAATACTGAAGTCGGCCTCTGTAGCGTAGATGCTGGCCTGTCTGCCGAACGTTCAAGTAGTCCGAATATCCAATGTCGGTCAGTATGATTTATATGGATAAGGCTTTTTCAGGCGTTTTACCTTATCCTGAAAAGTCAATGTTCAGTAACTCTTAGCTCTATGGGGCCTTGACTCATTTGAACATCATTTCATTCATAGTCGGATATGAAGGTTGGAGATGTTTATTTATTTAGTCCTTCACTTAATTACTTATTCATTTACTTACATATTTATTTACTTATCGGTAAATTTATTTATGTATTTACTTATTTGTTTTTTATCTATTTGTTCTAATTTTTAATAAGTTGTATTGTAACTCTCCGTCGAATTAAAAGAGTCAGCTGTACGTAATTCCATCCCGCAGGCTTATTTTGTGATGTAGAACATTTACAAGAGTCTTTGGTTCATCTAGATTCTTTTGTCAACTATACAGATGTAATGGGAACAGGACAGCGTTTTGTAGTGCTCGGAAAATAAACAGAATAGCAACGCCATTAGCTGCAAACGATCGTTTCAAATCTGCCTTGTACTTAAGTAATATATTGTTTATTGTTTTATTTACTGTCATCCAGTTGTTACAGTTTTGTGATCATTTGTACGGTATCTTTACTATCCTGTTTGCTGTTTATCCTATATTATGCACACCGTAATTCAAACTGGAGCTAGGTCACAAGTTTCTAATTCCGATGAGAATGAAGAACATACACCGCCGTAGTTTTGGCAAATTTGAATACCCAGTCACAGTCACCTGTTTCCTAACATCTGTGTTTCACAATCGTAACCTACAAGAAGAACCTTTTACATATCACGATAACACCTTAAACTTCTGCTATCCAATGAAAATCTTTATTGCTATTTTTCATAATTTCAGTTTTCTAAAATTTGGTGTCTCAACCTTGGAAGATGTTCATCTTATATACCAGATTTGTTTTCATTTTTGGGTTATGCTACTCACACTTTGCCCAAATTCAAACTCACGCACACAGAAGTCTACGCAAACAACTTTGAATTTTCAGGGAGTGCTCCCAGAAAAACTTTGAGTTCTCGGCGCACTTTGTAAGACAATTTCCAACTTTTAACTTATAATATAACAGATCTTGTAAAGAAGCATGGATTACATAAAGTTATTATACCCACTAAGGGTATTTCATTTCTTCTTTAGTTTGGTTTCAATTCTCCTAAATTCGAGTATCTTAAACGCGATAATCAACATTCCCATTTATCTGGTGAACATATAGGATGTCATGGAGCTTAAAACAAGGCGTAATTTGACTAACTACACCAAAGTGGGCTACGAAAATACTTCTGTATACTGAAATATGCCATTTGGAAAATATGAAAATATTACATTTTCTGGACGATGGGCTAAAAATGTATTTTGGCTATAATATTCAAAATATTACAGAAAGAAGATACGTTACACACGCGAAAACATTTTAGCTGTAGCGTTACTCCAGGAAACACTTTTTCGTTTAGAAACATCGTACGCTCTAAACAACCTTTATCTGCTCACCATAGATGGCTCTACCTGTATTATCTTACAGCGGTCTAGTTGAATGATAATAACATTACAAAGCTTAGTATGAGTAGCATCCTGGTCCTTTAGTTTTGGTGCACATTTAAGTGTACTTCCCTGTCTGAAAGTCAAGGGTACGTACAACTTATTCAAAACGTAACGTCAGAAGAACAATTAACTGCATTAGAGAAAGGAAATACAGGACGTCGTGTATATATCAACGCTTTTCGCTATCCTGAGCTATGCATTCAAAGACATCTCTGCCTAACACAACAGTGGTGCCGGCGTTGGCGGATGTCCTTAAATCCGGACAAAAGCCACGCCAAACTTTTCACAAAGCGCCACACCCCCGCAGACTGCCCCAACTTCAGCTACCGAGGTCGAAGGATAGAGTGCTCTAACTCTGTCCAGTACCCAGGAGTAAACTTGGACAGAGGTCTAACTTTTCTTCGGCACATTAGGGACCTTTCGGCGAAGGTACAGAGAGCAATTGCTTCCCTGTACCCAATGCTGGGGTCGACCACGATGCCAGTCCGCATGAAGTTGTACCTCTTCCGAGCGCTGGTAATCCCTGTGATGCTACATGCCTGCGAGATCTGGGGCATGGCAGCAGACAGCTGTTTAGCATGGCTTCAACGTGCACAGAATAAAGGACTGCGTTCTATTTATTCTGTGGGACGTTATTTCCCTACCAGGTTGCTCCACGAAGCATCGGGTCTTCCATACGTGGAGGATGAAATTAGGCGCCGGGCTTCAAAATTATACGCAAGTTTACCATCTCACAGAAGCGCCCTCGTCAGATCATTGGGAAATTATGACCCCACTAGACGCCGATTTAGACTGCATCGGGTCCCCCGTATGGAATGCGGGCACCCTAGATAACCCAGGAGCTAAACCTATCAGCAGCTAAAGCTGAGCTCCTCATAATTCTTCCAAGCTGTTTGGCATCTAAATTTCTCCTTAACTAAAATACATAATATTTAAAAAAAAGAGATGGTTGCTAAGTACTGCATCCTCCCCTTCAACCCGAAGGTACTTTGGTAACCTCAAAATTAACTCCCAATAAAAAACCTACATCACCTTCATCCTACATCTTTCAATAAAAATCCTACCTGCGGTAAAACCCTTAATGGGTGGGCACGCTGCAAAAACCTTCTGGCTGTATACAGCCAGCCAGCACGAGTGAGCGAGCGAACCTCAGCTATGAATTTGTTGTAATTCCACCAATTTTTTTGATTCTTTTAAATATGGTACCTGTATCCGATAATTATCATAACTATCTCTTACTCTGCCAACTCCTTTATGGCAGCATGTCTGCGGCACGCCTTAGAGGTGTCGAGTTCGAAATACAGCCATGGCTATTTATATCATAGCCCGCTCACATCACTTAATACCTTCAATAATTACAGTGCATCGTATAGAAGGTAAAATTATAAGACAATTTAAAAGTCACAAAAAGTACCAGGCTTTTGATAATGGTATATATATTTGGAAGAAATATTTATATATTTGAATGGATAAATCTATTATAGAAATTGACAAAATTGAAGACCTCGCACCCTCTCTATGAATACTGTTACACTAAATCTCTCATATACATCGCGCATCGTCCTGTTATACTATATATTTTACCTTATTACGGAATATAACTGGTTTAGTTTTAACTATGCTAGAACTTTGTCAGATTTTCCAGTTTGATCATGTCTGAAAACACTTCTCTACTATTTCGATGCATTTTCATTAGGCGTTTTCTATAGGATATGTTACCTGTGCTTTAAGCCCACATATGGCGCGTGTACGCCTATGAAAATCCAGAATTATAAACAAAATCGAGCAAATGACTCTTAAATGCTAATTCTATTCTAAATATAGAATTATCTCCCAAAAGTTCTACTGGGTCTGTAAACCATGGGATTTGTTTCATTCAGATAAATTTGTGTAACAATTACTAATTAACTTTATAGAGGAATGTAAACCTAGCCCCAAATACATTCTTGTTTTAAACCTAAGGAACATTTATTAATAACTCGCTTCAAGTTAAATAGACCCTCAGGGCACAAAAGAGAGAACTTCTAAATATGCAAATAACAAAGATTTTAATTACACTGCCCAAAATAACATTTTTTCATATCTGCACACTACTAATAGGTAATTCTTAATCAAAAAGTGTGCTGACTTTGTATCTCTCACCAGAAATCTCCTATCAGGTTAGGGTAAAACATGTGACGACACAAGGCTCTCCCCTACGAGGTTTTAGATTAGATATAATGTTACATCTAATTTTTTTACAAAATGATATATGGCGCAGCATGTATTATACATTATGGTGAATTAAGATTAACTAAAATGTGGTCTTTTCATGCTGTATAATATTAGGAACATATATTCAATGAAACGTACTTGTAACTCTGCTTAAAGTTGCTTTGTAGCATGTGATTGCCTCTTGTACTACTGTCTGCTTTCCCTCACAAGAAACCGACAATAATCACCGATCATTACCGGGTACTTACGAACTTGGTACCTCGTCTCCACGACGGAAGTGCCCTGATAATACCATTGCCCTTTTTGATGAAGAACATCACCCAGGTTTTCTCGGGATAAATTGTAAATAAGAATGGAGGAAATGAATCTTCAAGGAATTCTGTAACCTACGTCTTTGTCATATTTGAACAAACTTCCTCCCTAAGTTTTATAGTCATTTTTCTTTGTGCGTACAACAAAACAACGCACAGTCCTTGTAAATGACTGCACAACTGCTAATTTCACCGTTTATAAGGTTCTGTTAAAGGTTACCTCACGAGTTTTCGGATTTGGGGTCCAAGAAATATTTCTTTTTTCAATTTTCCATAGGCTATCTGCGGAAACTTGCCTAACAAATATGCAAATCCACAACCACATTTGTTAAATGCCTTAACAAAATCCATCATCAGTCAAAGATATACACCTAAGCGAGGGACAGGAACTTAATCAGGCTGAACCAATTTTGTTTGTTATACATTACTGTCACCTAGGACATATTCCTGGCGCTTGCATCTTTGCTTCTTTCTTTTTTTCTTTACTTGCTGCTTAAAAGGTAATTATTTATTATAAGTCTTATAACGTCGGAATATTAGCTCAAGTAGGAGATGTAGCTATTGCAGTTTACATATCCCGCGTGTTTCCTGACTGACTGCCATCACAGCGACAGGCAGTCTCTCGCAACACAGGGTACATGTAGAACGTGCCAGATGGCACTTATGTCGTAATTACAATGTGTACAGAAATGTAACTTAGTTATTAAGCACCTTTTGCCACATATTAGAACAGTAATGTTTTATTTTTGCTGAAAATTATGTGCAAATGTTAACTATAATAATTTAGAGGTACATTACACAAAATATTTCATATAGGCGGAAAAGAAACATTCTGTTTCAGAACTGAAATATACAGAGAGTCATATAAGTAAAACAAATTCATTCTGTATCTTGCATGCTCAATTCCCATGAAACTTGATCGTATTTTTTGAATAAACGTAATTGCACACTGTGATATAAACCAAAGTTATAAATTATTCCATGTCTCTCCAAAGGAAATGTCTATTTTCGGCATGTAATAACTGAAGTTGGTAGAACAGATTTGGGAATTAACAGTAGCAACATTTGAACTATCATGCTTTCACTAGTATTTAAATTAATAATTGTAAACCTCTGTTCATATGTAGTACCATGCATTGACATAAATTTTGAGGCAAGTAGATCAATTTTTTTTATTTATTTTGCATGTCTGTCTTTATTACTTCTTTCGCACTCAAAATTATTGAAATTGTAAACTTCTCACTCAACGTTGTCTTTAATACCAAATATTGATTGATCTGTCCAATACTGGGACTGTCTCTATTACCAGTTCAGTATTATATTGTGACTTTGTGGGTTCGTAAAATTAAAGACCAATTGCACAGACTCAAAACGTTCTTTATTTCCACAGAATTATAGTGGGAATACTTGCCGATTACATAGAATTACGTTGCGCACACTGTTACAATCCACCAGTTCGTCTGTCACAGGTACACTCCACACTCACAACTCCTCTGATATACGTATGTAGTCTTCCAGTCCGTTCTGTAGCACTGCGCTCTTCAGGGCTGGTCGCCAAGATCTTAACTAACTCGTCCACTGCAGCCGCTATATACGCAGATCGCTGTGTCTGGAAGTTTTGCGGCTCAGTGAATCAATCCGGTTGTTCCAGAAGGAAGGGGAGGGGAAAGAGACGGTACGTGAAAATTCTCTAACCATCCCCTCGGTTTGCGCCAGAACATAAATGGGTAGGCGTGCGTCAATGCCTCCTGTCTCCTACCCAGCTCCAGTTCGTCGTGCCTTCCGATAATTGGGTAACAGTGCTCACTCCTCAGAGCTGGTCGTTCCGAACAGCACCATCGTAGTGGGCCAGGCAATCCAGATGTACCACCAACATCTGTCTTTGGGGCACATTCTGGATGCGGTAGACCACGTCGTTAATCCCCTTCACCAGCCGGTACGGTCCTGACCATGGCTGCTGAAGCTTCGGGCAGCGTCCCTTGGTCCGGGTAGAGCGGTACAACCAGACCAGGTCACCTTGCTGGAACCCTTGGCTGTTGGCTTGCCTGTTGTGTCGGGTCTTCATGCGGTCGCTCGCCTTCTGGATCTTCTGGCGAGCCATCTCGTGCATGTCGTGCAGGTGGTCTATCACGTTCTCCACATACTCATTCACTGGCTGTTTCGCTTCCGGAGGGCTTCCAAAAGCAGGGTCATAAGTTAGGCATAACTCTCGGCCCAAGATAAAGCTGGCTGGCGTCATCCCCGTAGTGTCGTGTGTTGACGAGCGGTAGGCCAGCTAGAACAGTGGCACCCTGACGCCCCAGTCTAGCTGATGGCTGTCCGCGACCTTCCTCAAGTGTTCCTCTAATGTCTTGATGTATCTTTCGACCATGCCATCCTACTGGGGATGTAGAGGCGTCGTGCGCGTCTTGTTAACCGCAAGTCTTTCTAGTGCCTCCTTCATTAGTTTGGACTCTAAATTGGTGCCCTGGTCACTGTGCAGCTCAAACGGTATCCACAAATTGGCAGAACACTTGCTAAACGAGGCAGCTTGTGATGGTCTTTGCCTCTTGTTTCAGGATGTCACACACCTCAGGGTACTTGGTGAAGCACTGCACGACCTTCATTAGGTATTTTTTGCCTCGGTCGGACACTGACAATGATCCAGCTATGTCCACAGCGATCCGCTCGAATACCGCTCCTACGTTGTACTGCTGCATGCGACCCCGGCTGCTAGTCTGGTGGCCGCGACTCGCCGCGCACACATAACGTTGTCGGCACCATCTCTCAGCGTCTGCTCGGAGGCCCCAACTCTGCTTCCGCCAGCTGCTCCGTTCTCAGGCCTGCGCTATCCCAGGTGTCCACGGTCACTGCCGTGACTACGCGGACAGCTGCGGCACGCTTCTTCCCTTCCACTCATGTGCACTGGCCGCACTCTTCTGGGCATAGCCTTCGGGCATAGCGTCTGAGTTACCGTGGCTCCTCCCTCGGCGATGTTCAGAGGTGAAGTCGTACTCCTGCAGCCTCAGGACCCAACGTGCTCTCTGTACTTCCAGGTTCTTAAAGCTCAATAGCCAGGTTAGGGCGGAATGGTCAGTCCTCAGGTAGAATGGCTGAGCGTACAGGTACTTGTGGAGCTGCTCCAAGGTTTTACTACCGCCAATAATTCTCACCGGGTGACGCAGTAGTTCTTCTCTGCCTTGGATAGCGTCTTGCTGTAGTAGGCTATTACGTGCTCGTGGCCGTCCTGGACTTGGGAGAGGACGCCTCCAATACAGTGGTCGCTGACATCGTTGTCTACAATGAAGGCGCTACCTGGTTGTGGAAATCTCAAAATTGGAGTACTGCACAGCGCGCTCTTCAGGTGCTGGAGAGCATTTTCGGCGTCCTCCGTCTACACATGAGAGCGGTGTTTATCTGTAAGGCGGGTGAGGGGTTTGGCAGTGTTGGAGACCCCCTTTATAAAACGGCGGCAATAAATGCACAGCCCAAGGAGACAGTGCAATTCTCTGCTACCTTTGGCCGGATAAGATCTCTTAGAGCCTGTGCCTTCTTAGGGTCTGTAGCCACTCCGTTTGCCGAGACTATGTGGCCCAAGTAGTCGACTTCCTTGCGGAAGAGCTGGCACTTCTTCTCGTTCAGCTTCTAATTGGTCGCCTGCAATCTCTATGGCACCTTACTGAGATTCACGAGATGGTCTTCAAAAGCCTTACCGTCGATGATGTTGTCGTCGAGGTATAGTAGGCAGGCGTCGTAAGTCAGTCCTCTCATCACTGACTCCATGAGGCGTTCGAAGGTAGCTAGTGTGGTACACAGGCCAAAGGGCATAACTGTGAACTTCCAGAGCTCTTTGGCCGGTCTTGAATGGGGTCTTCTCCTTGTCTCTCTGGTCTAGGGCTAGCTGCCAGTAGTCCGACTTCAGGTCCAAGGTCGAGAACCACTGTGCACCAGATAGCGTGACCAGGGTGTCGTCAAACTTAGGTAAGGGGAAACAGTCCTTCCGTTACACAGCGTTCAGCTTGCTGTAGTACACGCGGAAGCGTAGCCCGCAGTTCTTCTTCGTCACCAAGACTACAGAGTTACACCAAGGGCTGTCAGATTCTTCAATCACTCCCCTAGATCTCATGTCATCCAGCATGTCTCGTACCGCCCCTTGCTTCACCAGCGCAATGCGTCTAGGTAGTTGCCGAGTAGGCCGGGCGTCCCCGTGGCGATGCGGTGAAGCAGCTTGTCCGTGGGGCCGAAGTCACTGTTACATTAGCTGAAGAGGCGTTGTTATCGTCTCAGCAATCGCCGAACATTCTCCAGCTGTTCTGCAATCAGGTGGTTGGCCGCCCTCTCCAGTAAGCCTTCTAGCCGGGGCCCCAAGTGTTGCAGTGACACCGGCTCCTGTGTCTTGTCGATTGTTCTTACGGTTGCCACGGGCTAGCACGTTCCCAACTCCGTTCCGGCTTGAACATCGTGATCGGGGTCCGTTGGATTTAGCAGTCTCACTGGCACCTCCTCTCGGCGTGGCAGCAATGCCATGGCTACACATAGCCCGTGTACAGGCGTGTTCTCGTCCAGCATCATGTTCCAGGTTCTCTGGCCTTCCAGTCGCGCCGTCACCACAACCTTTCTCCTCGCGGAGACAAACACGTCTTCGTTCAAGACAACCCTGCAGATTCCAAGGCGCTCTTTGTGCTGACGGAGTATAACCTCGTCTCCATCAAGCCGCAGGATCTTCCTGCGGAAGTTGACCGCCGCCTCGTGTCTCCTGAGGGCATCCAATCCTTGAATCATCTCCCGAAGCACCTTCGCGACCACTACCATCAGACGCACGGCACTCCGTCCCAAGGTTAGCTTCAGCAGGACTTCCTTCTCCACAGATTTTACGCTGCTGTCGACGTTGCCCTCCAGCTCCTTAACGCAGCTCGCCAGGTATTCTACGCGCTCGTCCACTTGACCGATACTCTTGCCCAGCTCCGTGACGTCAACCCTCAGGCAGTTCAACTGCTCTTTAAACCTTGCGGCGAGCGTCATCTTCTGGGCCAGGCTATCGTTCGCAGTTTCCATTTCCTTCAGTTCCGCGGCCAAGTTGTTATTTGCTGTCTCAAACTTTTCTAAAATCTGTGCCAATACTCCATCGCTGTAATATCCTACTTGCTGACACCAAGATGTGACTTTGTGGGATCGTAGAATTAAAGCTCAAGAGTACAAACTCAACATTTTCTTTATTTCAACCAAATTACAGTGGTAGTACTTGACGATTACATTGAATAACGTAGCGCACAAAATCACCATCGACCAGTTCCTCTGGCACAAGTCCACTCCACACTCACAATTACGTAAAACACCTCTGACACGTACGCAGTCTTCCGGTCCGTTCGCTAGCACCGCGCTTTTCACGACTGCTCGCCAAAGACTGAACTGACTAGTCCATTGCATCCTGTATATACGCAGATCTACGTGTCTGGAAGTTTCGCCGCTCAATGAATCATCCCGGTTGTTCCAGAAGTCAGGGGAGGGGAAATAGACGGTACGTGATATTTCCCTAATCATCCCCTCGGTTAGCGCCACAAGATAAATGGGTAGGCGTGGTCTAAATACCTCCTGTCCCGTACCCAGTTCCAGTTGGTCGTGCCTTCCGATAGTTGGTTGACAATATTGTACTAAACGTATATCACGTGACTCAGATGTACCTAGGTATGCAGCACACAGTTTATAATCTAAATGCACTTTGAGATAAAACGTTCGAGAAAGCTACCTGAGGTTTCTTTGATCTCAAACAGAAGCATTACGTAGAGAGTCACGAGTGCCCTTGGACAATACCATCTGCTGCAGAACATTGAATTGCTTATTTCCACAATAGATGTAAATTATATCGATTAGTTGGCTGGTTTTTGTAAAATGAAGCAAGAATATTGCATGTATTGAGATATATTAACATAGTTATACATTTTGTGTTTCAATTTTTATTTATCAAACAATGGCAATCTTCTATATGTACAGAAATTTTAATATGTTGGGAATAAAAGTAATTATATATTTGTAATTTGTCCTGAAGTACTGCATATCATTAAATAAGATATAAGTTTTTACTTAATTTACCTATTATAATTTTCAATTTGAATTTAATTTAATTTAATTTAATGTGGTATTTTTTGCAAGTTAAGTAAACATCTGAACAATAATTCTCTTGAAAATCCATTTTTCTGTGGAATACTGACATTCACAGACGGTGTGTCTGAGCTGGAGGAGGCCGCGCCGTGGCTCAGTGGTTAGACCGCTTGGCTCTCACCAAGGCGGCCCGGGTTCGATCCCAGGCGACCGAAAAGTGAGATTTGTGGTGGACGACACGGTGCCGGGGCGGGATTTCTCCGAGATCTCCGGTTTCTCCCGCCACCTCATTCAACCGGTGCTCCATCTTCATATCGTGTATCATTAGTGTCATCGCCTGCGGTGCCGTATGTAATAAAAGCAGGCGTTAGGCACTATACATTTGAGTTGGAGGGATCTTCTGATGACATTATAAGATGACTTACACCTGTCTTTGCTGCCATTATTACACACCCATGTTGTACGTAAATAAGTAGTAAATAAATATAATAAATGAGTAAATCGGCGATTTTGTAAGTGGCAACACCTCATACTTATTTAAGGCTATTATCATCTGAAAGTTATAGATTCAAAATCTCAGGTGTGCTGTCATATAACTTTCTCAACTCTTATACGAAGTTGTTTGTGTTGTTGTTAATAAATTGGTGATGTTGAAGATAAGATACTTGACTTCCATACCAAATGAATTACAAAACTTGCAATGTGCTCATTGGGTTGATAAGTTCGGGATATGGACATCACTACCACAGAAGGAACAGAAACTACAAATATTTAGGAGTTATTGTAGATGAAGGGTTAACATGGAAAAGTCATGCAAAACAATTGCAGAAAATGTACAACAAAGACTAACAATGCTCAAAAGAACGGCAGGCAGTAAATGGGGCTACTCAAAAATAACCTTAAATATAACTTATAAATTGTATATAAAACTAGCTGACCAGGCGATGTTCGTATCGCGTATAAAAGTTGTCTGAAAATGTCTATCCAAATAAAAGGAATTCCGATTAGTTAGTTATTTATTCTGCAATTGGAGGTTAAGTTTACATACAACACAGTTACAATTAATTTAACAAACACAAATGATTGTGATAAACAATACTTTTTGTCTTTTACTGTGATGTGTAGTTATACAAAGATGAAGCCTTTTCCTATGGAATTGGCTTCCTTATTCCATTCTCTTTAAATGGTCAAAACATAAAAAGCGTGTAGCTACTTCCCTTTTGAGAAAAGTAGAAGTAATGGAAAACTCAAAACAGTAACAAGGAACCTCTCAGAAATGGATCACTCATAAAAGAATTAACAAAAGTTCTAGATTTCTAGTTACTTCTAGGAGCTAATTAGGATTTTTTGTGTTTTATATATTACGATTATGAGTATTTCTTATAATTTTCCAGCTATATAGACGTTTTCAAAATCAATATTACTTTAGATGCTATTTCAATAAAAATAAGATATAAACATTTCAATATTCATGAAAATATCTGAAAAAGTACGTATTTTAATACGCTTTTGATGGTCAGCATTCTTTGAAAATTTTTCCGTGCTAACAATACTTTTTTGATGTGAGAAATGTTTGAACATCTGTTAGCCGTATTTTTGGAAGTACTTTGAATGTAAGTACTAAGAGTAACTTTTCCTTTTTGAGTCCTACTGAAAGACAGACAGTCTAGGGAAAGACAAAAGACAAAACCACTACATTTATCACATAAATATTTAGGGGACTTCGAAACGTGAATTACAAGGGAAATATGGTATACAATTTTTGGGCGGAATACAATACCACTTGTGCCTACTATGCACGTAATAGAGAAAATAAATCTGAACACAGTCATGCAGTGTAATCAACAATATCTTAATTTCTTCACTAGTTACTTGCAAACGGCTTAAATGACTTGAAAATTTTGCAGCGCGGCATTACCTTCAGTTGCGAGTTTGTTCCTAGACTTATACTGAAAATCTGAAACGTTCTCTTGACACAACTGATTATTTCTGACATGTGTGAAGTCTAAAACTGTTTCTCTCTCTTTTACATAACGAGTGACATTGGAAAGTTGGGATAATTTTGCTGCATCCAACGTTTCTTCCAGCATTAAATTAATAGTTATTTATGGGGTTTGTGGGGAAAGTTGAGGATTATTAGCGAGTAAGCACTTCAACGACTGAGGCATTACACATCAAACCTCGTTAGTCTAATACGCAATTTGATCCATTAGCAGTTAAAGATAGACTTGATTTTATTAGCTTTTCTTTACCTTTATCGCGTCTACTGAAGCGTAGAGATTAATCTAAATAAAATAAAGTCCCCCAGTTCTTTTAGTCCTGATCGATGATGACAATGATAGACTTGCGTAATTCGTTTTGCTTTCTATTCGTGGGCAGTAATCGAAAGAAAAATCTGGAAGAACGACGGATATTACTGAAAACTGATTCTAGAGCGTGCTAATTCGCCATTCGTTAGCGCAAAAAGATCATCGCAGTAAATTTGCCATTTGAATATTTAGACGTTTTGAATGTTTTACTTACTTATTTGCATATTTATTCATTTATTTACTTGTTATCTTCCGAAATAGATATAACAAGAACGCACCCAATCCTCCTTGTTACGAGCCCCAAATGATACACAGCTCTTTATTTTTTTTTAATCTTTGCCTTTGCAATATTCAATTGTTTCTACTCACAATGCAATGTTGGCAATGAGACGAAGCGTTTAGCTCGTAGTATTTGCAGTTCTCACAACTAAACCTATTTTCGGTCCTTCTTTTGCTTTCCTTCTTCTTGGTCTTCTTTTTCTCCTTATTTGACTTTTTGACATACATATTTAAGCATAAATTAAGAGTATCATGATAACTTTAAGGCAGTAATGAAATATAAAAAGCAGTATTGAGAAGAGGAAATCTGAAAGAATATGGAATAGTACCCAAAACTAATTCTAGAGTGCGCTACCTCGTTATTCATAAACGAAACAAGATTATAGCGGCGAAATTTTGTATTTACTTGATATTCGAAATGATTTCTGGTATTTAGGGTATGGGTATTTAGGATTTAGGGTATGCAACATCATATATTTATATGTTATTTATGTGTTGTCTTTTGTTTATTGTCATGATGCTATGATCAGAAGAAGCAATCTGTAGGAGCAGGGAGTAGTACTGAAAACTAATTCCAGAAAGCGCTACCTCGCAATTCGTACACAAGCAATATCATCGCCGTAAATTTTGATATTTAATTGATATTTCACATTTTATTGTTGTTCCTTGTTTACGCTATGCAACAGTTTACCTCTTTCTATTGATTTAATATCTCCCGAAATACAAATAAAGGTAACACAATCAGACGTCTTGTACGATCACAAAATCGTTCAAAAATCTGTGCCATTTTCTTTCTTGACCTTTCCCTTTCGCGACCTTCAACATTTATTCCCATAATGCAATGCCGTCAATAAGATTAAATGTTTAGCTCGTAGAAAACGCAGTGCTAAAACCAAACGACATTTTGATATTATTTTCATTCTGCTTCTTCTTTTTACTGCCTATACTCTTTTAACATTCATATATACAAAAACTGTCCTGAAAATTTTAAGCAGTTGTGAAGGACATGAAACAAAAAGCGTATAATAAGAAGGAATCATACACACACTGCCTTGTTTTATGCTAATTTCAATAGTCAGTCGCAGTAATCTGTTTCTTAACGTCTGTGTTTCACAATCCTAACCTACAGCTTTAAAATCCCATAAGCCTAAGGATTCTACTGTGTGTGTATGTCGAACATGATATTCCTCAATTTGCAAGTAAGTGTTAAAAAAAGCTTTCATTTTTATCTATAAACATTGTAAATATCAAAATTCATAATACAAGCGAATGTGCGGCCATCTGTTGCTCTAATGCGGACACATTGCTCTCTATCGGTAGAGAGGAGGAACCCGCTCTAGGCTCACCTAATGTCAGGTGATGTGATGGAATACAGTAATTGTTTTACTTGCGTAAGTCGATAGTAGACCAACAAACCTTGTTTCTACGGTATGTAGCATTAACAGAACTTGGAAAGTGTCGTGAGAGGATAAGATGGTTCGTCCTTGTTTCATGTCCTTTCTTGTCAATATTATTTATCCGTTGTTAGGAGCAACGTGAGCCATACGTACAATACAAATATTAGATGACAATCTTTAACAAATATTTTCTGTCCCAATGCTGAACAACTTCTCAGAAAATGAGGAGGGTAAATATATTACCAATTTGCATCATTGCCAAATGAAAAAAAAAAAGTTGAAGTACACTGTGATGTCGGTTATGAAAAACAATCTTCAAATTGGATAACCGTATTTTCTATTAATTTGGATGAAATGAATGCTCTTTAGCTTAGCTGATTTTCTGTTGTTAATTATGATTTTTAAGAATTTTTATATTTTTAATATTTTAATTACCATCATCATCGTCAATTTCATTTTTATCTTCATCCTCATCGTCATCCTCATCGTCGTCCTCATCATGAACATCATATCAACATCATTATCAACATCATATCAACATCATTATCAACATCATATCAACATCATTATCAACATTATCAACATCATTATCAACATCATCAACATCATTATCAACATCATCAACATCATTATCAACATCATTATCTGTATCATCAACATCATTATCAGTATCATCAACATCATTATCAGTATCATCAACATCATTATCAGTATCATCATTATCAGTATCATCATTATCATCATTATCAGTATTATCATTATCATAATTATCAGTATTATCATCATTATCAGTGTTATCGTCATTATCATCATTATCATCATTATCAGTATTATCATCATTATCAGTATTATCAGTATTATCAGTATCATCAGTATCATCAGTATCATCAGTATCATCATCATGATCATCATCATGATCATCATCATCATCATCATCATGATCATCATCATGATCATCATCATCATCATGATCATCATCATCATTATCATCATCATGATCATCATCATTATCATCATCATGATCATCATCATGATCATCATCATGATCATCATGATCATCATGATCATCATGATCATGATCATCATCGTCATCGTCATCGTTATCGTTATCGTTATCATTATCATTATCATTATTATTATTTTTATTATTATTATTACTATTATTACTATTATTACTATTATTATTATATTGTATTCATTATTGTACTGTTGACCTAGTTCAATATTTGTGCGAAATTTTCGGTTAATTCCTAGTAAAATACATTTGTGCCTCAACTGATTAGATCGCTAGATCCTTACTAGTATTATTACTACTACGTTTTATTTTCCAGTATTACTGCCTTGGAAACTAAAAATTAGAGCAAAAAAATATAATATATAAGTGTATTTACGGGTTTTAGCATAAACTGAAGATCCATGCCTATTATTATCAGAAACGACGTAATTAAACTTGTGCTGTTATCTGCCGTTGAAGTAGTACAAATTAGTTCAATAATACATCTACAAATGGCGAAGTGTTTATTTTATTGCGTTCATTTATTTTAAAATGTGGCAATATTCATTACAAAATAAACAGGTATGCACCAAAATAGCAAATTTATGCCTTGCTTTCATCTATTAGAGTTCAGAGCAAACGCTTTCTATCACTGCCTTCTTAAGGGTATCCTGCAGAGACAATTGCAGGCCGGCGTTGCAGGTGGCTGCTATTATCGATTTGTTGCTAATGGTTGCCAAATGTCCGTAATTTCCTGAGCACCCTGTACTAATTATTACAAGTATTATTAAAACTACTTGTACTATTGTTAGTACTATTACGATTACCATTAAGCCGCGCCGTGACTGAAAGGTTAGATTGCTCGTCTCTCACCAGGGCGGGCGACAGCAAAGTAAGATTAACGGTGGGGTGGGTTTTCTCCGGGCTCTCCGTTTCCCCAGCCATCTCTTTCCATCAGTTCTGCATCTTGTCCCATGTTTCATCAGTGTCTCCGACTGCGGTGCCGTATGTAGTAAAAGTTGGCGTTAAACACTATACACATTACGATTACTAATACTATAACTAATACCGTTAATAATATTGTAAGAGTATCAATAACTGTCAGCACTTTATATTTAACCTAAGTATAATACTTTTAATGATTAATGTTACCTTAATCGGACATTGGTTTCACCATACAATGCGGGCTCCTGTTTGGCCTCTCTGTTGTCCTAAAAAAAATAAAGTCATTGCTGGATTATCTGTTTGTTAAACTAGTGAATATAGGTTCGATATCATCCTGTTGCTGATTTGTTTTCCACATGTCGTCTTCTATCGCTTCATTGGGTAAGCAGTAGTTTAGCCACGGAATTACCACCCCTAATCGTCACTTAAACTGTTGTAATACATCTGGATGTTACCATCTCCAAGACACGAACACCAGCTTTGTTGTCACTGTGTACCTTGCAAGCTAAAACATTTGCTTTAAACTGAAGGTTCATAGAAACGTTGGTTATGGAAGATGCTCTTTTTTTAGATAAACATTATTTCCTTGACAACTTTGTCGTTGTGATCTTGGACTTGTACAATGAGAAATAGCCAGCGTCACATTTTGTATTGCAAAGTTTGTCTTTTAAGGAAATATATTTAGACTATAGTATATAAATACCGACGTGCTCTAAGACAACAAGCGAATAGTCCTAATGTTTTTCATTGCACTATTTTTGTTTTAAGGGAATATGCTAGCGTTCAGAGCGACCAAGATATCAAAAGTTTGTTTAAAACTGTATTATAGGTTGTATTATTGTAAAGAACCTTTAACTATATAAAATTTCTCTTTTGAATGACAACGTATTCTTCCACATACGTCATACTGAAGTACGCGTTCCTATTTTAAGTTAGTAACTTTTGAATACATATTTAGCAACGGAGCACTTGATCCCTCCATAAGTAAAGCATGGTCCATAAGAGCCCATTGTGACTTCATGATGTGAAAACCGATATAGTGCCAACTGCTGGGCAAATGTAGATGCAGGGTTCCCATTAATGGAAACAAAAGCAACTGCTTGGTCTAGAGGTTCCCAAGTACACTCATTTATGCCAATGTAAATGGTTCATTAGTAAACTGTTGTACCATGAGGTACTACAGGGGGAAGGATATACAAGAACTGCTTTATTGAGGTTAACACTTACAAAGAAATCACAGAGCAACCAGATTTAAATAGGGTTGATGATCCCCTAATACTTACTAAACTCTCACATTGCCCTTGTATGTACGTACACAACATTACCAATAGAATAACGTCTATGTCTATTTCATTAAGATAGAGAGGTAAAACTTCTTAATAGTATTTTGCACACCATTAGTAAAAGTTAAGTAAGTAAAATACTTAAGTTCTCTTTTTCTCGGTTTGTTATGTTCTTCAGGCGCGCTCGCATGCCCGCGCATCTCACACAAGTCCACACACAGACAAGTATTTTTTAATTTAAAAATATTTGCGGGTTGGTTCAGAAAATTCATTTTTTATTGTATAGGTCGCTTCAAAACATATATTTCTGATTTAAATTTTTGAATGTCTTGCAATTATTCCGTTATTTAATTAAACAAATGTGACAGAAAGTAAATAATCATTCTTCCATCCACGTTACTTTATTCACAACGCTTGTTTGTGTAAAATTATTTCCATTCATTAGTACGTATATACCCGACGATACAAGAGAATCCTTTAATCGACGTGTTTTATTCCCTGACTCAATGATTTGCGTTTAATTAATTTGATAAGTGCTGTGTTGAACATCTCATACAAGTTTACAACGTTCTAGCTCATATACTTGGATATTGAACACTAGAGCTACATTATTTGTAGGCATCATAATTATTGTGATAATTATGTAAATATATTTCCCTACAGATTAGTTTTTTATAATCCGGTGTAGGTTATAACGCACATGCTATATCTATGACGTATCAACTGTAGTATGTCATATTGTCATATTTCAACAGCGACTATGACCCAAGTATACAGGGAAATCGGCACCCGGTAATACAGAGCTAAGCATTCCAGTAGAAAAATACGCAACTCCAGAAAGTTTCCCATTTCTCTGCCTCTAGAGCATTCTTGAAATCTCATCAAGATCAGACAGATAATAAGACATTGAGGATAAGACAGCTCTTGTGTTTCATTCCCAATCGGTTTCTTTGCTACGTCGTATGTATTTTATTACGTCGTGCGTCATTAACAAAACGAAAAGAATAATCTGCATATTAAATCCTTTAAAAGCTGGTCGCTCTGTGATCATTTGACATTCTGTCCTTTTTGCACGATCACAGACACACACACACACACACACACACACACACACACACACACACACACACACACACACACACACACACACACACTGGCCCATGAAAGGACAAACGCGGTAACCTAGAAATTTACACGGACCATTTTCTTAAACAAAAAAGACATTTTTATTGAGTGGACGTCAAAACGCACAAAAATTACTATATAGAAGTTGTGGGTAGAGAGCCAAACCTCCTCTACCTATTATGGATACTGACCCTTAAGTAATTTGTTTTAAGAGAAACAGTTATTTAAAGTGTGTTCTGAGAAGTAACTAACTAATCTTCAAAGTACCCATTATTAGATTCTATGGTCTTGAACCATCATTCAGCGAGGTTACTTTCAAACGATGGTACCAGTCTCTGGTTGTTGATGCAAAGAACTCGGTGACACCCACTTGCACAGCTTAAATGTGACAAATGTTTCCTCGTAGTAAATTGGTCATCTATCAGAAAAGATAATCTGATGGAGTGAGATAAGAGCTGTATGCTGGGTATGGTAGCAGTTCGCTTCCTGCCCAACTCCTTAATTTGTCCATGGCTGTTCATGTATTGTGAGGTGTTGCATCATGCTATTGCATTGAAACTGGGCATTTCTGTCTCAAAGGTTCATGAACTCGTTCCAGTTGTTGAGAACATAGATCCGCATTAATCGCTAAATGAATTACACGGCGGTTAAATTAATTACCTGGTTTGTATGGTGTCTAAATAAAAAGAGAGAATTCTGTAGTAAACACTGATATCAGTTATGAAAAGCAAACTTCAAATTGTGAAAAAATAGTAGATGGAGTACTGCAAGGTTCAGTGTCAGGGCATTTACTACTTCTGACCTCTATGTACCACATCTCACTTTATATAAAGCATATCGCAGGTAAATCTTTATCTGATTCTGGCACTAGTGTCCAGGTAACCAGTAAAAATTGAAATGAGTGTGTAATTAAGTTCCATTATGTTTAGAATTTTGTGTCATCTTGGTTTTAGTTAACGCTAATAAATTATCTGTGAACTTAGACAAAGCAAGGATTGTTACATTTACAACTCATCGTACTTCACACCCGCCGAGAGATATTCGGATTAATAATGTGCTATTAAAAGAAATTGATTCTATCATATTTCTGTTCTTTCAATCAGAAGGATATAAAGATTGGCAAGCTGACATAAACTACATCTTACACAAAATCAGCTCTGTCCGTCGTCCTATCCGAGCACTAGTGAAGGAAAGTTGTATAGATACACTAATATTAGTATACTTTTGATATTGTAACTCTAGTTTGGAATATGATATATTAAAATGAGACAACTCAGTAGTACTTAACTGGACTGGACTACTTGGAGGTGGCGAATGGACACAGAGACCCAAATGCCGTCTCTTGTGCCTATACCCCCAATCAGGGACATCTCCGGGAGCAAGGATAAGGTGAAAAGAGAAATGGGCAGCCTTCCTAAAATGGTGGTACAGTTTAAAGGGAACGTTTAAGTAGATTCTACGACTTGGAAACTCCCAGGCAGGCCAGGACAAAGCAAATCCCAGTCTTCTGTCACTCGGATACACACCCCGTTCACAAGTTTGGGTTCGGAGACCGGTAAAAGTCCTACCAAAGGCGGAAGTTTCTCAGAGCATATCATCCTGCCATGCACCTCCAAGACAACCGCCGACCACCAGCGGAGAGATGATGTGAAATAGTGATTTGAGAAGTGTAGGGACAGGAAATTTAGGGGATGTGTTTAACCCACACGGCATCTGCCTCATGACCTGGGAAATCTCCCGAGAAATTCTAAGGTTCAGCTAGGATGGCAAAGGGAAGTGAACCCGTTACTCCCGAATGGGTACCTTAGATCAAATCGCCTGGGGAATTCTGCTCAGGAAGTAAATGAATATTTCTTATACCAAAGGAGGTTAAAGGTATAACTTTCATTTCACACTGCAGGCTCTAGCAATTATCTTTGACAAGACTGAAGATATTAACAATTCCTTGTATGTATATATCCTTAATATGAAAGTCCTTTGTGCTCATTCAGACTTCAGTTTTAAAAATTAAGGGAATTCGTAAAATGAACAGTGGGCAAAAGTTTAGCATCCAACTTTCTAGCGAAAACTTTGTTTGCAGACAAGGGTGTATTATGAGACAAAAACATTTTAACGCTATTCCTAATAATCTGAATGGGAAAAAATGTAATTTCAAATCCTTTAAGATTTCTGTTAGCGAGTAATTACGCTCAAAAGCATTTTTTGCGGTACAAGATTATCTGACTTACTGATTTTTGCGAACTAACTGAAAGTAAATGATCCTAACAAAGTATAAAAGAATTGGAATTTGAAGTCTCTCTTGCACAGTCGGCTAGTTGCTTATTAAAATTGGAAATAAATTTAGAAAAACCTACATAGTGAATAACGCAACATAAATGGAAGAATGGTAATTTATTTTAGTACATGTAACAAAAATAAATATTTGATATTGTAACAAATATTTTAAAACACTCTTCTTAAACTTAAAAATGTGATTGAGGGAATCAACCGTACTGCCATTGAAAGATGAAAATGATTATCAAGTTTTCCTACATAAGTTTGCAGAAGTCGCCTTTGTATAGTATCATACGCAGCCATTTGTACACTAACGCTGTGGCTTCTAATCGAAATATGCCGCGTTCTAATCCCGAATGACTAAAATTACCTGAGATTCTATTATATGATATTTCTCCGTTTTTATGTAAATATCACACTCAAACATTTCTACCTGATCGAAAAGCACTGTAAACATTACCACAGGATAATACCAGCGAACAGGCCGCCATCTAGTCGGTAGAGCCAACGTAGACGCAGCTAACGCATTCTGCTGGCAACACGTTGAAACTAGGGTACATCATTAATGAAAGTTTCTGCTTTTGATATACATATCGTCAGGAAAATGTGAATAGTTCTTTGGTAAATTTTTGAATCATGAAGTATTAGAGTTGCAAATATATCCAAGAACACCTATTACTGTTGTTAATTACAAAGTCATCACAGAGGCACCAAATTTAAATTGGTTTGATGATCCCTTAATGCCTACTCTTCTTCTATTTTCCCTTTATACGTATGTACACAGAATTAGCATTAAAGTAACGTTTATGTTTATTAACTGAAGAAGATGGAGGTATAAGCCTCTTTAAGAGTTTCTTTACGAGATTGGCGTCAATTATATGAGTGGAACACATGAGATATTTATTTTCCAGTTTTCAGTTTAGTTGTTTACACACACACACACACACACACACACACACACACACACACACACACACACACTCAGCAAGGGAGGGAGGGGAGAGAGAGAGAATAGTTTTCTATCTCACATACATATGTGGTGGTTTCCCCAAGTTGTATTATTTATTCTTCAGGTGGCTTCAAAAATATATTTATGGTGTAATCTGGATAATAAATGTTGGAATGTGCAACAATAGTTCCATTATTTATTCAAAGGAAGCAGTACAGAATGTAAATTGGTTAATTTCAACAAATGATCAGAGATGCCTACCTCTCTGGCACTTGAATACGATAATAATTATAAATATGTCTAGCTCTGCCTACCTCCTTGGCGTAGCTGGAAGCGTGGCTGCATTACGTTCAAGATAATTCTCGTTCAGATTTCCAGCAGGCTGAGTTGTAGGACAGGGCTTTATACTGCGGTTTCCATTATTTTGAAAGATAAAATAAATATCGTGAGACTAAGCACTATGGACTTTGTGGTCATTTGTATATCATATCATGATTTGATACATTGTCCCATGTGACTTAAAGGATGGAGATTAGAAAATCAAGAGTATAGGCAGATCTGACAGATGAGCCAAAGTATGTATCTAATGTGATGTTTGCGGCAAGAGTTCCTAAGTTCATTTCCAGTTAGCTTATGTTTGAGAGCAACTCGTTTATAGAAACTCAGTTAATGTAGTTAGTACATTGATTATTATTTATAATATATGTAAAGAAGCATACGTATGAGTGTAGAGCTCATAAATGGATGGTTGCCACGATATTTTCACCCCAAAACGAATCATCTCGATGCTATACTATTGGATGATTCGATTACTGCACTAAGGTTTCTATAGAACAGTTTTCAATAAATGCCTACCAAGCGCCTACAACTTTCTGCTATTTGCCTATTGCTAATCGAGGCGGAAATTTGTATATATGTTTTTCTCATAAAGCGTGCAAGGACAAATTTGAAGTACAGGAGTTTCGGAATCATAACCAAAATGTTCTTGCTACGGTCGCACTGGTATAACCTTTAAATTTCGTTTTGATAGCGCGTCGACAGATTAAATGTTATATACAAGTACTGCGGAATTATAATTAATACATTTGAAAACATCTGGCTATAGTCATTATTATATATGAATATTCAATTTACTACAAAACTTGAATGAAGTGATTAACTAAGAGATACAACACACATCATCACGGGGCTCACCTTTCTCAGCAACTTGGACACTAATGGTATGGCATCCAATTGAAATTTGCCGAGCATAAGGCAAAAAGATAAAAGTAACGTTTCCACCTACCGGTCGCGGTCGTCTTCAAAGGACAAGCTGCTTGCCAGGACACACTAGTAAATGTTTAATATCTTGGCTATCCAGATTTGTCGTGTTAGACAAAACTAACGTTTTGAACATCCTAACGTGTTCATCTTAAAAGACCAAGCTGCCCTCCTGCCTCCCTCCCTGCCTTCCTCCCTTCCTCTCTCCCTTCCTCCCTCCCTCCCTCCATCCCTCCCTCTCTCCCTCTCTCCCTCCCTCGCTTCTCCTTCCTTCCTTCCTTCCTTCCTTCCTTTCTTCACTTTGTATTTATTGTCAATATGGTACTACCAAATTCCACCCAAGATCTGAGGTTTCACCAAAAATGTATATTTCCAAACCAGCTGAATCCAAAAATATCTATTTGTGAACGAAGCCAGCTGTCAATTTGTGTTTGTTTGCAAGGGCGCACGAGTACCTTATGTGTACAAATATCTGTGAAGAGATGAAGTTAAAGCAGTGTTACACACCTCACGGGATTTGAATTTACACCTTCGAAGGATATGACAAGAATATGGATACATTTTTAAAATGAAAAACTCAACTCTAAACTAGCCTTCATGCGGCGCCGAAAGGATTAGCCAATAAGGGGAAAAGGGAAGGCAATGTTATGCGGATGGATACATGTCAGTAAGGTAAGGTGATTTGTAACAAAGGTTACGTAAGAGATTCTGTTATGGGAGATGATATGTGACTGTTGTGTGTCTATTTACAATCCGAGTACAATGTTGGTTTGTTGCCTGTCCACGAGGGTTTAGTACACACAAACTGGACAGATGACACTGAGGTAGCGCTCAGTATGTCTGCGTTTATTCTACCAGTAGATGGCAGAAAATTTTTAATTAGCATCTGATTTATTTTTATAACATTTCAGGTCTAAGATTGGATTTGAAGACGATTGCATCTGAAGAGAGCGTACATACACTAGACTTGCCGTGTGTGTGCGAAAACCTTACGTAAACATCTGTGTGTTTGGACTATTTTCCGGTAAGCCTCCTCGTTTTGCGATGTAGTAGTAATAGTAGTAGTAGTAGTAGTAGTAAGAACAATGTAGTTTTAATGGTGCGAGCTGAGTCTGGCTCCGTGGGGGAGGAGTTGCTGCCATTGATCACTTCCCGAATCTAAGGGTCAGTGAGCAATGAATAAAAGTGCGTTAGGTTCTGGGCTCCGTGATGAAGAGTCCGCGAACTCGAAACCCTGCAGGAAGCATTTCACGAGTCAGTAAGCGCGGCTTTGTACGAAGGATTCGCCGAGTTGTATACCCGGCAGCGAAGCGGTTTACGTGTTAATATTGGAGTTGTGTTTAAAATCCGTGAGGAGCTCCGTGTTAGAGGTTAACGTGCTTGTACGACAGAAGGAATGTTACAGCACAAAGGGTCATACAGGCACATTGTACTGACGTGTCGAAGTGCTGTATTTGTGTCGAATACAGCCTGACTGTCCGTTACAATTAATGGCAAATGGATGAACTTTGCGTCTTTTTTACGGTACTCCTGTTTAAGGGAAATATAAGTTCAGGAAACTTTGAACCACTAGGAATAGCTCGGAAATGGTTAATTCCACAAATCAGAAGATACATTTTATATAATTTGTGCGTTTTAACGAGGTGTATGCCCTTTGTTTACCAAGGCTTTAACCATCTTTAACGGTTTACTAGATATGAGTACAAATTTAATCCCTAATAAAGTGGACTAATGGGGACACTCCTAAACACTGAGGGCACGCTTTTGCTGTGTCATAAAATATGTTGAAATAATGTATCTTCATTAAAACAGAGACGTTTTCTGAAACTAAATAATTTCCAAAACTGTTTCAATGAAAATTTATAAGCAGTGGTTTGATGCTCTTGAAAGTATTTATGTTGCATTCTTTCACGACAATGGTCTTACATATCAAGTTTGGTATTTAACTGACACTTCGTTTTTTGGTTTTGCTGTTAAAAGTTCAGGTTTTTCAAATTAAGTCTTCTCTGTATTACTTTTAGGATAGGTACATATGTTAGAACATGAGGATTGTGAGTATAAGTACTGAATACTCGTTGATCTTTTAATGACCACAATAATTCATGAAAGTTCTTAAACTAAAAGTATGATTTTCCATAGGTACCATTATTGGCTTAGACTAAAAGCAGAAGCATCGCTTTAAGGAGAACAGAAAGCGACCATTGTTTTAGTTATGGCTGACTTCAATAGCCAGTCGCAGTCACCTGTTTCCTAACGTCTGTTTCATAATCGTAACCTATAGCGTTAAAATCTAGTGAGCCTAGAAATTTCAGTTTGTTTGTCTGTCGAACATGATATTCCTTAGCTTGCAAGTGTCTCAACCAAAGTTTTAAATTTTATCCATAAGCATTGTAAATATGAAAATGTATGATACAAGCGAATGGGCTGCCATCAATTGTTGTAAGGAGGACACAGCCCGTAATGCATTGCCCCCTATCGGTAAAAAGGAGGACCCGCTCAAGACTCTCCTAATACCACGTGATATGTTGAAATGCAAAATTGCTTTACTTACCTAAGTAGATAGTAGACCACCAAAGCTTGTTTATACGATATGTAGCATTAACAGAACTTGGAAAGTGTCTGAGAGAGGATAAGAAAGTTGGTCCTTGTTTCATATCCTTTTTGTATCAATATTATTTAATTTTGTTAGGAATAGCTGGGGCCATATGAAGTTTACAAGTATTAGATGACAATCTACAACAAATATTGTTCATTCTTTGTGTGCATCGTAATTAAGAGACAAAGCTTCCGTTATGAATCGAACTATTCATAACGAAAATTTAATTTTCTGTTCATCATCCTCCAAGGATGCCACACGAAGATTTACAGACAACTTCCTTCATCCAAATCCTTCATGTCCAAATGAAAGAAAAGAAAATGTTGAAGTAAACAGTGTTATCGGTTATGAAAATAATTTCTTCAAATTGTATAACAGTAGCACATGATGTACTCCAAGTAACTGTGCTAGGGTCTTTATTATTTCCGGTGTATATAAAGAATCTTTCATTTATATAAGTGATATCGCAGATGCGCGTTTGTCTGTAGATGGCATTAGTGTGCTGGTGTCCAGAAAAATTTTAACGAGTCCGTAATTATATTCAAATACGTTTTGAACTGTCTGTTACTTTGATTTTATTTTGAAGTTATTAATTTATTATGTGAGAACGTAGAAAAAATAAAGGTTGAGTCTTCGTATATCATCACATCGATATAAATGGAGATTTATAAGATGTTATCAAAAGAAATTGTATCACATTTCTGGGCTTTCAGTTAGACAGATATATAGATTGGCAAGATCAGACAAAGTATATCTTACCCAAAATCAGCATTGACCTTTGTTCTATCTGAGCACTGGTGACCGGAAGTTCTGTACATACACATATATTGGTATACTATTGATATTGTAACTCTATGTATGAATATGAAATATTAATATGCAGCAGCTCAGTAGAAAGTAAATAAACATTTCTTGTGTAAGATTGGTTTAAACGCATGACTTCTAACTCACACAGCGGGTAGTCTAGCAGATATATCTGAGAAGACTGAAGATATTTACCATTCTTTGTACACGGTGTTCAATTTTATCTAATTTTGCCGCGCAAAATTTAATGTCATCAATAGCATCGCTGATGGAGCGAGTTTATTCACGATTCCCCTAGCGGCCTGCGATCGTACTTTATGTGCTGAAAGCAGCATTGAGAACTCCCTCTCTCAGCAGCTAAATACACTATTTCAGAGGTGGGTTTGCTTTCGTAATATAAAGGTGCGTAATTTCGCCTGCTGCATAGATACGATAACTGTCTTTAAAAAAAATGTATACTGCAATGCAGGCTACTGGAAAGTTAATTATGCAGCCTTAAAAAGTATACCATGAAGAATATACGAAATGATAAGTCAATGAACACCTATTTCACAATGAAAATCTATGTGTCTCTCATGGTAGACATATGCCCATTGTACCCGCCTCGGTAGCGTGGTGGTAGCATGTCTGCCTCACGTTCAATAGGTCCCGAGTTCGAATCTCGGTCAGGGTGAGTTACCTGGATAAGGTTCTTTCCGGGGTTTTCTCTTATTCTGAAAGACGAATGTCGGGTAACTCTAAGCTCTATGGACCCTGGTCTCATTTGAGCATCATTTTACCCATTTCATTCATTGTCCGATATGACTTAACGTTGAAGGACGTAAGTTACAAAAAAAAAGAACATATATATATATATGCCCATTGTAAACCTGTCACATAAAATAGAAATATTTCAGTTTGATCTCAATTCTTTTCTTACACCCACAGTTTACTCACAGTGTAATTTTATTACAAACCAGAAAATTAACAGAACATGTTCTCTAATGAAAAATAAATTATTCTTACAATATGTACAAAGCCCTTATCCAAGTATAAACAAGAAAATATCTCTAGTACATAATCATATGTGTCAATTTCCCTATATTTCCTTTCTCTCTGTTCCTTACACTGTCTGTATTGAGAGACGGTATGCTTGAAGCCTTTCTTTCATAACATTATTTATTGCTTCGAGATTGGTAGCAGTCACTTTATAGCGAACAGTGTCTCTCTTTTTGCGAGTAACTGATCCTGTATCTGGGAAATGTTTGATGTACCTATTGGTTTTAAAAGACATAAGGATACCAGAATTAATAAACATTTTAATTAAGCTTGAGAATGACAAAAATTTATATCCTATACTGATCTAACGTAAGAAGTTTATGTGGCAAACAAAGGTATGTCAATTTGACGTTACCTGGACACTTTTGACATTACGCTCCGAGGGACTTGTCTAAATGCTGGATAGAGTTACATAAACTCCTCTATGCAGCTGTTTAAATTATATTTATGTCACACGAATTTTAATGCCGGCACGAAAGTATCATTCAACAATGAAGACGCAGTGGTATGTGTTCATATCCAGTGGAAGCTGGTTATATTTGTTAACAGAGCAACCACACAGAGAGCGCTGCGATTTCATCACTGTTGCGCAAAAATTTCCGGATCTTCTTCGTAAAGGGGACTATAATTTTAAGATAGACTCACCAGTCAGCTATGACGTCATTCTTGCTTAATCGGAGGGGGGGAAGTAACGAATAAAATTTAAGACCTGTGTGTATATTCTGAATTAGAAAAGCATTATTAAGCTTCATATTTAACAATATAATGGAAATAATGTTTCTATGAGTAAGGTCTATGAAACAGGAAAGCATGAAATTAATATCCTTTGAGTCGAATTAATACTCAATGCATCATTTATTGCTGCCAGTGTTTACGGAAAATGCTGTTTTTCAGGACCTTCCTAACATCCTCAGCTAATGTCGAGTGTAGTTGACGATGTTTGGAAGGTTCTAACGAAACTGTTCTAGGTAAACATTAGGAATACGTGAAGCGCTGAGCACTAGCTCGACTCAGAATTATATTAATGAATATATTGTTACACAAACATGTAAAATAAATAGCGTAATATAAATGGAAAAATGATCATTTCTTTCCTTAGCATTAGTTTAATTAAATAAAAGACATATAGCACATCATAAAATGAGATATACAAACATATAATTGTACTTTTAAACCACCTTCAATAAAATGTTTATCAGGGATCAACCTTCGAAGAATATAAAGGAGCAGGTGACACTGTGGATATCTTTGGCTTTAGTCATTATTATATATGATTATTCAATTTACAAAAAAACTTGAATGAAGTGATTAACTAAGAGATACAATAAACATCGTCATGGGGCTCACCATTGTAAATACATATTCTCTCTCAACTTGTACACTAACTGTATCGCTAACAATTGAAATATGCCGCGCATAAGGCCGTCGTCTACACGGAAGTGCGGATGTAGTCAAAATAGACGTACCTAATGTCATCTGTTGGGCACCCGTAAAATTACAGTTCCATTCGCATTAGGGTTCGCATTAAAGCCATCACATACGCCAGTGAAATATGGGGAATAGCAGCCAAGTCTCACCTACACCGCCTTTAAATTCTACAATCCCGATTCCTCCGTATTGCCACAGACTCCCCTTGGTAAATCCGCAATCTAGTTATCCGACGTGACCTACGTATCCCCACAGTAACAGAATACATCCATACCCTTTCACGTTCCTTCTATCAAAACCTCTCACACAGCTTCAACTCCCTCATCCGCGGTCTAGGTGAGTACGACATCCATCCTGGAGAGCGCCACAAACGCCCGAGACTGCTTCTAGGCACATAAAATAATACATCACATGGCTTATATATAGCTCCAACCTCATTTTGTGACGAATATTATCCTTCCTTATAAAACACTGCACTGCAATTCCAGGGCCTAGCCCTGATCTGGCTTGAGACTGAAGGTTTGACATTCAGATCTTCAATGTAAAGTCCTGTGTGTGGTTCGCATTAATGGAACTTCCACTTCTGACGACCGTAAGTTCACACCGTTAGCCCAATGTAAACAGTTTTTTGTAAAAAATATATACAAGATCTCCTTTTACTGCGGTTATCAATTTCAAAGTCATCACACAACCACCAGACTGAAATTATTTTAATGATCCCTTAATGCCTACTGAACTTCCTTATTGCCCTGTCATATAGGTACACAACATTAGCAATGGAATATATTGCACGTGACTGGCGACAATTGGGTGAGTGGAACACGTGCGACTTTTGTCGGATGTCAGTTTAGTTGTTTACACACACAAACACACACACACGGACACACACACACACAAGAGACATAGACACAGTCACACACACACGGCGAGAGTAAAAGAGAAAGACAGAACCACTTCTTATCTCACATATGTGGATTTTTGTCCCAAAATCATTGTTTTTTTTTTGTTCAGATTTCTGTAAAAATATATTTGTGGTGTAATCCTTTGACGTGCTGCACTATTTCCTTTACTTCATTATAGCAAACTAGTATAGCAGGTATATTATCATTCTTCCATCCACGTTGCCTTATTCACAACTCATCTTGGTCTAGAAGTTAATTGAGTTTATAAATAGGCATGTTACCCGACGGTGAAAAAGTAACTGGAAACTTGATTTGATTTTTTGAACTGGGTCCGCGATAGGTGATCATTATCCAATTTATTATTCAAATGTTTAATTTATAAGAATTATTTAGTTCTCTGTCTGTACAAAGAAGCATCGTGGATTTGGTAAAAAGTTATTACGTCTGACGGATTTCCCCCCGGAACGAATCAGAGGGGTAACTATACATTGTGTAATTTCTTCTTGACTATTTTTGTGTTATGTTGGCATTTTCCATTTATTTGGGTAAGATGAATGCTGTCTGGCTTAGGTGATTATATGTTGTGAGACGCAAGAAGTTAAGTTACATTATCTATTCAGATAACTGTCAACAAAACTTTAAATCAATTTCTATAACAAATGTGCAGCTACGATTACTGAAAACCACGTAACTAAGTTTTTGCGGCATCAGTAGCAGTGGGTCACTAATTAGAACATGTAATCAGCTAAGCTAGACAGCAATGTGAGTATGACAAATGCAGGTGTAGTAGCTTCCGGTAATATAAACGTTTGGGTGCGCGATTTTCATAGTTTAGTTTCCTACTGCCTCACCAAACGGCGGTGCGATCACCTTGCGTTGCCAACGAATAACACGGGAGGTTCACTTCCAATAATTTGATTGCAATTTCCTCTTTTGTGCTACTGTTATCAATATTACAGCCTAGTTTTTATATACTAAGTGTTATAAATGAATGTGCGAATGCTGTGAAAGTTTCCTTTCTGCGTACGACACGAAGATATCACATTTTTCGTTAGATAACAATAATATAAATACTAATACGCCTCAGAGAACGGATATCTAGATATAGAAGGTGACATTTCGTACTTTGAAACTATCAGTACTGATTTAACTTTAATTAGCAAAGGATCAAATTCAGCTTTAGGCATATGTAACAGTTATGCCTAACAACAGCAATAGACAGCTGAAGGTACACAAAACAGAAGACGGTCATCAGTAAACAAAATTTTACGGCAAAATTGAGGGAAACAAAATTACCATTACCTAAACTGAATATAGTCCTTCTCTAAGCATGACAGAACTGTATCTTTCCAATATTGAATGCTTTAATTCAAATAGTATGTCCCATATTTAGAATAATATGATTTGATGTAATGATAATAACCCAGCAAAGAGTTCGTACCTTACTACAATTCCTACTCAGAATAAATAGCTTTAAACAAATTGGATGACATTGATCCCAAAATTGATCCAACAACTACATTACTTTTTGTTGCAATGCCGGGTCCTGTTTTATCTACATTTATAAAAGAATTTTATGAAGTAAATCACAAATATAATCCAATTAAAAGATATATATATATATAATAAAGCTGTAGTCAACGAACATTTCACCAATACCGGGTATTTATGATGGATGTAGGACGACATCGATCTCTAAGAAACTTTCGTCACACAAAAGCTGCATACACTTCCTCGTCCTCGCATAAAGGCGCAAGATAAAAAAAAACCTATAAAGTAAGCCCCTGCTTTCAGATACAACTTCCAGCTAATAATTTATTTATTAAATGCCAGCGCCCCGGTGGAATTTTCATTTTCAGATTTTACAGTTAAGCTGCCACCTTCCTAACAACGTCATTGTTGCGAAAATGAAATGGAAACTGTACAACTAAGTATATCATAAAATAAAATTGTTTAGATATTCCTACGTATTCTGGACTCATTTTCGGGTACTTCCAGCTACTCTGCAGCAACGTTTTGGCACACAGTTCTCACATAGAGTTGAGAGAATGGTATAAACACTCAAGAGAGTACAGGTATGAGTAGTGAGAGCTCCTTTGTTAGATTTCTGTTGCCAACTTACTACTAGATATTTTAGAGCAAATCAATGTATTATCATCTGCATACGATAATGGCGCATTAGTATATTATATATATCAAGATATCAAGCATAAACTGTTTAGTAAATTGTTGTCCTGATACATATTTCATATTTTTATGCCTGCTTTATGGTTAATATCAGTTGCACATTTGCTGTTACTTAGATAAGAATCAATTATATTTAGCATTATGTCATTAGTTTCTAGTTTATTAATAAATATTTGATGTGAAACACCTTAGTCTAGAATTTCCAAAACCTGGTGCATTAATAATCTGGAGTGGCTACAAAATAATGCACATGGGTTGAGCGAATACGGTTACCCTACTGTCTTGCTGTTGCCAGTTCCACGGCAAGCGAGCGTCTATCTCAACCTAACAAGTGTCATACAGATGCTGAGATGTACAGTGGTACAATGCTGACAGAGAAGTTCGCTTAAAACTTCAGCATGTTTCTGAGAATATACAAAATGGTTATCGCACAATCTGAACCTTAAAACCTTGAACAGTTTGCTTACATAGCTATCGTTCATTTGTACACAAAACAAAATGATTCAAATTAGATGCGTTCTACGAAATAAGGTGTTTGCTACACTGAAACAGAATAATAACATTTCAACAATTTGTAAATGACGTTTCTATTTTAATGATGTCATATTTGTATTCTACACGTAATGAGCTTTAAACCAATTTTTGTTTCATTAAATTACTTAATAAATACGAAAGATTTCAATGTGTATTTATGAAGCAGTTTTACACCATGAATCTCATGTACTAATTTTATGCATTATGCGCAGAAATTTTAGACTTGCAGCAACAGTATCACGTCGTTCAAACAGAAATTTGCGACCCTCATTGCTTCCCCTATACTTCAACCCAAAGGGACTTCAGAATATTATGCATAGAAGATACAGAATCGGTACATTGTATTTTCACCCTCATTAAATTGGTCAGCATTTTGGCAGTTGGATGTACACCCTTGTCATATAAATCATCAATTGTTCTACGTGAAACACACTTTTGAAAATTGTCTAAGATGATAGAATGCTTTTTAACTGCTCGATATTTCCCTGGTGATCAAAATATGAAAGCCTCTCCTAATTTGGTAAACTGTTTGCCTTCTTTAACAATGTTCGTCTCAGAATGAGCACTCACGTGACGAGCTGGTAACATTTTTCTCGAATATGAGAGAAATTTGTCCTTTCGAAAATGTCTTTAATTGACATTCGTTTGAAATTTGAATACACATTAACAAGAATATTTGTAGACTATTTATATAAAGTCTTATGAGCTGTTTTGCAGTTACTACTGGGCGCATCAGTACTGGGCCTGATAAGCGGTATATTTACTTACTTTGAAAAACACATGCGCACTCTTTAAAGATCACCACTTTACTGAATGCAGGGTACAAACTGCAACTGCAGTATAGCATGTGTGTGCTTTTCTTCACTGGCAGTTAATTATTTCTTTCTTTCCAGCCAGGCGCCTTATCTTTTCTTATCTCCGAAACAAGATGTGCTACAAACATGGAGTTTGGACTGTAATCCTCAGAAAGAATGCCTCTGTAACTTGGGAAAAACAAAATAATTTTTAATTGGTATATTTAGAGCGCGCAAAAAATCAGCCGCATGCCTCGGCAACGCAAAAAGTGTGCATGCTTAACTTTACAACGTTGCACGCACCGCATTGGCTAGTAGCCATAGAAAACCCACGCCCAGCCCCGTCTTATGTTCGTTCCTATTTTGTAGCCAACTTAAAGCAGCATTCTGCTGTTGCATACCTGACATTCTGTTTCCTTAACTACATCTGTTTAAAGTGTTACTGCATAAATAAATAATAATATGAATAATAAAAATAGAATAATATTTATTATTAACGTGATTATTATGATCATTACGATTATTGTTATTGTCATTGTGACCATTACGATTGTCACTGCCGCTGCCACTGTTCTGATGATTATTACTACTATAATTACTACTACCGTCCTCGTCCTCGTCCTCCTCCTCCTCATCCTCTTCCTCGTCCTCCTCCTCCTCGTCCTCGTCCTCGTCCTCTTCCTCCTCCTCCTCGTCCTCCTCCTCCTCGTCCTCCTCCTCCTCGTCCTCCTCCTCCTCGTCGTCCTCATCATCATCATCATTATTATTGTTATTATTATTCTGTGTGTAATAGTAGTGGTAGTAGTACTAGTAGCAATGGCTATGGTGATGGTGGTAATTAATTATTTATTGATGCCATAACAACACTTTAAACAGATAAATTCCATTGAACTGGATATTTCATCTTCATGTGTACAAATTATTAATTTCGGTATGGACAACGAATTCCGTTTTAGAAAAGTATAATTATTGGTAAATTCTGAAATATAACCAAGAGTAAATCTAAAATGGTTGGCTCTACAAAATAAAACGTATCAGACATAAAATGAATGATATAACAGGATCTACATTATACGTGCAGTAAGAGTTTGTTTATATCTTACAGTTTACAGTTATGTAAAGTGATTCCGGATACGACTTCTGAGGACATTCCCTGCAAACTTAGCATATCAATGTCATTTGTCACAAACATATTTCAATCATATACTACTTCAATTAAAGTATTAGAGTTATTTTTGACAAAAATAACGTAAGAAATATTTTCGGTTAATTGGTAGTGCTATACGGCGGGTTGTGTCATTAACTCTAGGCATGTAGATGTTACATACGTTTGCTATATAACCGATTTTGCTGTTTTGATTTTGGCTGAAAAAAATCTGTTTTGGTTTTAGATTCAGGCGATCCTAAACTATATATATACATATCACCAGTACAATATCGTTATTAAATGTCTGGTTATAAGGCAACTCCTCCTCTCCCTGATATGTATGTTTTTGGTACATAACATAAAGCAAGATAACAGTAAAAGAAAATTTGAAAAAAGAAACTGGGCAGAAAACCAGTTGAAATGTCCCTCGTGTCTAGTGAGTGCGACTACAGCGCACAGAGTGGAAGTCTCCTGAAAGGTAAAGTACACATTGCAATTTATAGATAGCGCTAAGCCTAAAATTGCTTCTTAGGTATTATGTGTCTTAGTTATTAGGAATTATTTTAAAAATGCAAGACAAATAATGTTCCTTTTAGGTTTAAGGGTAATTCTAAATGTAAATAATAATCTACTGGAGCCATGTTGTGTACAATGATCGATATAGACATGCAATAATTATTGTGTTTCGGAGGGAAAGTCTCCATAAGCTGGTTTACATATAACAGATATAACCAGTTTTGTTTACTACCGCCCACCACCACGCCCGCAGCAATGCACGAATTGCCAGCAATTCACCCACAATGCTGCTGGCTGTTTACTACAACCAGTTTGTACCTTCTGCGGCACTTCTGGCCACAAACGTGCCAACTGTACACAGCTGGGTGTTCCTGGAGCTAAACCCCGCTGCTACAACTGTGGAGATGCCTAATCCTGCCGTTATGCCAAATGCCCTGTGTGGCAGGAGGCCAGACTAGAGCTTCTGACATCCAAGAATGGGCAGATGTCCAAATTCAACGCCCGACCCAGAGTGCCACACAATGCAGAGCTACCACGAGAGGCATTCACCGGAGCACGCTACCCCGGACTTCCACCAAGACAGCCTATTAAATACCCAAGTTATGCAGCGGCTGTCACAAACGCACCTGTTAATGAGCATCCCTCTGCTACGGCTGCCACCACCAAACAGAACCCCAAACCAGCACCATTGGTTCCAAATTCTGATAAGGTGCCAACACCTCAAAATTCTGTTCGACAGGTCCCCTCATCTAAAACCAAATAACAGCAACAACCTCTACCACAACGACAACAGCAAACTAGTCGTCAAAATCATCCCACAAGCCTACCCCATCAGAAAACATCAACACAGCCTACAGCTGAACCCAGTTCTGCCCAACCACTATCCACCATCCCCAGTGAGACTTTCCTTGCTACCATGCAGCACATTCCAATTGCCCTGCAGCCTGCCTTTGCTGCCTACTTAGCGGAATCTATCCGCTCCCGTGAAAGCAATATCCACCCATACACCATGCTTGTACATGCCGTCCTAAACTTCATGCTCTACCATGGCTGCTAATTCTAACCTTGCTACAAACTACGTCTCCTTAAAAATCTGCAGCTGGAATGCCAACGGTCTGCGACGCAAACTAGCGGAGCTTTCCAACTTTGTTGCCGTCAAAGGTGTTCACATCCTTCTAGTGCAGCAGACACATCTAACTCCTTCCATCAAAGCCCGCATTCCAGGCATGGTATGCTATCGCTCCGATAGGGCCGACGGCCATGGTGGCACTGCAATCTATGTGAGTCGCAATCTACGGCATCACACGCTCCACATTACTCCAGCTTCACCATTAGAAGCAACTGGTGTAGAGATTGAGACCAACAAGGGTCCCCTTCGGCTTTTCTCTGTATACATCCCCCCCGGACACCCGCTGCCTCCAAATACTCTTGATTGCCTCTTCACATCTCAACAGGCTACTATAGCCATGGGAGATTTCAATGCCAAGAGTCCGGCTTGGAACTCTACCACTCTAAATCACCGTGGTGCTCTTCTTGAGCGCTACATTCAAAACAACAACTTATCTGTCCTTTCTTCTTCCTCGCCTACCATCCATCATGGTGACCGCCACCCACCTGATTGGCTTGACATAGCCATCCTCAAGCACATCCGACACCACCCCTATCTCTACTCCTTACCGGAGTTATCATCTGATCACTACCCACTACTACTACTCTTCCAATCCCGTCCTACTCTCAAGGCGAAACGCCTCTTTCCCAACCCTCGCCGCACCAACTGGCAATCTTACAAACAACACATGGAAATCCAACCAACACTTCCAGCTCCCTGCTCTACTAAGGACGAGGCAGACGCTCTAATCTGTCGGATAACATCAACAATTTCAACGGCAATTAAGCAGTCGACACCCTCTGCTCGTTCACACACACAAACTGCTCGCAAGCTTCCCAAGCACCTTCGGGAGCTCATAGCTGCGAAGAATACGGCCAGACGGAGAGCACAACACACTGGCTCCCCCACGGATAGACGGATTTACAACCAACTCTGCCACCGTCTGAAATTAGAACTGGCTGAACACCTTAATGAGGATTGGGAGATCCGCCTTGCCTCACTCAACACAGAAGACCAATCGCTCTGGCGCCTATCCAGGGCCCTTCTGCACCTTCCAACACAGGATAAGCCTCTGCGTCACGGACCCATCCTCGCTCAATCAATCCGTGAGAAAGTGGAGCAGATGGGAACTTTCCTTGAAACCACCTTCCATCCTGCCGTCACCTCCAACCAGGACCATGTGCAGCAAATAACAGCTGAAGTCTCCCACTTCCTCTCTATACCATACGACCTCACTGGCATTCCTCAAACATCTTTAACGGAGATTACATCACTTCTCTCCTCTGTGCCACCATATAAAGCCATGGGATACGACAATATTCCGTATGCCGCACTCAAAGCTCTCCCTAACAACTGGCTGGAGCTTCTAGTCCATCTCTTTAATGAGCTACTCAAACTGGCATACTTCCCCAGAGCCTGGAGGCATGCTAAAATCATCACCCTCCCTAAACCCGGCAAAGACACCTCCACGCCGGAAGGACATCGTCCCATCAGCCTTCTGCCGACAATGAGCAAGCTTTTCGAGAAGGTAATTCAAGCACGGCTGCAACAAACTCTCTCAGCGGAGTCAATACTGCGCCAGGAGCAATTTGGCTTTCGTCAGCAACATTCCACGGTTCATCAACTTCTTCGTCTAGTCGACGAAATCATCAAAGGCTTCAACAACAAGCACTTTGTTGTTGCCTTATTCCTTGATCTCACACGCGCCTTCGACTCCGTTTGGCACGAAGGCCTCCTCTACCACCTAATTCACTATAAATTTCCACCATATATCATACATCTCATTCACTCCTATCTTCAAAAACGCACCTTCAGCGTCACCAAAGAAGACATTTCTTCTGTCTCCCACCCTATTCATGCAGGAGTCCCCCAAGGGAGTGTCCTTGGCCCCCTTCTCTTCCTCATCTTCATCAACACCTTGCCCTCCCATCAAGGCTGTACATTGTATCAGTTTGCTGACGATACTGCCATAACCACTGCATCCACACGACACCAAGTCGCTGTAAATCGACTTCAGATCTATGCAGACAACCTGACAACCTGGTTTAATACCTGGCGCCTCACTGTGAACCCAACCAAGTCACAGGCAATCACCTTTACAAGGCGCACGGAGGCTGATGTCCCAGAGCTTCGTATTGCTAGTGGATTTGTTCACTGGACCACTACAGTCATATATCTTGGAGTCACACTGGACCAGAAGCTCTCCTGGAAGGCCCACATCGGCAACGTTTACAGCAAGGTTGCACGCAAGATGGCACTTCTCTACCCCTTATGTCACCGAAACTCTGCCATGTCACTTTCTAACAAACTACTTCTCTATAAACAAGTCCTCCGTCCTGTTCTCACTTATGCCTGCCCAGTGTGGGCCACTGCTGCAAAAACCCACATGTATCACCTTCAAACCCTTCAAAATCGCTTCCTACGCATCGCTGTCGATGCTGACTGGTACATCCCTAACATCAATATTCACCGTGACCTTTCCTTTCCACTCCTCAAAGACTACATGCTCTCCCTTTCACAAAAATTCTTCGACTCTCTTCCTCATAATTTCAACGCCTTCATCCGCGGCCTCGGGGAGTACGATATTGACCCCGGGGAGCGATACAAACATCCCAGGCTTCTCCTACATCGACCCTAACATCATCATCCATTTAAAAAAAAATATTTTTTCATCATCTCTTTAACTTACTTATCATCTCTCTAATTTCTTCAATTCAACATTTCACTTCAACCTACTCATAACCTCCCTACCTCAATGCCACCGTCTATCACAGTCTTTATTTTAAAATTCAGTTTTTCGACCAGTAAAGGACCTAGTCCTGGAATGGTATCTGTCGGAAGGCCCCACCACCCTTGGTGGGATCCCCTTCCAACGACAATTTTGCTCGTCTCAGTTTTGTTTATATGTTCTTTTCAACTTAACTGCAATGGGTAATGACCGTAGCTGTACAATCTGAGTTTAGTTGTAAAATAAAACCATTAAACGCAGATCACCCCAAATGAGATGTCATGAAAACATTCCATATAGATCTATTCTTGGCAATGCTTTTGGGTAGCTGATTCATCAATTTATGTCCAGGGGTTCAAAATTACTAATGTTGTGCAAACATACTATGACATAGAGAATACTATAAATCAAGATTTTAGGAATTTTAAAACAATATCATCATACTTTGCTAAATATTAATCATTGTAAAACATAAAGACAATGAGAAATATTGGGTTCAATAGATTTGGCAGTAGTAAATCGGCAAATGAATCATATGAGGTCTCAATTATTATAAACGGGAGAAACATATTTCAAGAATAATACGAACGGCCAAAGAAATGGAAATAAATAAAATAGAATTAAAATGCTAACAAGCTTAAATATAGTCTTGAATCAAGTAAGAGGCTAATGTATATTTTAATCGCTTTTTTTATACTCTGCCTCATACCTGAAGTGTAACTACTGACTAAGGAGACAGGAAATAAGAGTAAATTGCTGAATATTCAGCCCAGGATATGTCTAATATTACAACATATCTTGCATGTGATCGATAGAAAGCTGTAGCTGCGAGAGCTGTTCAATAAAGGATGATCACAATATTTTTGTGCACGTACCCCTACTCATCCCCATAATTTCGATGGTCCTTATCAAAATAGTCTCCCCTGAATGCGATGCACTTGTCCTGGCGTTTCTGCCAGTCTTCAAAAACATGAAGGAAACCATTTGTGAGCGATCTTTCAGAATCCTCGCGCAGCATTCACCACTGCTTCTGATGATGGATAGTGCCTCCCGCGAAGGGGTTTCTTCAAGTTAGGGAACAGAAGAGTACCACATGGCGATAAATCCGGACTATAGGGATGGTGAGGGATGCACTTCACGTTAATTTTTGCAAGCTATTCAGCAACAAATATAGACAATATGCGGCCGCGCATTATCGTGGTGCAACATCCAGCCTGCTTCAGGGAAATGTTATCTTTCTCTACTGTTATTGCTGTTTATTCTTATCCAACAACCTGTCATACAAATCTAATTAAACAACCAACGTTGCTTATGAAGGAAAACTTTCCAAATAATACGCTGAGCTCAGTGAGGCAGAACTTTTAGGTTGAACTAGTTCTGTTTACCATTATACGGTACAATAGACTTGGCAGTAGATATTCGCAGCATCACAACTGTAAACCTCTGTTCGCTTGCGTATGTAGTCCCGAGCATTGGCATACATTTTAAGAAAAGTACATTACATCACCGTATTAGTGGTAATACGTATCTTTTGTTGTTGCGTCCTACTTTAATTTCATAATCCTGTTTGGGAATTTTGATTGGTATTTTTCAGGAGGCACTGAAAACTGTCAAAATATTTTAGTTTAGATGCAAATTCGGCATTCAAATTATCGTTCAAATGCTACAACATCTGGAACTCTACAAGATTTTGGTCACTTCATATAACTAATGTTTTAATGACGAAATTATCTGTGGCATTTATACTAAGAAAATAAAATAAAACATATAAGCGAATCTGGTTAACGTCGTCATAAGCTTATGAGGAATTTACAGAAAATTGAAGATATGTATTTAATGTACTACTAAAACACCATAGGCATGTAAAAGCTGTAACAAATCTTTAAACTCATTCTTGACGAAGTGAAGGTGTTTGAGAAACATTCCATCTAAAGTTGGCCTTTGTAGAATTCTTTGGAAGTTCTCGTGTTTCGTCCTTGAAAACAGTGAAACAAGCCTTTTACAGAAATTTAATTATTTGTAACAAAAAACTGCACTTATCTTAAGAAAATTGTGTAAATTCTTCTTTGTAAGGGACATCGATTTCAAAAGTAGAATGCCTTCATCGTCACTCCATCAATAAACTTCGCAGTCAAGGATTCCGGTTACCATGTTCTTATGTTTTTCAGTATTACAAAAATCTGAAAAACGAAACACACCTAAAGGCAAAATCAACTACTGGTATTTCAAAATTCATTACGCGATGTTTATTTTTTTAACTAAATATATTTTCTCAAACCATTAAAACTATCTACGTAATAAGCATTTTACAGGTTTAGGTCTTTACGTAATTTCCAGATATGAGCTTTGCACACACACACACACACACACACACACACACACACACACACACACACACACACACACACACACACACACACGCGCGCGCGCGCGCGCACTCACACACACACAGCCGCGCCGTGGACGAGTGCTTATAAAACTCGACACTCACTGAAGCGGTCCAGGTCCCAGAAGACCGCATGTGAGATATGTGGTAGAGAAAGCAGTGTAGGGTCGGGTTTCCTCCTAGTTCTCTCGCCATTTAGTGCCCTCGGTACTCCATCTTCATTTTATGTATCATAATTGCTACCGTCTGCGGTGCCGCATGTAGTAAAAGCGGACGTTGACATACACACGCACCAAACAAAGTTCTTATAAAATTTCTTCCTCCAAAGTATGAATTCCCAGTACAATCTTGACTTGGAGCTTTTTGATATAATTTAATTCTTCCTCTACTTGCTATGTAACTTCGTGGTACAGAAAATATTGCAATTAATGGAAAATCGAAACTTGTCCTTGTAATTTAGTTTCAAGAAACATCTTTCACTGACGTCGACAATTTGAATAATGCTCCATTACAACAAAAGAAGCGGAGACAACATCCTATTAAGGTTAGTGTGATCGGCATCTACGCCTCTACAGGGCATAACCAGCAATAGTCGCGAAATCAAACTTACTTAGCAATAAAAAATCATTCCTTCGTCATCTAATTGCATTTGCTGTCAAATGTTGGTGTGGTTAGCTACATGTTAAGTACTTAACCTCTACCAAAGGCAATGGACAGGTCAGATAACGCATGTAGCTGAAATATTTATTAGGAACTACAATATTCTACAAATTTTGAACACGTAGTTATGATATACATCCAATTAAACATTTCTTATGAAAAAATCCACCACTTTCCAAAACAGATGCTGAGCTGTGTACATTAATATGGATTTCTCACATCTTTATCTGTTTTGACAATATTGTACCCAATTGATTTCGCAGATATACACAGAGCAAACAAGTCAGTACAGATGTTTCTTTATGTCTCTGTTACACACAACACCACATGCTGCTGTGTCCACGTATATGGGGTTTGGGTAACCTGTCAATGAGTCCCGAAATCGAAACTCTGTGGTAAGGTTTCCCCTTATCTTTAAAAGAGGAATGTCTGAAACTCTGAGCTCCGTGTGTCTTGGACTCATTTGAGCATCGTTTCATTCTTCCTAATTTATCACTTAACTTTCCCTCATCCTGATAGATGAATATCTGGTATCTAAGCTCTATGTACCCTGTACTCATTTTAATATCATGTCATCCTTCGACCGATATGACTTAACGTTGGAGGTTTTCACCTATCCTAAAAGATGAGTATCCGGTGACTAGAAGCTCCATGTACCCTGTAATCATTTGAAAATAATTTATCTGATTTTCATTGCCACTGAACCAATTGATGAGCTACTCAGCATTGGAAACCTAAAATTTAGAATTTTGGAAGCAAATGGAGCCAGATAAAAAGACAACAATTAAAGCAAAAAGCACTATATGCCGGAAATAACAGATATCAGCAGAGAAGTGGTAATAATCAGAAGAAACAACCGTTCACAGAGCAATGTGCAAGAGGAAATCTCTGGTAGTGTCTCTGTGAAGTCTGCTCGAATATAAACGACAGTACATCTGAATGCTGGTCAAAGAAAAATAGTTTAAAGAAACCTGAGCACACCTTCATGGTAGAACAATGTTCAGTTTGAGGCTGAATATCTACTGGCGACTGTAGTAGCACCAACTCTCGCAAGTATTTGACAAGTTCACAAATTTTTTTTCGAGTTATGTTGCATATCTCTGTCCTCATTTACAGTTACTCGTACAACAAATTAATTGAAGTTTGAAACTTGTCTCTATACCTTTGTTTGCAGTAACTTTTTGGTTGTTCTAGTATGTTCTATAATGTTGCACAAGGAAAGAGTAGCGGAAGAGCAAAACTTATAAATAGGTTTAATATAACTGACGGCAGCGCCTCTAGAGGATTCACCTAGCAATATTCGGGCATTAAATAGACTTCACAATAAGAAATGATTCTTACTTGTGTTTAGCTTCAAGTTAGTTAATTCATGGATACTTAATATCAATATACAAACTTCAGATTTATTGCAGTAACATTTCTGTCTATAAAGACGTGAAGAGAAAAAACAGTGTAAATTGTAACTTACAGTCAAATAATTTTAAAGTGCTTAAATAGGGAATAACTTGGAACTTCGCTTCTCCAACAGAAAATAAAATATCTCATTTTTACATTCACATGGCTTTCTCATAGCTTTCTTAAATCGTATTTGGGTCCCTGTATTTCGTGCACGCACGTGACATATTTGTAAATACGTTCTAACTCGGGGACTTCGAAACGTGTGTTGCTACCGAAACCGCCCTGTTGAATTATTGGACGGCAATGCAACTTTGAGCAATGAGGTGATAGAAAGAATAACGACTTGTCATTTTAGAAATATATAACTATCTGGAAAGTGAGAAAAATAACCAAGAGTAAATCTGAAATGATTTCCAAGATGAAATCTCAAGTAGTCTCCCTTTTAAGGGAATTGGAATGGAAAGGACCTCTGAGGACATTCCCTGCAATTTTAGCATATCCATTTAATTTGGCATAACATATTTAAATCATATGCTATTTCAATTAAAGTATTAGAGCTACATTTGGGAAAAATATGAGTCGTTTCCATTTATAGAGTAGAGCACTATTGCGGCGTTATCTTTAACTTCCTGGCGTGTAAATGTTTTATAGATTTCGTATATAACCGAAATCCCAGTTTTAAGTTATCCTTGAAAAATCTGCTTTTTGTTTTAGATTCAGGTTATCCTCAAATATATATCTGCAGCACACTACGTCAGTAAATGTCTGGCTAGGATGCAACTCCTAATCCACCTGCTCTGTATGTTGGTTTACAGAACATAAAACAAGACAACACCAAGATAAAGCAGCCAAACAAAGCTGCAGTTGTAATTTCCCTCGTATGTAGTGAGTGCGACTGCAGCGCACATGGTGGAAGTCTCATGAAACAGGAAGTGCACGTAGCAAGTTATAGATGCCGCCAAAGTTGCAATTACTTCGTATATATGAATATGTCAAAGTTACTATGAATTATTTTAAAATTATAAGAATAATAATGCTTCTTTCAGGTTTAAAGGTAATTATGAATGCAAGGGATAATAAACTGGAGCCATGTTGCAAAAAAAGTCAATAAAGGGAAGCAATGAGTATTGTGTTTCGGAGGGTAAGTCTCCTGAAGCTGGTTTATGTATAACAGATACAACCAGTTTTATGTATATCTTCACTTCAATTCATTTCATCATTTTTGGCATTATGCCTATGCATACGTCATTCTGCGACAAATTAAAATGACCAAAATTGAGCAGTGCAGCAGAAAATGTTAAATACCACACATTTGAACAATTCTTTATGGAAATTTTAAAAGGCATTTAAAGTCTCCTCGAACGCTAACTCAGGGACTACACACTCACCTCGGCTTGCACTTCTCCTCTGACGAGAAAGCCGAGGTCCTTGCAGACTGTCTGGAGGCGTGATTTACAGAAATCCCTGCGACGAACTGCCAGTTAGAACGGGAGTTCCAGACGTAGGTACAAAGATGGGTGACCCAGAGGCTTGCGCAACACTTGCACTTAACAACGCTGCAGGAAGTCTACAAGCTCATTAAGAACATACCTGATTGGAAAGCCGCCGGTCCGAACAGGGTGACCAATGAGGAGCTCAAGCATCTCCCGAGAAAAGCCCTGTTGCAACTTACAAATATTTTCAACGCTTGTTTGCAGCAAAATTATTTCCTGACACTTGGAAACGAGCCAAGGTAATAATGCTTCCTAAGCATGGGAAAAGCACCACGTAACCTCAAAATTATCGCCCCATTAGTCTACTGTTCACTATTGGGAAATTTCTCGAGAAAATAATTCTATTTCGACTCCAAAAACAATTTGGGTCGCTTGACATTTCAAATTCATAATTTGGCTTTAGAAAACGACACCCAACACATCTTTAACTTTTAATACTAGTAGATGACGTCACCGAGCAATTTAAAAATGGGGCTTCACGTTGGCGCTATTTTTGGACATAGAAGCTGCACTTGATTGGTGCTGGCACAACGACCTGATTTAAAAGCTGCACCGCGAGTTTCCGGCCTCCAAAATTCACTGTGATTGCTGAATAACTTTTTAAAAAACGGGCGCTTCTACGTCCAAGTGGGTCGCTCCTCCTGAAAGGAGAGAGTGATGCAGCCTGGCGTATCACAGGGGGCTATCATGTCCCCTTTCCTGTATATACTCTTCACCAAGGACTCTCCCGTGGACGCCAGATGCAAAGTTGCAATGTATGCTGACGACACTGCAAAATACAATCACCATAAAAATCCACGCTTTGGACTTTTAGAGATGCGGCGTTACATTGACCGCTTCCTTTCATGGCTTCATGACTGGAAAATCAAAATTAATGCGAACAAATGCCAGCTTCCACGTTTTACAAAGCGGCGCCCTTTGGCAATGGATCTAACGGTAGATGGTCAAATATTGCACTGTCGTCAGCAGGCCAATTACCTCGGCGTGACGTTGACACGCACGATGCATCGGACCACCCACCTATGAGATAGCGCCAACAATTGGTGGCAGCGATTAAAGATGAGCGCCCACATAATTAGGAGCAAACTGCTAAAGCTGTGCTCGAAGATCATTCCCTATAGATCCTTCATTTTATCGGTGGTCCTGTACGCCTGCGTGTTCTGGGCCAAAACCTCCAGCACCGCCCTAAAGTATATACAAACCCTCCAAATATCCCTACGCAAAATCCTGTCTGCCCCAATCCGAACAATAACTGCCAGCATTCACCAAGAAGCCAACGTCCCTAACATCAACGAGGCCATCAACAGAGGTGCCTTTTCCATCTGGGGGCGCATCCGACACCATCAAAACCCAAGCATAAACAATATTGGGAAAGGCGAACCCAAGCACAGAAAGCATGCTATAATCAAATTATATTGAAGGAAAAATTGCAAAAAAAGAACACATCTGCAAAATTATGCGTGCCCAACCCTTTCTGGCTCAGGCCACGCTCCCCGGCAGAGGCCACCTTCATGGGCAGCCCAGGAGTCAGCTAGCCGCTGCCGCACAGCCTAACTGCGAACATGGTAAATATTGTACATAGCGAAGGCTGTACAGCGTAGTGCGTGTGATATTGGGACGTACATGGTATGCCCAGATGTGTGTGTGTGGGGGGGGGGGGCTGTGTGTTTGAGTGTGTGTGTTCGCGCGCGCAAGATAAGCGCAGTGTAAAAATGTAAATATATAAACAAGAAAAAGAAAGACAGACAATTAACGATATAAAACTGGGTCTCGGCTACCTAAAAACAGGTCGCGGTATGGGTTTTAGAAGAACCCCAAAGACAATAAAGACCCATACCGACAATGATAAAACCATGGAAATTTAGAGCCTGTAAGCCGGGTTCAATATACCGGCACCAGGCAAATAAGCTCCAAATAAAAAGCCTTAAGCCTTGCTGATAATGAAACACTCCACTCACCCCTTACCCCAATTTCATGATGTAGCACGCTATATCTAATAATAGTTCATTGAAGTTTCAGTTCAATTAAACGTTAATTGTGAACTAAGCTAGAGCCCCTCCTAGTAAAATAGGGGTTGCGTACACTTTCATTTGTCTTCCACATCGTTTTGTCATTTGGCAATATTGGTTACAACAAATTTGTTTAATATTATTTAACATTAGTTTATATTACTTTTGTATTTCTATAAAGTACTTTACCCCGATATCGTAATGATACATCAATGCAACTAGTGAGGAAGCAATTTTTATCATTTTTCTCATATTATTTTGATTTCCGATTAAAACTTTTAATTTAAACGTTTTCAGCGATTAGTAAATTCGGGATTTAATCTCTTCATTATGATATTTCGACATGTAAGTTTATTGTTTATAACTTATTGATTATTAATAACAAATATAATACCAGGTTTAATAATTGACGGACGTAAAATGTAAGACATTGTTTGAGATTTTGGTTAAAGGACATGTTTTACTTATTAACTTTAAGGTTAAAATGGATAAGATGCAATTCCAATTATTATATTAAAATTATTATACTCCAATAAAAACTTAGAGCTAATTAAAAAATCCTATAATTGTTTCATATAAAGTGTACCTTATCTGAAAATTTCCGTGTCGGAAAATATGTGTTTGAAGTTTGTGTTTGATTTACATTTAAATAAATTAATCTCGGACAGAGGACATTAAATTAAGGTTGTTTAAGCATTTAAGCTCCTCTATAAACAAATAAAGAAGTCCGAAGAGGCAGACCTTAAGCTATTGTCAAATACTTCATAGCTGGTCGCTATATAAAGACCTACTTATTTGCATGGCAAACAAGAACAAATGACGACTACTTGTAAGTTGATAAAAGTAAAGATATTGATAAATTCAGAAAATGAGAAGGAATATTTACGAACTTGTTCACTCCACCAAAATGGTCTTTGATATAAATTGTATGTTTTAACAAGATGTACATTTTCTATTATCTCTTACAGTTTATCAGTTATAGAAACGTCCTCCAGAATAAGACCACTTCAGAGACTACTAACAAACTGTACATTTGCCATAACATATCTCAGAAATACGGCATTCTAATCAACATTTTTATGTCAAATTCTTTTAAAAATTCTAAAAGTGTTACATTTTAAGTTCGTTTGGAGCGCGATATTGTCTTAGAAGATATAGAACTTCTGCATCTTGAGGTATGTTATACACTCGTCACCCACACTTACGTACATTAGGGCTTCTTTCTAAAGTATTATTATTAAAAGGACCTCAAAACAAGTATTAACACCAAACTATTGGTATTTAATTATTGGACAATGATGCAAAATTTCCATACTCAAGTATGACGAAAGAAATGTAGAAGGCAATAACGACTAGTCCTTTTAGAAAAGTGTAACTGTTGGTAAGCTGAGAAATATGATCAAGAGCAGATGTGAAAGGTTGACTCTACAAAACAAAATGCATCAGATAAATTGTGTATTATTACAAGACCTACCTGATATGTGTAGTAGCATTTTGTTCATCTAATACAGTTTACAGTTATGTATACTTACAGTTATGTTTACAGTTTACAGCTATTCCTGCAAATTTAGCATACCCATTTCATTTGGTATCAACTCTTTTAAAACATATACCACTACATTTAAGGTATTAGAACTATTTTTGACATAAATGTCAGATAAGTTTCCAGTTAATTAGTAGTGCACTATTGCGTGGTTATCTTTAACTGCTTAGTGCGGAGATCTTGTACAAGTTTGGTATCTAACAAATTTTGAAATTTAGAGTTTTGCTGAAACATATGTTTTTGCTTTAGATTCACGTGAACCTAAAAGATATATCTGCAGCATAATACGTCAGTAAATATCTGGTTAGAGGGCAACTCCTTCTCTACCTGCTATGTGTATTTGTGGTACAGAAAACAAAACAAGATAACATTAACATAAAGTCGAAAAGCGCAACTGGCTGGAAACCTGCAGTTGAAATTTCCCTTGTGTGTAGTGCGTGTGACTACAGCGCACAAAGTGGATGTCTCATGAAACAGGAAGTGCACGCAACAACTTATATGACGCGAATGTAATAATTGCTTCGAAAGTATGAATAAGTCTTATTTATTAGGAACCATTACAAGAATACAATAATAGAGTTTTGTTTAGCTTTTAATATTATACTGAATGGGAAAGAAGATATACTGTAGCTCTTTTGCATACAATAATTAATATAGACAAGAAATAAGTATTGTGTTTCGCAGCGAAAGTCTGCTAATGCTAGTTTATTTAAAATAGATTCAACCAGCTCTACGTTAGGTGCACACAAGCGATGCACCCGAGTTGGCTACCAAGAGGAGCTACGGCTACCTCCTTTCTTTACATCCACCTAAATTTAAACCACCACTCTGCAAAACCCCTCATGTCCTGTCATTAAGTGCTTATGTCCGTGTAGGACTGGTATACGAATGACTCAGGTCGTTCTGATCCTCAGTCAGCCGTCAGCTGCTAGAGAGAGAGTTGTACTTTAGGACGGTGTTTCCTATTGGAAACGACACTGCACCCCACTACATCCCTCTCCATGAATCCGCAGGTGCTTATAGCGGTGCTGCTGGATTTCCTCTCCTGACTACTCTCCGGCGGAGGTTTTATAGTTGGTAGTACCTTCGGGTGAAGCTCACACTCCCGGCTGCACCATCCCAGTACAGAAGGGGTTAGTCCATAAATATATTTTTCCTCCACTTGAAAAGAAAGGTTTCTTCGGATATTTATTCAAATAACATGCCATACTTAGGGTTAGTTAAATCTGTGCACAGATGTATCTGAAAGCAAATAGACAATTATGGTATAACTTTGACATCTCCAAATGAGATGTCAAGAAACGGGTTTGGTACTCTGCCAGTTAGATCTATTCTTGACAAAGTTTAGGGTAACTAATTTATAAATATGAGTACAGTGGTTCAAAATTGTAAACATTATGCAAACAATAGCGCTTAAAGGAAATGGTAGGTCAAGATATTAGGAATTTTATGACAATGTAAATCCAAAATAGTAGAAATATATAACAATAAAAATACGAAAGACCAAATATATGGTAATACATAAAGAAGAATTGAAAAGCTAGCAAAGGTAAAGATTGCCTTGAATCAAGTTGGAAGCTAATGGATCTTTAAACGATTTTCTTTACTTTGCCTCAACACTACCAACTGGCTAGCAGAGATAAAGGACGGATCGTGGTTAACAAAGCAGATATAATGTATTGTCACCTAATTATCGGAAGGCACGGCGATTGGGCAGCTGGGTGGGCAACGGGAGGCATTTAGACCACGCCTACCCATTTATCTTGAGGCATTACCTGAAGGGGATGGTTAGGGAAGTGTCGCGAGGCACTTTACCGTCTCTTTCCCTTCTCTCGGACGTCTGGAACCATCTGGGTGGTTTAATGCGCCGCGAAACTTCAACACACAGCGATCTGCGTATACAAGGGACGCAGTGGACGAGTTCATTTCAGTTGTTGGCGAGAAGCCGTGAGGAACGCCATGCTTGTGAACGGACTGGAAGACTGTGTACGTGTATCAGAGGAGTTGCACGTCATTGTTAATGTGGGGTGGACCTGTGACAGACTGCTGAATTGTAAATGTGTGCGCTACGTATTTCTATGTCATTGGCAGGTCTTCCAAATGTAATTCGGTAAAAATAAAAAGCATTTTGTTTTTGTGTAATTAGACTTTGAATTTCACGAATCCAAAAAGTAACAACTGGTGTCAGTAAGTGGGATATTACAGCGATGGAGGCTGCATTGGTACTGCTTTTAGAAAAGTTGAAGACGGCAAAAAACAACCCTGCAGCGGAACTGAAAGAAATAAAAACGACGAATGACAACCTAGCTGCGAAGACGGAAGCTGCGAACAGCAACTTGGCCACGACAATTCCCGCAAAGATGGCCGAAATGACCTCGGAAATGAAGTTGGCTAACGAGGCTCTGGCCAACAAAATTGAAGAACAGTTGCCTGGCGTGGGGGATGACGTGACGGAGCTAGGCAGGCGGATGGGCCAAGTGGACGAGCGCGTCGAAGACCTGGCGAACCGCTTTAATTACCTAGAGGAAAAGGCCAACAGTAATGCCAAATAACTGAACGCCATGTTGGAAGACATCGAAGACCTTGCTATTTGCGTAAACAACCTGGAAGGAAAGGCCGACAGCAGCATCAAGTCCCTGAAAGCCATGGTGGAAGACGTCGTTGGCAGGAGGTTGAAAGATACTAAGGTCGACGCGCCGGCACCTGACACAACATCGGCGCGCACCAAACTTCCGAAATATGACGGAGCGTAAACGATCGAGGGATTCCGCCGCCAGTTCGACACGGTGGCCAGGCATAATAATTGGTCACCGGAGGAAGAGGCCGCACAGCTAATAGCCAACCTCCTGGGACGGGCCGCATAAGTCCTGAACGTGGTCCAGACAGCGGTGGCTTCCAAGGATATCTGGGAAGCCCTGGAGAACCAGTTCGGGAACCACCGCCTAGCAGCAGCCTATCGCAGTAAGTTGAAGACAAGGTCGCAACACCCAGGGGAGACGCTGCAGGAGTTCACCCTGGCGATTGAGCAGCTGGCTAGCAAGGCCTTGGTTGACCTTCCACCTGAGTTATATCCCGGGAAGCCGCCTACGCCTTAGTCGACGGGGTACGAGACACCGAGATAGGTCAGTGCCTAATGCTCGGCGACTACATAACCATCCACAAGGGGAAGACGGCTGCATTGAGGATGGAGGCGACCAAGGTGACGGCTACCCCGACGTCGAGGACGAGATGTATCCGCTACACCGGAACCAGAAGACTAGCCGAGGGACCCCGATGAGGACCTAGTGTCCTGTGTTGAGGATGTGGACAGCAGGGACACCTCGAGAGAGACTGCTAGCACCAGGAAGGGCAGCCTGAAGAACGAGTAAGACCCGGCGTGGCGAGGGGCACGTCGGTGCCGTCCACAACATCTCCCCAAGTGACAGTGCGTGCCGTCAGCCGGCGGATGTATGACATCCTCATCGCGGATGGTTCGGTGAGAGGGAAGCCGTGCTGTGTGCTGGTGGACAACGGGGCAGCCGTAACCATCATCAGGCCTGACATAGCCAAGGTTTTGCCGTCCAGGAAGCCGAGCAGGCCATACCACCTGATGACGGCATCGGGTGACACCTTGTCTGTGGAGAAGGAGGCTCTGCTGAAGTTGACCTGGCAAGGAGCTCCGAGCGACTGTAGGTGTTCGTCGCGAGGATGACTGAGGAGGTGATTCGGGGACTGGATGCCCTCAGGTACCACGAGGCGACTGTCGACGTCGGCAAGAAGGTCCTGAAGCCCAACGGAAAAGAGGTTATATTCCGTCAACACGAAGAGCGTCTGGGAATCTGCAGGGCCGTCTAGAACGAAGACGTGGTGGTCACCGCGAGGAGTGAGGTGGTGGTGTCGGCGCGACTGGAAGGTCAGAGAACCAGGAACATGATGCTGGACCACAAGACGCATGTAAACGGACTAGATGGATGGATGAGTGGTGTTTAAGGGCCCGTCGACAACAAGGTCATTTGGGCCTGTAAACGGACTATATGTAGCCGGAGCAATATTGACGTTCCGAGAGGAGGTGCCAGTGAGACTGCGTAATCCAACGAACGCCGATCTCGACGTCCATGCCGGGACGGAGTTGGGAACGTACAAGCCCGTGGTACGCGCAACAGCAATCGACAAGACACAGGAGGCAGTGCTGACGCAACACCTGGGGCCACGGCTAGAAGGCCTACTAGACAGGGTGGCCGACCACCTAACCGCAGAGCAGCTGGAGAAATTTCGACAACTTCTGAGACGATTTCAGCCTGTCTTCGTCCAAGGTAGTAGTGACTACGGCTACACGGACAGTGTTTCACCGCATCAATAGCGCGGCTGCCCGGCCTTTTGGGCAACCACCTAGACGCATTCCGCTGGCGAAGCAACGGGCGGTACGATTCATGCGATATTAAATCATTAAACGATCAATTTTACGTTTAATAATTTCAATAACAATTTGACCATTCAGTTAAAATATCTGTACATTTATAGCTTCCTACATGTTGGAGCTGATGTTATGTTTTATTACTGCATATTTAATAGTAATTACAATGCAGTTTAATACATATTAATTGTCTATAGGTCTGGTAGGAGGTCAGTTTTTACGTCAAGTAACACTTTAACTGTTGATCTGTAGGTTATGCTCGGAATCCTTTCTTAATAATATTACATTGAGTACATTTAAATTTGTTAATTATATTTTAACTTTGCTTTAGTACAAAATGTTTAGTAAAAGTTCAAGATATATTTGTCTTTGTGTTATATATCAGGTAAGTTTACCGTAAATTGTTTAAATTTTCGGTATCGCTAATATTTGGAAGTATTGATCTTCATTTAATCAGTATATTATTTGTTTCAGAGAGTTAATATTGTTTGGTTATTTATTATCCGAATGTAAATTCTCATAGTGTAAGAATATTAACCCAAGAAGGAGATGTAGGTATTGTGTGAATATTTGAATGTAAAATTATATTTGTTGTTCCGATTTATAATAAATCCTTAATTTCAATATCATCCTTACGAGCACGGATAGTACTGATGTGATACACTCACATTACTTTCTCTACTCTAGCACAAACACTTATTTCCCTATCTACTTAAACATAAACATTTTATTGTAGTTACAAGGGAATACAGTAGACATTACGTGATAGATGTTTTTAAAAGTTGTCTGGGGGACGACTTTGAAATTATATTGTCATTGTAAATTTTTTTTCTGTTTTAACATTTGCCTGTCTGAGCGTTCTATGATCCAAATTGCCTCTTTACATATCATATCCGGACGGGGCTAACTTGAAAATAAGCTCTAATTCAGGGGACATCAAAACGTGTAGGTGTTGCTACTGAAGACTCTGTAAACAATTTTTGAACCTTAACGAAATACTTTCCACACCCAAGTACGGCAGAAGGACTTTGCCTTTTAGAAAATATAACTATTGAGGAATTGTGGAATATAATCAAGAGTAAATCTGAAACGGCTGGTCTTACAAAATAAAGTGTATCAGACATAATTTGTATTTAACAACACAATCTACATTCCATGTGAAGTAAAAATACGTTTATCTCTTTAACTTTACAGTTATTTAAAGTGATCCAGAGTGAAAAGGAATTTTGAGGAAATTTCCAGCAGATAAACATATTGATTTGTCATGAAGATGTTTTAAAAATATCATAATTTAATTAAAATGATTAGATACCATTTTCGATAAAATCAAGATAGTCTAAAAAGTTTCCATTTAAGGGGTATTTTGTTATTCGGAGACTTTCTTGAAAGTCTTGCTTGTCGTCCTTTAGGAAGCTAAACTTATACAAAACTTTGTTGTTTAACGTACTTTTGTGTATCAGGTTATTTTGGGAGGATTTTCCCCATATTCGGGTGTTCCATTTCCAAAGGAATCTCGACATTGAATTTTTGGGTCCAGTGGAGTTCTACAAAAAGTGCTATTTTAACGCTAAAATACAGACCAACGAAAAAACCTGTACAAACTTGCAGTTTAAATATCCCGCGTGTTTGCTGACTGACTGTGATCACAGCGACAAGCCATCTCGTGCAACACAAAGTACACGTAAAACGTTGCAGATGGCTCTGAAGTTATAATTACAATTTGTATAGGTATGTAGCTTAGCTATTAAGCACCTTTTGAAACACATTGGAACAGTGATGTTTTGTTTTAACTGCAAAGTAGATGCAAATATTAAGTATAATAATTTAGAGCTACGTTTTACAAAATATTTCATATAAGGCAGATAAGAAACATTGTGTTTCAGAACTGAAGTCTACAGAGAGTTGTATAACTCAAAATGTTTCAACTTATTTCTTGCACTGATATTATATAAATATGTATCTATGTATATAACCACACCAACATTTAATAGTCGACAGCAAATATATAGGAGGAGAAATAATTAAATTTGGAAAGCTTGATTTCCTATTGTGAAGTAAGTTTCATTTCCCCACCTGTTTTGCGTACGTCCTGTAGAGATAATTTCTTATTTGGATCTCTGTGCACTTTCCAGTGAAAGAAAAAAGATAGAGGAACATCCTCCCATTTGACAAACTTTTAATCATTATAAAATTCAAACACACTTTCTCACATATGGGGCGTGTAACCATATCTAAATGCAGATCCCAAAACTCAAGTGAGCAAACCCCTCTCAAATACCAATTCCTCTATGAATATAGCATCCTCACTCAAACATTCTCCTTTCTCTGTAAACATTGTGATTTATTAGATTCATATCACTTTGTCTAACATAACTCTTTACTCTTATGAATAATGTAAGCCTCTCCCCCAGAAACATTCTTGTTTATAACTAGGGTGCGTGTATTAATGAATAACTTGCTTCGGACTAAATAGAAGCAGGAGGGCACTAAGGAAACAAAACTTAAATTATTGTCTATAGAATTCAGACAACATCTCTCAACATCTCTCAAATTTAACTGATGGATAATTTTGTTCGAGCGAGAGAAGTATAAAACAGCAGCCCTGTGATTATTGTCAAATGTTTACATTAAACGTAATTATAAGGTTGCCTTAAAAGTCGAGAACGAGTAAGTAACTGAATTAAATTATGTTTTGAACTGTCTGTCACATAGGTTTTAGTTTAAAGCTATTAAACTCTCTGCTTACTTAGACAAAACAAATACTGTTAAATTTTTAATTCTCGTACACCATGTACCACATTAGAAGATGAGATTTATACCATGTTATTAAAATAAATTGTATCTCACTTCCTTGCTTTCAGTTACACACATATATAGATTAGCAAGATCGCATAAACTACCTCTTACACAAATTCAGCACAGACCGTTGTCGTGTTCGAGCACTGGTGAACGGAAGTTATGTATATACACTTATATTTGTATGCTAATTATATTGTAACTCTATTTGGGAATATGAAATATTAATATGGAGCAGCTCAGTAGAAAGTAAATATTTGTTGTGCAACAGCAGGTTAAACGCATGATTTCTAACACACAGAGCAAGCACTTTAGCAAATATCTTTCAGAAGACTGAAGATTTTAAACCTCCTTTGCATGTGTATATTCTTAATCTAAAAGTCCTTTGTACGCATATGGTCTTCAGCTTTAACAATTTAATGGAAATAATGTTCCCATGAGCCCTTAAGAACAAGTGAATCACAAAATTAATATAATTTTGAACCGAACTAATACTCAGTGCCTCATATACTGCTGCTGTTTTTGTAGGACGCGTTTCTTTAGGATGTTCAACTTCATTTTTACACAATTTACACAATTATATCATTGTCAAACAAAACTTGAACAAGGTTATTAACTAAGAGATAAAATAAACAACATCACGGGGTTTACCATCGTATATACGCATTCTCAATAACTTTTACACTAACGGTGTGACTTCCAATTGAAATATGCCACGAATAAGGCCGCCATCTACACGGAAGAGCGGATGCAGCCAAACTAGACGTACCTAATGCCATCTGCAGGGTACACGTAAAAGCATAGTTCCATTCCCATTAGGGTTGGCATTAATTTGTGCTTCTGCTTCTGAGGACCGTATCATCACACCGTAAGGCCCACGTAATCAGTTATTTGTAACAAATATATACAGGAACTCCTTTTACTGGGGTTATTAATTTCAAAGTCCTCACAAAACCACCAGACTGAAATTCCTTTAATGATCCCATAATGCCTACTAAACTTCCTTATTGCTCTGGCATGTTGGTACACAACATTATCAATAGAATATGTTGCACGTGATTAGCGGTAATTATGTGAGTGGAATACAAACGATTTTGTCGCTTGTCAGTTTAGTTGTTCTCTCTCTCTCTCTCTCTCTCTCTCTCTCTCTCTCTCTCTCTCTCTCTCTCTCTCTCTCTCTCTCTCTCTCTCTCTCTCTCTCTCTCTCTCTCTCTCTCTCCCACACACAAACATAAACACACCGGAATGGAGGGACAGTAAATGAGAGAGAACCGCTTGCTATCTCACATACATATATGCAAGATATCTTACCGCAAAATATTTTTTGTCAGTTGCCTGTTGAGATATATTTATGGTGTAATATTTTGGACGTACTGCAACAGTTCCTATATTTCAGATTAGGAAACAAGTGCAGCGAGTCAATTGTCATTCTTACTTCCACATTACCTTATTCACAACTCATGTTTTCTAACAACTAATTCAATTTATAAATAGGTATATTACACGACAATGAAATTTTAATTTCAATTTGTATGTTTTAACTGGGTTCGCGAATGATGATTCTTTACTCAAGTTATTTTTCAAAACTTCCCGCCTTTCCGCCTTCCCGTCTTCCCGCCTTTCTTTATTTCTTCACATTGTTTATATTTATCTGAAATGGTCCTCTAGAGAGAATGCAAATCGTTCTATATCTACTAGTAGTGGCAGACTTACTAGAAAGCTGGGTGCGTTGCTCTGCTCCCCAAACGATTTCAGGACAATCCACGTAAACATTTGTACAAATTCTATTATTGCTAATTATTTGATCATGCAAGTGAAATAGAACTTATCAGCCTTGCAGCGACAGTCCGAAACTTACAGAGCTGTTTGCTATACGATGGCTTTGATAGTCGCTACCTTTATATAACAAAATGCCAATTAGATACGATTTGAGAGGCATAGGTATAAGGATTAGGAAATTCAAAGAAAGAGTATGTCAGAAATGGTTGATACACTAAACGGTTTGCTTCCATGAGACGTAGGTACACTTTTGTGCAGTAACACTGGTACTATCTCTTACCATTTACCAGTCAGGTAGGTCATTTCGAGTACGGATGTCTTCAGAGAACATATGACAAACATTCAAGATATACACTTTAATTGCCAAGAAATAAATTAACAAATTTTATTTAACTTCACATTATTAAAAGTTTATCAGAAAATCAAAATATTGTATAAATGTTAGATGTAAAGGCAGTTCGGTACTAGGAGATTTTCTTGAGGATTTTAGTGGTGCATCCAGGGAAGTTCCTGAACTATATACAGAAATTAATAGAGATACCATTTTTTGGTCTCATACTGATAAAGTTAACCATGTACGTACACATCAGCAGAGAGGGAGGGATTTTGGGAAAGACTATCAAACATTAAAAAATTTATATTCAGAACATCAGATGACCTCAAAACGTGCATTTCCGTATGTACTTCGACAGCTTATTTTTGGCTGAAGTGCATAGTGAGCCTATGTAACTATGAAGTGGAGAAAGTAAAGATGTCGAGTTAATTTTGCAGTAGCAGAAGTTTTAAAGTCAAACAAGTGGTAAATAATAGCGTGGAAACTGTTAATACCTCAAAATGTACTTTATTAAAATACTGATTTCTAAATATATTGTGACATCATTTTTGTATATTTCTGTTGCTTTACCTATTATACAAACTCAGGAAATGGAGAACTGCACGTTATGCTGTCTAGTGTTTTATTGAATCCCTCGCATTCTTCATGTTTTCATGAATCTTCCCCTTATTTCTGAATACATTCCTAATATTTTGTGTGCCCAGTTCGGTAGCGTTGGTGGTAGCGTGGCTGCCTCAAGTTCAAGAGATCTCGAGTTCGAATCTGGGTGCTGGCGAGTTATTTCGATAAGTATTTTTCCAGGGTTTATCCTTATCCGAAAGCTGAATGTCATTTAACACTAAGCTCTCTAGAGTTAATGCTCATTTGAGCATCATTTCGCACATTTCATTCATTGTCAAATATAAATTAAGGTTGATGGACTTAAATTAAAAAAATACATGTTGTGTACAAAGGGAAATGAGGATACCGAGTCCCTAAGGGTATTCAAGTCCATAGCGAGCTGGTCCCTACTCGGACACAGAGCTTTGAAATGTCTCACTCTTTGCATTGCCTAGAGGTAAAAAAAAGTTCGAATAATAACTTCAGTTTTGAGAAGTAAAGGAATTGAATAATTCAAATACATAGCCAGGATATCTGGAAAATGGTTTACTACAGAAAGGAGAAACATCCACGAAGATTGGCCCCTACCTTCCCCGTACGACTGCACAAGCAGCAAAACAATCACACGTGACGTAAGCAAGTAAACATAAGGATTCTCTCACTGTAAGAAGGAACACAGGAGAACAACCAGTTTCCTGATGCAACAAGTATTTATTTAACTTGGCCAACATCATGCACGTATCATATATAAAAAACTGCAGTCTCTTTTCGTTTTGGCTGTAATTAGTTTACAACCTTAAAGCTAAAATACATCCAGAAAGAAATAAAAGATTATAAATATAAGAAGCAAAACCAATGAGACAAATGTTGTTGAAAACTACAATAAAAATGCACTATACTATACATCTACCCCTTTAATGATTGATTAATAAAAATAAATGTACAGAATTAATTGACGTAACAGCCAGATTCAGGAATAAATAAACAACAAAGTTAGACAGCTGCTGTGGCAAATCAAATGGGACAGGTCTTGTAGCGCATGTGTATCTTACAGACAAAAGAAAGCAGAGGAGCGCCAATAAAAAAGGTCAAATGGAGAAGTAGTAATTGCGTGAAGCCAATCATCGCAAAACAAAAGAAAGAAAATGTTATATTATCGAAATTCCTAACTGTGTGACAATTATATCACTGTATATACACATTGAAGCTAAATCTTACTGCATTAACTTTCCCCTTATTAAATGAAACGCACACAGCGAAACCCGAGAACTGTATATTCAAAATAAAGTTAAATGTATGCATAAACACGTGTGCCTCCAGAATCGAAGGAAGAATGAAAACTAAGTCAAACTAATGTATACTATAAGCGGAGGAAAAAACCACGATAAGGAAAGCGTAACCAAAATGATTGAAAATTGTACTACTGTAAGACCAACAAGAAAGGCATACAAGGCACTCGTAGCTTATCCAGGTTCACGAAGAGCCAAAAAAGAATACCGCTACACCAAGCAACAGAAAAGGTAGGCTCTCTCCTCCGGCTCACGCTCAGCAAATACTCCAACACTCGTGTTCAACCGACCCAGCCAGCCACAACTGGGCAACCAATCCACGGCCGCCAGCGTGTCCCGGATAAAGGGTACGCTCAGAAACTGAACGCGTCGGGCCAGAGAGAGTAAACACCATGGGCCCATCCTGGGTAAGGCTAAGCACTCGGTGCAACATCAAAAAAATAACTGTTTGGTAACAGGGAACTCACAGCATGTGTTTCCACTGAACTCTCAGAAATGAAGTGAGAAGAATGTAGGATATATATTTTCTAACTACCATATAATACTATCCTTCAATAAATTAACTTTCTGTCCTTTTACTAAAATGCTCCTTTTTACTGAGGCGGCCTCAAAAGGCCTATATCGGCTGATAAATCGGCATCGAAATTTTGGAAGGAATATAATACCTCCCCTATTTATTATGTATGGTAGAGAAGACAAAAACATATAAAATAAATTTAAAGTTACAAAAATGAACCAGGCATTTGAAAATACAAACCAGTGTTAAAGAATTGTTCAGAAACTGACCTTGGTGCAAAAGTAAGTTTACATACTTAAACATTTATTTGGCTGTATATAGCTATATAATTGCAATTCAGTATTTTAGTTTAAATCTGATACATAGTATGAACAAGCGACACATATGTTATGTAATATCCCAGGATTTGTATGTATAATAATTTCATAATTAAAGGAATTGGCACTGCGAATTGGAATTGGATATATTTATTGTCTTGTCTATATATTACTCATTGTGCTAAACCTCACTGGAGAGATTGTTAGATGTTGTTCACTGTTTCAGTGCATGGCGTGGAAGTGTACCATTTAGGCTGCGCCGAATGTTTTTCCGTCTCACGTAGAACTCAGGAACGAAGTGTTCTTACTAGAAAAACCTACTCTCTGCCATCACTTTTAATTACCCCCACTCTAGGAATTTTTGGAATTTGCAAAATCACATGATCGAATATCAATTTTCTATTGACTGTTAACTATCCCCACTTTAGATCAGTGTTCAGAAATTCCAGTTTCTGACTTAACATCAGAGACGCTTTCTCTAACGTTTCGCATGCAAAAGCTTATGCGAAAGCATGCGCTCTGCCCGTCGGTCAAAATCTTATAGCCTGTTGTCAGAAGCACGGATGGGATTTTAACAAATGTTTGGTCCCCAACTGGATGGCACCATATTTGTCTTGAGGGCAAAACAGAGAATAGAGTAGGGTTGTTTGTTAACAGGGATTGCAAAGGGAGTTTACTGACATTCGCAGAGTGGCTTTGTAGCTTGTGGCCGTCTCTGGAGTATAGGCTAGCATTCTGGCATTTATCTATTCTGGTATACGTCATTTATTTATATTTATTGTTTGTTTGTCTTAATATCTTTCTGATATCAAGTTATGTGTCGTCTCAGTGTTCCTAGGTGACAGGGGCTGCATCAACGTTTATTACTAATAAGGGACCACCGGTACATATGTGGACCACAGAGGACTATATAAAATAATGTATAAGAACTCATAGGCATGCTGAGGATAGACGAAGCAGAAAGGTGAATCTACAAGTGCAGCATTCTGGTCGGTTCTACAGGATCTGGAATTTTTAGGTGAGGGACCCCACTTTCCTTGTTAGGAATTGTGCGCTTTCTATGGAACTATGTTGATATAAATTATTTTTAACGGAATCCTCATTATTTGTTTAGTATGTCACATGTCATGAATCTACACAAACTATTCTCACCCTTCCTATGATTAATAGTTTACCTATATTGTCATCCTCATTGTTATTGGTATCATTTATTCCCATATGCGACGTGGTTAGTATGTTATGTCCTGCCTAAACAAAGGGAATGCGATGCAAATGTCATCGCATGGTGATTGGCCCTAAAATAGTTGACTCAGCTCTTAAGTCTACTGAGAGTCCACTGCATTGTCCTACATTCAGTGTAGTAGAAGCTACTTTAAAAGTCAGAATACACAAAAAGAATAAACAGAGAATAAGTAAGCCAATAAAGGTGTTACTAATTTTTGCAAACACTTTTAGTAAGTGTTGAAGAATATGTGTAGAAATTGATGTGAACTAAATTTATGGGTATACCAATATATGTGAACAATGAAACCTATGTGATTCAAGACCAAATATCAAACTAATTCATTACAAACTAACCTTTATATAAGTGCCATGCCTCTCTCGAAATTTCTCAAAGGATTCGGAGGACTTACAATAGTCCTATCGCATCTGTGACATTTTAAACAAGCAGCTATAAAAATGTCGTTCATTACAAGCGGATGGAATTTCTAACAAAATGTTTCAGTAATATAATTCATTGTTTAAATTTTTAAATGGTAAGTATCGAGTTTGTGAAAAGAATTCGCGATAAGTACAAATATAGCTTCATTATTCTGGACTTCCTTTCTCAAACTGACTATTTGTACTTCCATTATTGCGTTAATTTACACTACTGCAATAATTTATTTTTCCTAATTAAATACAAAGTCAAGCCTAAACTGTACCTCATTTACTGCAGTTACAGTATTAGGTAAAAAGCTACTGCAAATTACAATCCTCTAACACTGCATTAAATATTACAGGTAGGGCCATCTATGGACAGCACTATAAAGTGGGTGAGCGGCTGCATCTCCTAGTGGGCAGGAGTAGATTTAAAAGAACTTTTCTTTTATATATATTTATATTTATGTAGGCCCGCCTCTGCAGCGTAGATGGTCGCGTATCTGCCTCATGTTCAAGAGGTCCCGAGTTCCCGTCTCGGTCAGGGTGAGCTACCTGGATAAGAGTTTTCCGGGGTTTTCCCTTATCCTTAAAGACAAATGTCAGGTATCTCTAAGCTCCATGGACCCTGGACATACTTGCGCATTATTTCACCCATTTCATTCACCGTCCGATATTACACCGTTGGAGGACATAAAATTACAAATATGTATATATATATATGTTGGTATATGAATATACTTATTTCATACTCCTTTCTCAAACTACTCTACTACAGCGGACTTTTCTCTCTCTACTCCATATCCTAGAATAAATATTTACAAATGTAGTTTAATTAAAATTTCGTTGTATATATTTGAGTGCAGGTCTGGAGTAATAGCTAAATGTTAGAAATGTAGGACGTAGTGTTTCGGCGTTCTAATTCGCACGATGCTACAGCAGACTCAAGAATGGATCTTAGCATTATCAAGATAGAAGAGTATTGAACATTATACAAGAAAATCGTCAATGACAAAGGGAACTAAGCTCAAAGAAATTATTTGTTTTAAGCAGATGTGCAGTATTTGTGTCGTGTAGATAAGTAGTATGTTGGCCGGTTTGATCCCAGACATGATAACTAGGGAGCAGATATATAGACCCTAAAAGTGTGTCAAATAGGCAGGCAAAAATACACTAATATGGGCTACATAAACACTTAAATAAGCACTAAAACTCTGCTAATCAAACACATAGAAACAATTTTAGTTAAATGGCTATTAAAATGTACTATACCAGGATGACAGTCATCGCAACATATGCTGCAACAAATTCGCTAAACACATACTATTTTACGTTTCCATAGGCGAAATAGTTATACATTTATACCAAATTTCATAAATGGATCACACCAAGTTAAAATAAAAGATGCTGTCTTATAACTAAAATACATATAAATACACTTCACTAAGTAAGATCCATAATGTGTAGACAGGTGTGAAGTAATTATGTCAGAAAGCAAAAGAGGTGGTTTAGGGGGAGGGGTGGCGCTTAAGGATGAAAGTTGAAATATCTGAAGCTTTTGTTAGGTATGTTTTAAACTTATAAGAATGGAATAACACCAAGTTTTAGCTTGCTAGCTACAATAGTTTCTGGGGAATCAACTGCTTATGTCCAAATTACAGGCGATTTTCAAACTGTTCCACATATTGTAATTTAAAAAAATAATGCTTGTTATGTACGCTCCTGCACACATTTTAACCTACTAGTGACCTGCACCTATGTGAAGTATTTGTCGTCACCATATCAACGAATGAAAAACATAATCTTACCAATTTAACAATGTGTATCTTCCTAAGTGTTTTCATTAAGAGTTAAGCATTATAATCCCTTTGAATACAAATCACAACGAACGTAAATGGATACACTTAATATGCAGTTCAACTTACAGATATGTTTAGAATTTCATATAGATTAATAGAAAACTCCATCATGTGGAACATTTTGAAGTTAAGAAATGTAGAAAATATGGAATCTGGGAAATCTGTGGTTAAATTACGTATGGCAGCTACGATACAGGTGTAGGTTTATTTAAATAATCACGTAACGTTTTCTGTGTTGCCGTAATAAGAACAATCTTTATATTATTGAACTATGTCGATATTGATTTTAAGACAAAAATACTAACTTTGGGATTGCTGTAAGCTTTGGACCAATTTGCCTAGGTGTTTCTCCTTAATACAAACAATTGTTAGAAGGATAAGAAACTCGAAAGCTCATCATAGCAATCTTAATATCACATAAGATGATGTCACAAGTGGTCAGAGAGAATCAAAGCACAGAACAAAAATTAATTAAAGCAAAGCTAGAGAATCCTTATTTTAGTAACAAAGGCCCTAAATGACCCATTGTCGTATATGAGCAAATAATAAAGCACAGATACTTAGTAAGCGCTTCCAGTTCTTACAAGCAAAATTACAACAATTAAGGCATCGTGAAAATAATTCTCGTACCTATTTTTATAAATGTATTTCTGTAAACTTTTACACCAAAACATTAAAATTTATTGGGTGTGTGAGTTGCAATTTCCAGTGTTGGAAGCAACACCGGCCAGCTCCTCTCTCGTCTCTCTCTCTCTCTCTCTCTCTCTCTCTCTCTCTCTCTCTCTCTCTCTCTCTCTCTCTCTCTCTCTCTCTCTCTTCTCTCTCTCTCTCCCTTCTCTCTCTCTCTCTCTCTCTCTCTCTCTCTCTCTCTCTCTCTCTCTCTCTCTCTCTCTCTCTCTCTCTCTCTTCTCTCTCTCTCTCTCTCTCTCTCTCTCTGTATATATATCACCTTAGTGTGTGTAGCCTAGGTAATTAAGAGCTGGCCTTACAGGTTTTAAGTTGTAACCTGAACTGAGTCCAAGAGTGGTGATTTTAACATTGGCTAAAACAACAGCGTCATGTCAGTGGATTTACACCCATGTAAAAGAAATCTTACGTGAGTAAATTGCTACTAACCTGCGGTACTTTTTGAATTCTGATAAGATTGTTAACCACTGACATCATCAATGACTTAATTAATAATTCCTCCCGAAATTATTACTATTAGCTCAAGAAATGAGCATTTACACCAACACAAAAATATCAAGTTATTGCATTGAAACTTCCAAAGATAATACTCGTAACAAAATTGTGAAATCCAGTACACTGAGTTTTCAAAGAAGGTACCTATGAGCTTCAAATAAATAATGTTCTAATCAAGATGTAATACATTAGACGGACTTGTTTAACGATTCAGACATGTTTTAATCTAAATCTAAAGTCGCGTCATGTGATGAAGAAGGTTTTGCATTAGGCACATTTGGGCTTTACTTTGGAAAACTGAAAACTTTCAGTTTCTCTTCTTTCGGTTCTCTTCAACATATTAATTTGTACATGCTTAGGCTTTCAGCGTCGGCTTTAATCCAATAGAAAGTAATTCCCGGGCTTGTTTGCCGTGGTCCAAATGATGACAGTTATCCTGACGTATCGCTCATATCTCCGACGAGCATCTTCAGAGGATTCTAGCTGTGTACTTGCTACTTTCCAGAGCGTGCCATTTTGTTCGAAGGGACATTTGAATAAATATTTTGGGGTTTCTTTGGGGTTCATAAATTCTGTTTTCGGCAGAATTTCGCAATTTTAGGCGTAGAATTAAAGTTGCCTTGCCAAATCTTTTTGTTGCAACTCCGCGTGATATCTTTATCGTAATGATTACATGAAATGCTAATGAGCGGACGGTGAAGTCTTTGAAATTTGCTGTAGGTTTGAGTGTTAAAGGTAACTTTGGAGAGGTTTTATTTCACTTTCTTGCTCTAAACATGTGTTAAAATTTGGTGCAAATCGAAAGTTGTTAAACACATTTCTCTCAACGCAACTGCCATATACTGTACTCTCCGAGCCTATTTCTCTGTGAGCAGGGCGACAACTGTATGATTATCATTGGAATATTGATGCGAATATCTCGAGTTATATTTGTTACCTTCTGCACGTCATATTTACCTTGAGCAGTCCTGCTTTCCACCCAAAAATTCGACAGTGAGATATCATTAGATATACACGTTATAAAGTCCTCTGTATCCAAAAAAGGCACTCAATTGTCTTTCTTTACTCAAACTTGCTTTAACTCGGATAAAAAGTTTTATTGTTGTTTCTGCGTGATGTTTATTGTAATAGCGTTTGATTTAAGAGCATCTCGCTGTGTTATGATCTTAAATCTCCATTGTCTCAGCATGGCCAAGAAATAAACAGCTCACGACTTGTTTCTATCTGAGAAGAGTCGAGAAAGGTTTGTGTTTGCAATATCTATGAAGATAAACAACAAATTCTTCGTAATATTTCTTGCTGGCCATTTGGAAGGTAGAGTTTCCTTGAAGTAGATTCGTCTGGAACATCCAATTTTGTGTACATCACGAGGAAATCTTTAACCTCGGGATTGTTTATTTTAAGTAGACGAATATCCGCCTCAATAAATCGGTGTTAAAATGTGTGTGGTATAATTAATGAAAATACTTTTTTTAATTTTGAGTGAACTCATTATTAGCTTATAGTTAACTATGCAGTAACAACATTATCTGTTAGAATTTTAGTCAAGATAGCGAGTCCAAATAGACTACACTGCTGAACATCCGAGGGTGTTTTATAGTAAACAAACCGTATGAATGATCACAAAAGTGAAACAACAGGATGACAGTACATAAAACAATTGAAGATATATTACTTAAACACAAGGAAGTTGTGAAGCAATCGTTTACATCTAGCGGCGTTGCCATTCTTATTATTTCCGAGAACTACGCCACGTTGTCCAGTTTCCATTAAGTCTGTATAGTGGACAAAAGAATCTAGATGAACCCAAGACTGTTGTTAATATTCTACTTCACATAATAAACACGCGGGATGTAATTACGAACAGCTGACTCTTTGAATTCGACGAAGGGGGATGTACCGTTCTCAGGTGTGTAACTTGTACTCTATTCTTGCCATACAACTCTTTTGAAATTATAAGAAATAAATCATAAAACTCTTAAACCATTATATTGGTTTATAAATGAAATGATGTTAAATGATTGCAGGCTCCATAGAGCTTAGACCGCTGCAATCCTTATTACGGTTACGAAGTACAGAACTCAAATTCTTTTTAATGTTCTCCTGTTTGGTTAGGTCACTTGGGATTCAACTATTTCGAAATTTACTACGGATATTATCACGTCGTGGGCGTTTACTACTTCTATAACAAGTCGTGATGAACAGCGGGTAAGGCAGCTATTTGTTGCTCTAGCTCAGAAATTTTGTCCATTAGATCGCGCAATGTAACAAGAACATAAAGTTGTCACTAAGAATCACTTATCATGGCCAATAATTCGTTACGGTTATTTATTTCCATTACTTTATCTGACATCATATCCACTTTTTAATAATAATTCATTATTTGGGTAATTTCAATAACAATTTGATAATTCAGTTAAAGTATCTGTATATTTATAACTTCCTACATGTTGGAGATCCTGTTATGTATTATTACTAAGTATTTAGTAGCAATTACAACACATTTTAATATATATTAATTGTCTACTGGACTGGTATATCAGTGTTTGCTTCAAGTAACACTAACTGTATATTTTCAGGTTATGTTCGGGATTATTTCTTACTACTATTCCACTGAATACATTTAAATTTGTTAATTTTGTTTATAATTCGCTTTAGTTCAAAATAGAATTATAATGTTTAATGTTAGGTCAAGATATATTTGACTTTGTGATATATATATTAGGAAAGGTTACTGTAAATTGTTTGAATTTTCGGTATTAATGTTTGTTTTATCACTAATATTTAGAATTATTAGAGTTCATTTAATAAGTATTTTAGTTGTTTTAGAGAGTTCATATTGTTTGGTTATTTATTATCCGAAAGTAAATTCTTATAACCTCGGAATATTAACTCAAGTAGGGGTTGTTGCTATTGCGTGAATACTTGAATATAAAATTATATTTATTGTTTAGATTGTATAATGAACCTTTAATTTCATTATCAGCTGTAACAGCAGGGATAGTACTGACGTCATACACTCACTGGACTTTTTCTACCCTTGTGCAAACACATATTTCTCTAATCAGGGCTTCGCGGGTGATCAGCCGTGTGAGGTTCCTGAAGAAGGCCATGGAGTTGACAATGACTGAAAGCTTGACGTTTATTAATTTGACACAGCTGATCACCCGCGAAGCCTTGATTACTAATACTCGCCGTGAAAGCTTCAAGTCTTACTTCTTTCTCTATCCACTTTAAGATGAACATTATTTTATTGTAGTAATAAGGGAATACTGTAGACTTTAAGTGATGATCAAATGTATCTAACTGGTTGTCTAGGCGACCTCTTTGCAATTTTATTCTAATTGTAAATTCTTTTTTGCTATTTTAACTGAGCTTGTCTCAGCATTATAAGATCCCGATTGCCCCTTTCCATTTCATACACATACGGGTCTTATTTGAAAATACCCTTTAATTTAGAGAACATCAAAACGTATAGGTATTGCCACTGAAGGCTCTGTATTGAATTTTTGGACATTAACACAATACGTTCCACATTCAAGTACGTAATAAGGACTTTCAATTTTAGAAAACACAACAACTTTGGAGTATAACCAGGAGTAAATCTAAAACGGTTGTCCTTTAAAAATAAAGCGTAAAATGTAAAGCGTAAAATGTATCAGAGGTAAATTGTATATTGTAATAAAATCTACATTCTATGTGTAGCATGATTTTGTTTATCTCTTACACTTTACAGTTATGGAAAGTGATTCAGAATGAAAACGAATTTTGACGACATTCCCAGCAGATAAACAAACGTATTTCATTTGTCATGAAGTGGTTTAAAATATACATTAATTAAAATCATTAGATCCAATTTTTGATATAACCGGGATATTCTAAAATCCTTCCATTAACGGGGGAGTTTGTTATTGGGGGACTTTCTTCAAATTTTTGCTTGTCGTCCTTGAAGCGAAACTTATATACACCTGTGGTAATTAACCTACTTTTGCGTATTGAGTTTCGTTGAGAGGATTTTCTCCATATTCAGGTGTTCCAAAGCTATACATTTCCAATGGATTTTCGACATTGAACTTTTGCTACAATGAAACTCTGCAGAAAGTACTATTTTAACGCTCAAATGCAGTCGAACTGAAAAGCGAGACAAACTTGCAGTATAAATATTCCGTGTGTTGCCTGACTGGTTTGAGAGGTAAGTTGAGGATTATTAGCGAATAGGCACTTGATCGCCTGAGGCACTACACATCAAACCTCGCTGGTCCAATACACAATTTTATCCATTACCAATTAAAGATGCACTTGAATGTATAAGTTTTCTTTATCTCTATCAAGTATACCAATTAAAAGAAAATTCCTAAATTATTTTAGACCTAATTCATGATGACAACGATTCATGTGCGTAATTCCCTTTTGCTTTCTAATTATGGTCATGAAACATTAATCGAAAGAAAAAATTTGCAAGAAAGACGAATATTACTCAAAACTGATTCTACAGTGTGCTACTTCGCCATTCGTAAACGCAAAAGTATCATCGCAGTAAACTTTGGTATTTAAATATTTAAACGCTGTGTATGCTTTACTGACTTATTTACCTATTTCTTCATTTCTTTACTTGTTATCTCTCGAGATATAAATAACCTTAATGCACTCAAAACTCTTTGTTTTGAGCCCGAAATGATGCACAGCTCTTTGATATTTTTTAATCTTAGCCTTCGCAATATTCAACTGTTTCTACTCACAAGGCAATGTTGGTAATGAGACGAAGCCTTTAATTCGTAATATTTGCAGTGTTCCCAACTATACCTATTTTCGGTCCTTCTTTCACTTTACGTCTTCTTCTTGGTCTACTTTTTCTCCTTACTCGACTTTTTGACATACATATTTAAGCACCAATTAAGAGTATCATGAAAACTTTAAGGCAGTAATGAAACATAAAAAGCAGTATTCAGAAGAAGAAATCTGAAAGTAATTGAAATAGTACTCAAAACTAATTCTAGAGGGCGCTACTTCGCTATTCATAAACGAAACAAGATCATAGCGGAGAAATTTTATATTTAATTGATATTCGAAAGTATTTTCTCGCTTTAATTTTAGGTTATGCAGCATCATATATTTATTTATTATTTATTTGTTGTTTTTTTATTTATGGGCACGATGCTGTGATCTAAATAAACAATCTGGAAGGGCAGGGAGTAGTACGCAAAATTAATTCCAGAGGGCCCTACCTCTGCATTCGTATACAAACCAATATCTTCGCCATAAATTTTGATATTTATTTGATATTTCACATTTTTGTTGCAGTTTATTGTTCACGCTATGCCACGTTGTACTTCTTTATAATTATTTGTTATCTCCCGAAATGCAAATAAACGAAACACAATCAGGCGTCTTTGTGCGACCACAAAATGTTTCCAACCTCATTGCCTTTTCTTTACTTTTTCCTTTTGCGACCATCAATTGTTTATTCTCATAATGAAATGCCGTCAATAATACCAAGTGTTTAGCTCATAGAAATCGCAGTGCTACAAACCAAACGACTCTTTGATATTGTTTTCGTTCTGCTTCTTCTTTGTTCTGCCTATACTGTTTTAGTATTCATATTTGCAAAAATTGTCCTGACAATTTTAAGCGGTAGTGAAGGACATGAAACGTTAATCATGAGAAGATATCTGGAAGAATAACACTTATTACTTCAAATTTTCTAAAAGGCAACACTTCCTCACTTGGATATGAATCCAAATCATAACAGTATACTCTGATATTTGAGACTCGACATTTTGGTTACTTTTCATTGTTATACTATTGTTTATTTATACAAATATATATTTGTGCAATGCATACTTTTGTAGGGCAATTTATGTATTTATTGACCAATTTACTTATTTACCTATTTATTTACAGATCACTAATGTATTGATCAAGGTATTTAAGGTGAGCTGACCCAATTTTTTATCCCTATAGAGAGTATCCGCCAGGGGAAATAGCAACCGAACTGGAATAGCTGTCCAGAGATAGCGCCACAGGTAATATCTTATACTAAGATGGATTATGTGTATTTATTTACCAAGTCACACTAGCCGTATATAGGTTAAAGTTTTACACAAACCTGAAAACCAGGGTCAACCTGATAAATTCAACATGTTAAATAATAAGAGTGAAATGGTGAAGTCTGGGACTGTATTATTTACAATAGTAAGTCGCCACAAACGGTGTATGTCGAATACGGCATGTTGATAAATTCTCAAAACATTTCTTTATTTCTTGGAATATATTATTTTTCTATTTATCTCTAATGTTTTTATCAATGTATTTAATGTTTAATACAAAATCAGAATGTGCAACCGTAATATTCTAGAAATAGGCTCAGATTTATTCCAAGACAAATCTTGCTAAAAAAAACACAGCTTTATTTAATTAAGGATTTTGGCATTTTCTGTTCTTTTATTCAAAATGTAATCCCTTTATATCTTAACAAAGCGAACTTACTCTTGCAACTTTGTAAGAAAAGCACTACAATTTAAAATGAGCTGGCCCGATGTTTAACGGCCTTCTTGTATCCGGCCTTCTTGTATCTACAATAGAATGATTAATGAAACACTTCTCTATACGTTATTTTCCTTTAATTTGGAGAGGATGGAATAATGAGCCTTAGTGTTAGGGCGGAGTGACAAAGTAACACGTTTAGTGGGTTCAGGTTCAGATTTTCATTTTCTGTTTCATGGCTAGGTGCCGGTACAAAGCGGCCCGGCTTACAGGCTAAAATTTTCATTGAGGTTATATTTTGGGAATTAAATGTTTATTGTCTACGTGTGTATATATAAAACACATACGGTGACCTTTCTTAGCCCACCGAGAAGAGTTTTATTAAGTTAGTGTCTTTCAGTGTCCTTTTTTGTTATGTACAATATTTACACGCGCTTATTTTGCACTTTTATTTACACACACATACACACATACTTCACTATTGATCACTGTTCCGTGCGGCAGTGTGCTGCTGTCTCCTGGGCAGCTTTGGCGGCGGCCTCTACAAATGGGGAGAGGTCTGGGCCGGAAGGACTTGGGCGCAGTGGTGTAACGGTGGCATTAGAATATTTTTATGCTTGCATGCTTACGGTGTTTTGGTTCACCTTTCCCAATGTTGTTAATTTTTGGATTCCTAAGTTGCCGTATGTGCGCCCAGATAAAAGAGGCTCGTTTTATTACGGCCGCGGGGTTGTAGGGGATATGGCTTTCTTGATGAAGCCTGGCAGTAGTCTTGAGGATAGGGACAGAGAGGATTTTAGGTAAGGAGGGGTTTTGTAAGGTTTGGAGGTATTTTAGGGCGTTTTTGTAGGTGTTGGCCCAGACCACGCAGGCGTACCGGACCACGGATAAAATAAAAGGTTTGTAGAGCACAATCTTAGGGCGCAGCTTTAGCTGTTTCCTCCTACATATGGGGGTGCACATCTTTAATCGCTGCCGCCCTTTGTTGGCGCTATCTCTTAGGTGGGTAGTCCACTGCATCGTGCGTGTCAAGGTCACGCCGAGGTACCTGCCCTGCTTACGGCAGTGCAATGCTCGACCATAGACCGTTAGGTCCATTGCCAAAAGGCGCCGCTTTGTAAAAAGTATAAGCTGGCATTTGTGCGCATTAATTTTGATTTTCCAGTCATAAAGCCATGAAAGGAAGAGGTCAATGTACCGCTGCATCTCTAAAAGCCCACAACGAGGAGTTTGAGGATGGTAATGTCTGCAGTCGACGACACTTTTAGTGATTGTCTGCCAGGAGAAGTAGCAACCGAACTGGAATCGCTGTCGAGAGATAGCGCCACAGGTAGTATCTTATACTGGGACGGTTTATGTGTATCTATTTATCAGGTTTTAAAACATATTATAAGTATGTACCTCAGATTAGGCTTAGATTTTATTGTTCTCTGCTGCTTTAAGTTATAGGGCAGCTTCAGTGAATACAGCGTTAGATTGACAAAAGTATATATTGCAGTGTAAGAAAGCAAATCTTTGAAACTGTGTTTATTTTGACCGTTTTTTCATCTAGGAAACATGGACAATTTATATGCAATCACATTAACATAGATATGTTGGAATTTATACCTATTTGAATGAATATACTTGGATATGTATGCTCCTTAGAAATTTCATTTTTGTCATATGATTTTATCGCAATTGCTGTTTGGAAGAAGACTTTATAAGTAGTACTAATGTACCTCAAGTTTGAGAAGAAATTGTTGGAAATATTTTACTGTACTTGCTGATGTTTCTGTTTATTTTGGTGGAAATCATAGCATACACTTAAGTACTAACGTACTTTCAAATTCTACTCGAGAATCGCTTTTCTCTTTACTTTGCAGTACGAATGGCTCCCTCAAACAAATTATATTTTATATGAAGGGGGTTTTAAAATATGTTTCGTTATCGAACCTTTAGTTATTTAATGTTTACTAAAAGAAACGACCATTCTTCCATTTATTTTGCGTTATTCACTACGGACTTTTTTCTAAATTTATTTCCGATATTTAATTGCAAGAGACTTCAAATTTGACTTTTGTTCTTTGAATCATTTGCTTTGGGTTAATTTGCTAGTAGTCACAGGGTGCTCTGTGGAACGTCTCACAAAAATCTACAGTTTTATAGCACATACACTTGAATATGCAACACCAGTGACGCAAAGATCAATAGAGGTTGATAATCAACTTAAGCAGTTACGTTTCTTTGACACAATTTTCTATACTCGCGCCATCTCCTGAACTGGCATTTAATTTACTGAAAACAGTATTTTGTTCAGTAATGCGAATTATGATAGTGTTTTGCCTTTGTCTATAGTTGTGTTATATCCAGTGTTTAATTTGTGGTTATAACATTTCATACATATCCTGACGAGGGGAGAGTGCACACTCCCGAAACATTGATATGTAATCATCTTTTCACCTGGCTGACTGCCCGAGAAGAAAGTGAGCGCATTCGTCGTCAGGAAAGCTTCAGTTCTTTAATTACAAAAGCAATTTTACACAACGATGTACATAGTGCAAACACAATTTTAAATGTAAAAATATAAAAGCTACTATCATTGAAATACATTTATTACAAAAACCAGAGAAACAAAGCGATATCATAACGCCTGTGGCCGCGTTCATAAACTGAAGGCTTACAAGTCTGTGGGCCGAGTTTCATTTCTATAATTGTTTATAGTCACCAAAATAAAATCTAGAACACAAAGGGCAATCTTAGATTTGAGCTCTTATAAAAGGAAAATAGATGTTAATTACAATGCTCTGCTATCTCCTGGTCGTATAGCAATCATACTGGGCGGTACCTTAATGCCATCTGTCCAGTTCGTGTTTACTATACCCTCGTGGACACGTGACAAAGCAACATTGTACTCGGATGGTAAACAATCGCACACCGAGCCACGCGGTATCTCGCATAACCGTTTTGTTACGTAACATTTGTTTGAAATAACCTTGCCTCACTGACAAGTATCCATCGGTGAACCATTGCCTTCTCGTCTCCCCTCATTGACTAATCCTTCCGGGTTGTTTCACACCACGTGTGAACCTGCAGTAAACGGCATAATAATTGGCAAGAAGACAGATAAACTCATTCAAATAAAGATATGAAGTCATGCAAAACTAAAAGTTTATAATGAAACTCATCTCACAGGTAGAATGGTAATGTATGACAGATCCAGCTAAAAGCAAAGCAGCAGCGATAAAATTATAAGACACAACTACGTAACGACAGCAGATAAACACACGTGCTATAGTCAGTCATTCCGAAGGACAAAGGATCGTCCTCTTTATATCGCGTTAAGCATTAACATGCATTCCAGATAAATTAACTCTGTTACGTAATATATTTAACGCATACAGATATGAGAATATAGAAATGACAATTCTCTTAAAACTTATTAAGATATATAATGTTAAGTAACGAACTCATTTTACACGACAGCACCCAGTTAGAGAAGATTGGATTACGTGAGCGTTAAGAGACACGGAGCAAACTTATTAGAAACAATGATTAGTTAAAATTACATAAACTAAATAGAAGTAAGGTGTGTACTCTTTAAAAGGGACGTACATTTTTGTGTACTAAACCTTTGTCCATCTCTAATGTTTTACCAGATGTGCGAAAGTCACTTGAATGAAGAGAACCTCAGAGAAAATTCCTACAAAAAATAAGATATGCGTTTTACTTCTCATGAAAATGCCATAGTGTATTTTAAAATAAATATGCCATACCATTTGATAAAACAAAAATCCGAAAAAAATCTCCATTTGAAGCTTAGTTAAGAGTTGAAGTTTTTATTTCAAAAATATACTTACGTTCGTGTCATAAGCTTTAAAGTAGTAAATTTAAATCCCCGTAGGTATGTAACACTGCTTTATCTCAAACTGTTCACAGATATTTATACATCTTGAGTACCAGCTTCTAACCAGGTTCACTGTATGACTATGAATTTAATACATACCTATCTATTTGGTGTAGCTTATTTAAGTTGTAACTGTAAAGCAAAGCGCACTCCCCTCCTCATGTATTAATATAAATCTCATGGACATTGTTATAACCAGAACTACCATCTTGTGTTAATTATTTCATCTCCTTTCGACTGATGTTTAAACAAGCAATTAAAAGAATTAATAGCTCAAATATACACATAGATACTAATGATTAGTCTGGATAATGCTCTTCTTTATTCCTTAAATGAATGTAAATGAACATGCAGAAACAAGTGATAAACATTTTTCAAGTTGCTACAGTATTTCTGTATTGGTATAACGTTGGTCATTTACGCTTGCCATCATATGAACACAAATTATCTAACTGAGGAATAGCCGGGGTCATTACGTCACTATCCGACAAAATCATCAGCTGATTATTCCATTCCTTGTTGGTGATTCTGAAATTGAAATGCAATGACAGCCTAAACTTCACTTACATTCCTAACAAGCGCCGTGAATGAGGGGAAAAGAACTACAGTTATGGAAACTAACTTAATAGGGGGCATGACAAGTTTGTGAAGTGTGTTGAGCCAGGCAGCTTGCTTTTTGAAGACGACCACGACAGAATGGTCGAAACGCTAGTTTTATCTAACATAACAAAACCAGAATAGCCAAGATATTAAACGTTGTGTAGTGAGTCCTGCAAAGCTGTTACGCACTTTAAGATGGGCGAAACAGAGTGGTCCAAAATTATGTTCTATCCATCATGAAAACCCCGGATAGCCAAGATGATAAACGTTGTGTAGTGAGTCCTGTCAAGAAGCCTGCCCCTTGAAGACGAACACGGCAGGATGCTGGAAACGTTAGTTTTACCTAGCATGACAAGAACTGGATAAGCAAGATAATAAAAGTTGTGTAGTGAGTTCTGTCAAGCAGCTTGCCCCTTGGAGATGGCTGAAAATGAATGGAGGAACCGTTAGTTTTATCTAACATAAAAAACTGGATAACCAAGATGTTAAACGTTGTCCAGTGTGTTCTGTAAAGAGGCTTGTCCCTTTAAGATGGGCGCAAAGGGATGGAGGAACCGTTAGTTTTATCTAACAAAACAAAAACTGGACTGCCAAGATATTAAACGTTGTGTAGTGAGTACTGTCACGCAGTTTGCCCTTTAACATGACCGCAACAGGATTGACGAAACCTTAGTTTTATCTACCATGAGGAAAACAGGCCAGCCAAGATATTAAACATTGCGTAGTGTCTTCTGTCAAGCAGACTTCCCATTTAAGACGACCACGACAGGATGGTGCAAATGTTAGTTTTACCCATCGTAACGAAAACTGGATAGCCAAGTTATTTAACGTTGTGTGATTTATTCTGTCATTTAGCTTGCCTCTTTAAGATGGCCGCAACAGGACGGTCGAAACTTTAGTTTTACCTAACATGACAAGTACTAGACAGCCAATATATTAAACCTTGCTAATGAGCTCTGTCACGCAGTTTGCCCCCTTTAAATGGCCGCATCAGGATGGACGAAACGTTAGATATGTCTAACATGACAAACACTTGAGAGCCAAAATATTAAACGTTGTATAGTGAGCCCTGTCAAGCAGCTTGGCATTTGAATACGACCACGACAGTATGGTCGAAACGTTAGTTTTATCTAACATAACAAAAAGTGGGTAGCCTACAAATTAAACGTATTTTAGTGTCTTCTCTCACGCAGGTTGGCCTTTGAAGACGACCACGACAGTATGGTCGAAACTTTAGTTTTATATAACATAGCAAAGAGCGGGTATCCTACAAAGTAAACGTTGTGTAGAGTCTTCTTTGACGCAGGTTGGCCTTTGAAGTCGACCACGACAGGATGGTGCAAAAGGTAGTTTTCTGTAGTATGACCAAATCGGAATAACCTAGATAATAGACGTTGTGTAGCGTGTTGTTTCAAGCAGCTTGCCCCTTGAAGATGGCCGTAACAGCCTGGTCAAAGCGTTAGTTTTAACTAAAATGACAAAAACTGGATACCCAAGATATAGTACGTTGTGTAGTGAGTTCTGTCAAGTAGCTTGCCCCTTTAGGATGGCCGAAACAGTATGTTCGAAATGTTAGTTTTATCTAACATGACTAAAACAGGTTACCTAAGTAATTAAAAGTTGTGTGGTGAGTTCTGTCAAACAGCTTGCACCTTGATGATGGCCGCAACACGATTGTTGAAACGTTAGTTTTATCTAACATGACAAAAGCTAGAGAATCGAGATATTTAAGGCAGTGTAGTGCTTATAAATTAACAATATATCAATTGTTTGATATAATTATATTTATGCTTTTCATTCATATCAGTAACAATGGAGTTTTATAAGCATTGATAATGTCTATTTACTATCTAACGCTTTAAGATAAAGGTTTATGACTATCAGAATATGTTTCTTTACATGACAGTATTTATAAACGTTAGTGGCGTGTTGTGTATTTGTTTCACATTGCGATGTTAGGAATATGTCATAAGCAGGTATGATGACCCTTTCAAAAATATTATACTGTACGATATGCTTATAAACGTCTGAATATTAATGCCTTAACTTTACTCGAGGTGTAAATCATTGGAGTTCGTACTTCGCGCCAAGCAGTAGAGTAACCGAGGGCGGAACAACTCGCAACTGGGGCAACAGATAGCGCTACCATATAAATCTCTGTTTAAATGTATAGAAAACACATGTTTTTCATTGTTCCCGGGTGTATTAAAGTAAGCTTCCAAAATGTGCCAGAAAAACAGACATTTTGTTTAAAAGTGGTAGAATTTTTTATTAAACATGTAATGTGGGGAAATATTGGGAATATACATTTTCATGCTTGGAATCAAATGATACCGGAACAGATTTACATCTGGCTGATAGCTAGTGTAATATCACTTCATTCCAGCCTAAGTTACATTTCAGCTAATCCAAAACTTTTATTCTGGAATATTCAAAATTATTTACATACCTTCTTCCTAGTTCATTAACTAACCCACCAGCGGTGCACGCTGTCCGTAGCATCCGGTTCATCATTCCCTGAGGAGCAACAAGCTGCCCCCTACAGTAACCCCACTTAAAATACACCCGTCACTCTCCAACATCCAAATCCCGCCACTACGTGGTTAAGCTCTTCCCAGAGCAGGTACACGATTTGACTACCCCTCTGGCTGTTCCAAATAGCCCGCCAGCATGGAGTTGAGTTTAGTTGTAATATCACTTTATTATTCAAATTTAAGTCTTTATTAAGAAGGAGTTACCAAGGTTTTAGAACTTCTGAGTGTTCGTTAGATTTATACAACGCTTTTCAACCCCATGCTTTAGACAAAGTTTCAGAATCCAAAAGTGCCAAAATGTTAAATGTAGTGGTGTGTTTTTTCTCAAGCAGCTAGCGATTTGAAGATGACCACGACAGTATGATTGAAACGTTAGCTTTTTATACACATAATAAAATATATAATAACATATTTACCCATCTAAACGCCCTTGTTCGGTCACTAGGAGAATATGATACTACTTTATAACGTGTACCAACATTTTACACTTTATCTTCGTGTTCCCTGTTACGATCTGATAGCTACAACTATTACCTTTGAGTTTATCTGTTCATGGACTCACAAACGTGCGATTACTTTCTTCACTAAATGGATTTTATGAAATAAAAGTAAGTTAAAATTTATATTACCAATTAAAGCTTGGTATCTAATTTCTGGTTAGAATGCAATACATTCTGTACCTGCTCTGTACCTGATAGAATGAACAATAAGTGTAAATATTTCAAATTCAAACAATAATAGGTAATACGATTTGAGAAATGGCTGAGTGCTTTATTGCGATGTAGACATTTTAAGTGAAATAAGAGTATATGTATATGTTACTGTTTAATACATAACGACAATACACACTCCATAACGTGAGAAAGATAACTTATCAGTTATCAATGAATTCCAGTAGCTCGTGATAGCATAGCAGACATTTTTGTTTAAGCTGAATCCACTGTGAGAGACAGTTTGATTTAAAGATATTCAAATAGTTTAAAACCTACTTTGGTCAGAGATACAGAGATGGCGCCACCTGTAATACATTATTGCGGGGTAGAATATTATTGATTATTTACAACGTCTAAGAGGAAATTCTAGCTTTGTTTATTAGATATACTTTAGGTTTTTATTGGCCTTTAGTTACGTGGCAATAAGCAGTTGTTACAGAATATACGAGAGATTATGGAAAGAACAAACAGAAATGTGTGAGAAAAGAAAACTGCTAAAGTAAATATATCTCAATGGTCTTCACTGTAGTTTCTCATAGTTTGTAGGAATTCAGATCAACTACAGGTTGATGATTTTTGTTGGAACTTATATCCTATTAAAATGAACACACATTCTGAAATATCACACGAGGTAGCTTGTCTGCTCCTTTAATTTTGATCAGAGCTTATATTATCCTTGGTCCTTGCTCCTACAAAAGTCTTCCAAGTCTATCCTCCTACTCCTTCTTCTTATCCAACTTCGCCTTCTGCTTCTTCTTCTTTTACTTCTTCTTCTTCCCTCTCCTTCTACTCATTATAATGATAATTATTACTATTATTATGACTTATTATTACTATTATTATTATTACTGCTACGATTACTATTATTTGATTTCAGAAACATGGAAATTCAAAAAACTCATTTGCAATCTCGCATCAAGTGTTTAACCTTGGCCTAAATATTTCAAATGAGGATCCATGAGATAATCTTCTAATGCATTTAAATTATATATTTTGCTATGAGGGTGTTTGAGTTAGCGCCTGTATGAAATAGAAAGCTGTACATTATTCTTATTTTAATAATTGAAAAGCAACTTAGTTAAGGAGTTACTTCGTAGCCAAGTGTTTCCGAAGTGAAGTTACCGAATATTTCCGAAAGGTTTGTTTCGTTTCATAGCAGAAAGTAAATACACTTTGATCAAATATATAAGTGATGGACTGCAACTCGATCGAGGCGGACAATATGTCTACTGTTTCAAATAACTTTTCGTTTACGTGCTGCATACTTACAGTAAGTAGACCAGTAGTACATTACTACCAAAACTTAATACACTAATTTGGAACTACAAGTTTTGAGACCCCCTTGAAGACTTAAAAGGTACATTTTATAAAAAAAAACCTTTCTGTCATCATCAAAACTCAAACTCGATCTTGATTAAATAACAAACTTATTTCTAATGTCAAACATCCTTTCTCCAAAGGACATGCAACGATTTCCAATAATTTTGATTTTCAGAGAGAAACTGTAACAATTTAGATTCACACATGGTATTTGTATCACAAGTTACAATATGTAGTATTTGTTGTATTTACTGGGGGTAACTTTTCCGTTCTGAATGACCTAAACATAAATAGTAACATATGCAGATAATCTTACTTCTCTTAAAAGATCTACATCACAATAAAAACATTCAGCTATTTCTCAGATTTATATTAATTATTATTGGTTTGAATTCTAAATACTTATACTTTTTGTTTATTATATCACGTATGTGAATCCATGAACAGATAAACTTTAAGGTTAAAGCTGTAATTGTCAGATTGGTACTGCAGTATCCTAACAGGGGACACGAAGATAAAGTGTAAAATGTTGTAACACATTATAAAGTACTACTTTGGCCTGTTTAATGCTTTTTTTCCTTAAATTACAGATCTATAACTTTTTATAAGTTTAAATTTCCAATATCTACCTTTATTAAATCAGAGGTTATATATTTTTGCCCTACAAAGGGAATGGTTTATTAAAGCGATTACATTGGGACCAGCTATTGAAAGATTTCTTCATCACTTAAGTCTACAGCATTGTCATATAAAAATATCCTTAATAATCTCTTCCAGACAGTACAGCTACCCATAGAGGTCCAGAGAAAATGAAATACCAACAAAGGCAATGGATGGATAAACTCCGGTAATAGAAATTGGTAAATGCGCAAACATGAGAGATATTTTGGAAATGCGCTCCCAGGTCCGCTGTGGTCATGGACATTTGTGAAATGAGGATAGGACTTGCTTACGTTTAGTTCTGTGTAACTTTTCATAAGGTTTCAAAAAGGTTTAAATGTCTTATTGAAATAGAACCACGGGAAAACTATAGTCTATGTCTTCAGACGACATATCTTCGCACGTACAATTTCTTATTTGTTCAATATTATGGTGAAATATATTGCGGATACTGTTTATCTGCATATCATAAAGAGCAATAAAATCTATGGCTTAATTAATGCACATAATTACAATTTGTCATAAAACTTAGTAAATAAATACAATGATTTTTTATACCCTAACCTATATTAGAGGTAGTGCCATCTATGAGCAGAAAGACGAGGCCGTTATAAACAAGGTATCCTAGCGGACAATCATTATAACTAAGAGATCGGCTTTTTTCTAAAAGCATATACTTAGAACACTAAGTTCACAAATTCTAACTACTTTCTCAAACCAGTCTCCTACACAGACTTACCCGTTTACAGAAGTAGCTTAACTGCACATTTCGTTGTGTATACAAAATAAGTACAAGAGACTAAAGTAATAGAGTAATCGAAAACATTTGTATTCAATAGCTGTTAAGCTAAAATAGGTATTGGAAAATTCAAACTATTAACAAGTTATTTATCTGGAATTTAAAAGAAAGCATTAAACAGGCTCAAGTTGTACTTTATAACGTTTAGCAACATTTTACACTTTATTTTCGTATTCCCTCTTACGATGCCGCAGTACCACTCTGACAATTACAACTGTTACCTCTGAGTTTATCTGTTCATGGACTCATAGATGTGAGATTACCTTGTTCACTAAATGGATTTTATTACATCAAAGTGTCCTAAAACGTATATTACCAACTAAAGCTTGGTATATAATTTCTCTGTGGAATGCAATACCTTATGTACATGATAGAATAAACAAAACGTATAAGAATTTCAAATTCAAACCAATAATAAATAATACCAGCTGAGAAATATGTGAGTGCTTTATTGCGATGTAGACATTTTAAGTGAACTAAAATTATATGTATATGTTACTGTTTAATACATATCAACGATACATACTTCTTAATGAGAGAAAGATGACTTATCACTGATCAATAAATTGCAATACCTGGTGATAGCATAGCAGAGATTTTTGCTTAAGTTGACTCCTCTGTGAGTGACAGTTTGATTTTAAGTTATTGAAAAAAGTGTAAAACCTACTTCACCCAGTGATACAGAGATGGCACTACCTGTAATATATTTTTACCGGGAAGAATATTATTGATTTTTTATAAGTCTCAGAGGAAATTCTAGCTTTTATCATCAGATACACTTTATATTATGATGGGCCTTTAGTTACGCGGCAATAAGCAATAGTTACAGAATATACGAAAGAACAATCAACAATGTGTGAGAAAAGAAGATTGCTAAGTATATATATCTTAGGAAATCAATCCGTAATAATATTGTGATTTTTGTTGGAACTTATAACGTATTAAAATGAACACACATTCTGAAATATCACACGAGGTAGCTTGTTTGCTCCTATGATTCTGATCAGGATTTGATATGTCCTTGTTCCCTGCTCCTACAAAAAACCTCCAAATTTATCATCATTATCACCATCATCATCATCTTCATTATTTTGATAATCATTATTTTTATCATCATCATGATCACTATCACTATCACTATCAATATCACTATCACTATCATTATTACCATTATGACCATTATGATGACGATTATGATTACTCATACTGTTACTGTTACTCTTACTGTTACTGTTACTCATATTGTTACTGTTACTCTTACTGTTACTGTTACTCATATTGTTACCGTTGCCGTTGCCATTACTATTACGATTATTATTACTATTATTACTACTACTATCATCATCATCATCATCATCATCATCATCATCATCATCATCATCATCATCATCATCATCATCATCATCATCATCATCATCATCATCATCATCATCATCATCATCATCATCATCATCATCATCATCATCATCATCATCATCATCATCATCATCATCATCATCATCATCATCATCATCATCATCATCATCATCATCATCATCATCATCATCATCATCATCATCATCATCATCATCATCATCATCATCATCATCATCATCATCATCATCATCATCATCATCATCATCATCATCATCATCATCATCATCATCATCATCATCATCATCATCATCATCATCATCATCATCATCATCATCATCATCATCATCATCATCATCATCATCATCATCATTATTATTATTATTATTATTATTATTATTATTATTATTATTATTATTATTATTATTATTATTAATATTATTATTATTTCAGAAACATGCCAGTCCAAAACAATTAATAATTAAAGAGCAACTCAATTACTGAGTCATGCTGCCTCTCGAATTCCAACGTTATTTTTATGAAGTTACGAGAATAAGATAAACATTTTTAAGATATAAAGGAATTGGGTAACTGAACTAGAAATATAAAAGGCTTCGAAATACGCTAATTACGTAAAATACGTATATGTAATTATCCTTTTTTCCTTTTAGTTCATTATATTCAGACGAGGACTCAGGACACCAAAATTAAGATATCGTTAAAAAACGTAATGTACGTAAACGTATTTACGTAACGCTTTTCCAGATATTATTTTTTTCTAATTTTAATTTCCAATGTTTTTATATTTTGAAAACGCTGCTCCTGTTTTTGAACTTGTTAAAAACTCCTATAAATAGCTGTGAAACTTGAAGCCTAATCCGGAACTCTACAACCCTATGCCCCATAAAGTTTTACTTCAAATTTGCGGAAGACGGACAAATAATCTTGTGGAACGGTTGGTCGTGAGTATAACACGTTTAAGTAAATTTCTTACATAGCAGACGATGTTTTAGTTATAGTAATTGTCCGCCAGTGGGACAATTATCGCTTTTTGCTTTACAGAGAGAGCTTTACTTGTAATATCCTTTAGTGGGGAAGAATCTTTGTGATTATTTACGAAAATGTGTAACACATTCTATGTTATTTATTTGTAGCTTAGGTTTATTAATTCTTTATTCCTTGAAAAAGAACGTTAGCTGAAATGTATATGGAGGAAATATCGAGCAAATAATTAACTGTGGTTCTGAAAAAAAGCCTTTCATATTAGCTATATACATCTTTCCCCTAACTGAAGCATGAGTTCATGGTCCATTACCAAATTCTAGATGGAAAGCTGTTCTGTACATTATTGACCAATGTCAGTTCAATTATACCATTAGCACACCTCAAAATGTTTATATCTACCTAATTTCTATGGCCAGTATTCCTGAACTCCAAAAGGAAAGGAAGAGAATAAAACAAACAAAAGTTATCTCGGAAATGGTTTAGCACACCATAACATATGTTTGAGATAAAGTGAGTGCTTTACCGAAATCTGTGCAGTAAGATTCCGAATATGATGAAATGAAGTGCGGACATTTGTGAATGTATGGTTCAGTTTGTTATATTACAGTAACCTGTGGTCTCTGTTTATGCACCTGAGTAGGTGATATCTCGTACACTCTTTGTTACACAGTTCACAAACAAACCTCACTCCGACCATGATGATGATGATGATGATGATGATGATGATGATGATGATGATGATGATGATGATGATGATGATGATGATGATAATTTATAAATAAATTCCGGCTCGAGCAGCCAAAAAGAAGCATCAAAAAACTTCTCTCCTTCCAGTGTATTGATACATCAGGAATTACTTTTTTATATTTCTTACAATGGAGGGGAAAACCCCAGTTACAGACAACGGCCCACGTGCGATGGCCGACTGTGTGAGGTCCCTGAGCTCTGAGCGGGCCAGGCATACTCACTAAACTACCCCTCCACGTGTTACTTTCGTGTATCTTAGAGTAGTTTACGTGCATTTATAACCATGCTTCTTAGTCGGGTCCCGCATAGCACCCCGGTTCGAATGTGGAATCTACTAAGATGGCATGCGTTCCATGCGAGCGCGACAACGTTGTATGTTAATAATGCGTAATTAGATTATATATCTATGGCTCAGGCCAGGTAGACCTGTTAGTCAGTATTAAGAGTATAGAGCTAATTATTCATATAACTTATAAGTGCTGCTTACGCATATCTGTATTGTAATACTAAAGCTCAGGCCTTGGTGACCTGTTAGTCAGGGATTAGAAATGCTATGGTTATTTGCTATCGTACTTATAGTCCTAGTTTCCTAGGCTTGTCAGTTGTTGGTGTGTAGCATGCAATGCAAGCAATATGTTTGGTCGTCCTTTGTTCCGGCGTGGCCGTTCGTCATTGCCTTAGTCCTTGCGCTGCGTCCTCGGAGCATCCTACTCCATATGCAGTCACCCGCTGCCTCTGCGCCTGTAGGACACTGGTTCCCGTAGGGAAGGGGATCCGTTTCCTTCGGCTGCCATGGTGCGGGCGCTGCGGACCCTTAGCACTCGTGGTACGTCTGACGTTACTAGAGGAACCTCGGGCCGAACATTCGAGCCCTTCCCTCTGGGAGTTGTTCGGAATTGGTTGGTCTCGAGAGATTAGTGTGTTCCCGATCCCCACGGGAAATTGGGCTTGGCGGGCGCTGTGCGGGCAGCGTCCTGAAGAGAGTCAGTATCAGTAAAAGATTAGTGATGGAGTTATAGGGAGTAACGGCCTAGCTGTCTGTGTCAGTCATCTCTGTCTGATTAGGTTGTCTAGGAAGTTCTGTACGTCGTCATCGTCGTCATGTTGTGTGAGCCTTCTCTCGAAAAGAGATAGCGGTCGTGCGTGTGTGTTTATTTCTGTTGTGTAGTTTCCAAGGGCTGTTATTAGAGGGTTGTGGTGTTTCTCTAGGTTATTATAAGTGTCATAAGCTAACTTCTTAATGAATTCTTCTTCTGTGTGCATTTTAGCTCGCTGTGTCGTAGGTCAGCTGGTGCTGTGTCACGTACTTTCGCTATCATTCGTAATATTTTGTTCGGGAATGTTTGGAATTTTAGTATATATGTTTTGGCGGCATTACCCCACACTGGAGTTGCATAGGTGAATATGGGTCTTATAAGTGTTTTGTATAGGGTGAGTCCTAAATTCATATTTATTTGCGAATTCATGTTTATGAGGGGTAGAGCTTGCCTAATTGGGCGATGGCGTTACCCCTGATTTGGAGGACATGCTTTTTCCACATCAGTCCCTGGTCCAATTTCAGTCCTAGCCAGGTGACTGTGCGACTACTAAAGAAGTCTGTCCCCGTGACGTCACTGAGCTGCCTACCTGCGCAAACTGCAAGGGGGAGCACACTGCGTGCTATGGAGGCAACACCAGCACCAACACCAGCAAAGCAAATTCCTGCCCTCCTGTGAACCAGTGTAGCCAGCAGCTTCCGGTTAAATTCAGAGAGCACGAGGTGTGCCTACCTTTGCGTAGTTTGCGCGCAGGCCTGCAGATTTGCCGACGGTATCACGGACAAAACAAACACGCCAACACAAGACTACACAAACACCCCCCTCCAGCACCCAGTCTCGTCAGGCAGGGACGTCCTGACAGAGAGCAATAGTCAGATTGGCGTCGAGCGGGCGTGGTCCTCCCAGGCCAGCTTGGCACCTGAGGGACGACCGTTCAAATAGTAGGCCAGCGCACAGGCGGTCCTCTAGATCATCTACTCCCACCACATCCTCTGCAAATAAAGATTCTCCTCCCATCACGTAGGCCTCAGATATTCTGGGTTGGTAGCAGCAATTGCTGCAGAACCACGGCCAACGACTCTGTGAACTGGTGGTGAGATTCTTCGATACCACAGTTTCTGCTGCCGAATGGTCATTGCCATGGAGGGGCTTACTTGCTTATTTTAATCTTTGCCTTCGCGATATTCAATTATTTCTACTCACAATGCAATGTGGCAATGAGACGAAGCGTTTAGCTAGTAGTATTTGCAGTATTCCCAACTAAACCTATTTTCGGCCATTCTTTCACTTTACTTTTTCTTGGTCTTCTTTTTCTCCATATTCGAATTTTTGGCATACATATTTAAGCACCAATTAAGAGTATCATGATAACCTTTATGCAGTAATGAAACATAAGAAGCAGTATTCAGAAGAGGAAATATGAAATAATATGGAATAATACTCAAAACTTATTCTAGAGGGCGCTACTTCTCTATTCATAAAGGAAACAAAGCACAATTATTAGTTTTTTTTAGATTTTAGATCACTGTATTGTATAACTACTCTTCGTTTCCCTGCCATAGAAATCAATCAAATATAGTTTATATTTAAATAACATAATTACAATTTGTTACTTAGCTTTGCGAATATTTAGAAATATTGTTTCCGACTGTACAATATTACAGGTAGAGCCATCTCTGAGCAGAGGCACGCGTTCCTCCATTGCTGGCGATGCAAGCGTTGCGTCCCCGGCGGGCAACTTAATATAACAACAAATTCGTCTTGTTCATAACGTTTATAACAAAACTTTAATATATTTAAATCACACTGCTTTCTCAATCCACCCTTCCACAAAGGTTTGTTTTTCCACCTGCTCCAAATGTAAGATAAAAGATAATATATATGTCCTTGTTGCTTCAAGAAAGATAAAGGGACTAAATGTTTAACCAACATTTAAAATTTAACCCACGGAAGAGATTTGCTCCAACAATTTTTTTGGTAATTCATGTTGTTGTATTATTGTTACATATTATATACAAATGTGAGTAAGTAGCCTCCTTCTTTCATATGCATCGTTTAGAACTTATGAAATGCAGTATTTGAAAATAGAATTTGGGAATACATAATATTGGTACGGGACCTTTATTTGACACGAGAGAACGTCCAGGGTATGCATTATTATCGAACCATTTTGTAAGCTTAGACAGCGCTATTAGGTTTCTTGTGCTGCATTGCTGACCGCATGCTCTGCACAATTTGCTCCAGGTCTTCAACTGTCTGAATAAGAAACTAAGATGGCGTCAGAAAAAGAACCGGAAACAAAAGCACAGCAAGTGCACAAAGCATGTATAATGTACATAATTAACTTTATAGCAGTTCATTACATGTAATTCTACAGTCTATTTGTTTATATTTTAGTCATTCCTAGGAAACTGAAATAGGAGATACAGCTGAATTGTAATATCCATAAAAACAGGGGATACTGCAACATAAGTGGTCCAGGGTTCCTTTCTAGGTTTGTCATTACAAGGTTTTGAAAACTGCACTGATTTGCAATTTTTCAGGTGTGATGTTTACGTAATTATTTTATATACATTTAGTAGAGAAGGTGTTGCTTTGGAAACCTGCAAACAGCTAGCGAACTGTGCCTTAAACTACACTGCAAGTAGGGTTAGGTTTACTACGGAGAGAAGTTGGCACAGTGATGAGCCTTGATTTATTGTGCAGACGCGAGGAAATGTATTCCGATGCGTGTAAGCCTGACCTACGGGAAGTAGGTGGGTTGGCATCAGTTAGTTGCGCCAGGACGGTTCAATTTCCTTATACCTAACCAGAGAGTTCAGCGCACAGTTATTTAAGCTTCAAATGAAAATAAAAACAACCTTTCTGCTTGAAACGTAGATGGTTTTATGCAACTCTCCAGTATCAACTCATGTATTTATCGATCCTATTCTTATTGACGTTATTTTCTCTCTCTTCGTCTCTCGCACATACATTCCTCAACCATTTTAACCTCCCTTTCGTCCTTTTAAATGCATTTACAACACTCACACTTGTACTGCTATCTGGAACGAAATATTTGAACCTTTCATAGGTTAGCGATAATTAAAATAATATTAAACAGCGCGGTATTTAAAATTCAGTGTGTCTTGTTCCAAAAATAAGTACATTATTTCCTTTGCTACAGTTCTCAAGAACAGATTATATGGACATACTACTACAATTAATATAACCAACAAGTTACCAAATGACTTGACACCAAATGACTTAAATACCTACGCAATAAATAAAATAATCATTTTATTTGATAATGACAGTTAATATGCAAAATCACATTAGCGTCAGCGGTATGTCGGAGGTTTCACGAAGGAGTTCTTTAAATGTCAGTAATACTGATATGATACATTTCACGTTTATTTTATCCTCCGGTGGGACAGACTCCAAACTAAATCTATAAATGAATGAATAAATTTATGACTTAATGAATTAATGAATAAATGAATGAATAAAAAGTAAATAAATAATAAAACTCTCAAACTAACACATTGGACGATGAATGAAATGATGCTTAAATTAGTGCAGGCTCCACAGAGCCTAGAGCACTGCAATCCTTATTAGCGTTACAAAATATAGAACTCAAATACTCTCTGATGTTTCCGTGTTTAGTTAGGTCACCTGAGATAGATTTATTTCGGAATATACTACGGATATTATCACCTCGCGGGCGTTCACTACTTCTATAACAAGTCATGATGAACAGCGGGTAAGGCAGCTATTTGTTGGTCTAGCCCAGAAATTTTGTCTATCAGATCGCGCAATGTAACAAGAACATACAGTTGTCACTAAGAATCACTTTTTATGGCAAACAATTCGTTACAGGGATTCATTTCAATTACTTTATCGGACATTATATCCAATTTTTTAAATAATGATTCATTGTTTTAATAATTTCATTAAGAATTTGAATATTTTCATTTAAAATATCTGTAAATTTATAACTTCCTCCATTTTGGAGATGCTGTTGTGTATTATTACTGAGTACTTAATAGTAATTACAACACACTTTAATATATTTTATTTGTCTATTGGGCCGGTAGGAAGTCAGAGTTTTCCTCAAGTAACACTTTAACTGTTTCCTTGTAGATTATGTTCGGGATTCTTTCTTAATAATATTACATTGATTACACTTAAATTTGTTAACTTTGTGTTAACTTTGCTTTAGTTCAAAATAGAAGTATAATGTTTAGTGTTAGGTTAAGATATATTTTTCTTTGTGTTATATATTACGAAGGGTTGTTGTAAATTGCTTTAACTTTCGGTATTAATATTTGTCTTATCACTAATGTTTCGAATTATTAGTCTTCATTTAATCAGTACTTTATTTGTTTTATTTGATATATTCGTTTATACTTCTTGGTTATTTATTATCCTAGTGTAAAGTCTTATAATATCCAAATATTAACTCAAGTAGGAGATGTAGCTTGTGACTATTTGAATATAAAATTATATTTATTGTTTAGTTTGTATAATAAACCTTTAATTTCATTACCAGCTGTACTAGCAGGGATAGTACTGAGGTGGTACACTCACATTACTTTCTCTACTCTTGTTCAAATATTTATTTCTCTCCCTACTTCCAGATAAACATCTTATTAAAGTTACAGGGGAACAGAGTAGACATTAAGTGATAGTCACATGTATTTAACCGGTTGTTTAGAGGGCGTCTTTGAAATTATATTGTCATTGTAAATTATTTTCTGATGTTTTTTATTAGCTTGTCTTAGTGATCTAAGATCCAAATTGCCCCTTTCCATTTCATATCAGGACGGGGCTTATTTAAAAATAAGCTTTAATTCAGGGGACATCCAAACCTATAGGTTTTGCCACTGAAGGCTCTGTATTGAATTTTTGAACCTTAACGAAATACCTACCTCACCCAGGTAGGCAGAAAAACTTTCCCCTTTAGAAAATGTAATTATTGTGGAATTTTGGAATATAATCAAGAGTAAATCTGAAACGGCTGGCCTTAAAAAGCAAAATGTAGCAGGTATAAATTGTATTTTACAACAAGATATACATTCTATGTAAGTAAAAATTTGTGTATCTCTTACACTTTACAGTTACTTAAAGTGATCCAGAGTGAAAAGGAATTTTGAGAAAATTCCCAACAGATAAACATATGTATATCATTTATCATGAAATTTTTTTAATAATTTAATAATTTAATTAAAATGATTACACCCCTTTTTAGATAAAATCGACATATTCCTAAAAGTATCTATTAATGGGGTAGTTTGTTATTGGGATGCTTTCTTGAAAGTCTTACTTGTTGTCTTTTTAGAAGCGAAACCTATATAAAACTTTGGTATTAACGTACTTTCGTGTATTGGGTTATGATGTGAGGATTTTCTCCATATTTGGGTGTTCCATTTCAAAAGGAATCTCGACATTGAATTTTTGAGTACAACGCAATTCTACAAAAAGTATTATTTTAACGCTAAGGTACAGCCCAACGGAAAAACCGGTCCACACTTGCAGTTTAAATATCCCGCCTGTTTCCTGACTGACTACGATCACAGCGACAGGCAGCCTCGTGAATCACAGAGTACACGTAGACCGTTGCAGATAGCGCTCATGTTGAAATTGTTATGTGTGCAGCAATGTAACTAAGTTATTAAGCACCTTTTGCAAGAAATTAGAACAGTAATGTTTTATTTCGGTGCAAAGTATTTGCGAATGTTAACTGTAACAAAATGAGAGGTACATTACACAAAATATTTCATGTAGGCGGAAAAGAAACATTGTGTTTTTGAACCGAAGTCTACAGAGAGTTTTATAAGAAAGACAAATTCAATCTTTATATTGCATATTTTCATTCTATATTCCTTAATGCTTTTGTTGTTGGTCTTTGATATATCTTCTGTATAACTATAGCACGCTTTAAGTACACTGAGGCAATGTTATATAAATCAAAATTTATGAATTATTCCTTGTCTCTCCAAATGAGAAGTGTGAAGGAGTGTGCAGAGGTGTGAAAGAATGAGAATGGGAAGAAGTGTACAAAATATTCTAAGGCCTTCTGGTGGATGCTAGCAGCTTATTCGAAGACGAAATAAACTATCAAGCTACTTTATTTATTTTTCTAAAGAAGATACAATACGGAACTGATACGTTTAAAAAAATGTCTGCCACAGGTTGGAGCAGGAGTCTGCCATGTTAATTATAAGTTCTCTAAAGTAGTTTAAACCGTATGCTATTAATTTTTCTTAATTTCACTTACCAATGAGCCTTATTATTAAAACTATTGGTCATGCTACTTCTGCTCACATGACTTTCTCTGCCGCTTGGGAAACTTGCCTTACAACCTTCTATATGACAAATGTGTAATCATTGGATAATGCAAACGTATTTTTGATTTTGGTTGCAGGAAAGAACATTATTCGTATGGTAGATGCGGACCCCTCTGAGATGCGAGGGCCCTAACATATGATCCAAATGAAATGCCAGTGAAAAGTCAGTAAACTGCCGCGATATTGATTTAGTGCATCCGTCTTCCACTACATGCGACAAAATATAGATATTATTGAAGTTCGAATTTGGTTGGTTCACTAAGTATCCGTGATTTAAAATATGTGATGTTGCTATGACGTCTGTGTTATCGTCCTGTACTGTCAGTTCTTACGCGTTGTCAAAACAAATTCGGTGTCCAGTCGTACCTTAGTTTGGTGTTTACAGAGATTTCAATAACTCTGCATCGTGTTTTTGCTAATATGTAAGAAGCGCAATATTGCTAAGTGATTCGCTTTTTACATTTGGATGAGAAAACTTCCGAGGAGATAAAAGCGAAATTGAATGTCATACCTAAAATACTACACGGCAGCGAAGTATGGGGGAAAACGGAAAAATATAAAAGAAAACTTCAGGCAAATAAACTGAAATTCCTAAGAAGCTATGCGGGATATAGAAAAATCGACCACAAACGGAACTAAGATATACGTGAGGAGCTAGAGATATTCGACCTGAATGTCAGAGTACAAGAATATAGAAGTAAATGGGTAACCCATGTACAAAAAGTGGAGAAAGAAAATTTTCTACGCTATTTTGTGAAGTATAGACCAGAAAGAAAGGAGAGCATAGATTCAGCAACAAAACGGTGGAACCAATAAACTAAATTATGTAGACGGCTACAGGCAGCAATGCCAAAGCATGAAGGAAGAAGAAGAAGTAGAAGAAGAAGAAGAAGAAGAAGAAGAAGAAGAAGTAGAAGAAGAAGAAGAAGAAGAAGAAGAAGAAGAAGAAGAAGAAGAAGAAGAAGAAGATGACGATGATGACGATGATGATGATGACGACGCACTGCCCCAGCTTGTTCCTGCTAGTGTTTTCAATACTTTAAATTTTGTTATTAACTTTAATTAACTTAAATTAGGTTAACTTCCCATTCTTTATGTAGTACATAGGTAGATGCCTATAGGTATTGCCTATCACACTGTGGTCATAGAACTCTGAACTTTCAAACCTCAGCTGGTCCAAACTGCCTCACTCCAAATTTTCCTTTGATGTTTAGAATCAATATCACTGAACTTTAGAGCTTTTAAGGTGCTTAATCTGTTAATGAATGCCTTGTATAAATTTATTCATTGCCCACCATGAAGTTTTCATGTATCTAACTTAAGCCTTTGCAAAAAAATCAGAGGGAAACAAAATGATACATCAAAATAAACAATAAATAAAATAAAAACATGTTTAGTACACTTTTATAAATAAATCCGGGGTGCAGATGTATAGCTCCAACAGCAACGGACATCAATGACTAAGGTCGCTAGGGTCAAGAATGCTGATGGGAAGTCTATGACTGCAGTCCCACCGTTACTGCTTTCGCTGCATCCTTTTGTATCCTATTTCCTTAGTGCTTATAAGTAACAAATGTGGGAGGTACTCTAAACTTCGGAAAGAAGGATTTCCATCACTAAATAACATTCCATGTATCATAATACCACGTATCGGCAGCATTCATTGAATGTGAGACCACGATCTTTTACAAATATGACTGGAAAATTTATAACAGTAGCGATTCTTTATGACCAGATAAAAAATAAAATACCTCTACACAATTAGAAGGTAAAGTGAGAGAGAAAAGTCCTCAAGGTACTTTAATGCAAGCGGCTTTTTGGGAAAGCAGCATTTAACTTTCTGAGGACATGAAACAGAAAATTCCTTCATTGTAGTCTAGTGTTAGCATGTCTGCTTTGCCTCCAAATGGTCCCGAGTTGGAATCTCAGTCAGGTTGAGCAACCTGGATTAGGTTTCTTCCAGGGATTTCCCTTATCCTGAAAGGTGAGTGACTGTCAACTCTAAGCTCTTTCGACCGTGTCTCGTTTCAGCATTTACTCTGGCTCGCTTGTGAGCTGTTACGCCGTGGATTACTATTGATGATGATGATGATGATGATGATGATGATGATGATAATGATGATGATAAGACACAAAGACACAAACCACCATGACACCGACAACGACTCTACTCGTCCTTCTCCTCCTTCCGCTATTTCTTCTGCTTCTCCTCCTTCTCCTCCTTCCCCTCTTCCTTTTCCTTATCCTAATTCTCCTTCTCCTCCTTATTCTCCTTCTCCTCCTTATTCACCTTCTCCTCCTTCTCCGCCTTCTTCTCCTTATTCTCCTTCTCCTATTTCTCCTCTTTCTCATTCTTCCTCATCTTCTTCTCCTCCTCCTTTTCCGCCCTCTTCTTCTCCTTCTTCTTACTATTACTACTATTATAATCATCACCATCATTATTATTATTTGCAGCTGCTTTTCAAAACAATCCAATCCAGGTTGTTGTTTCAGCAATTTTATCAGCTATAATATAAGGAATAGTGGATACTTCTTTTGTGGAAATTGTGGTTGAGGACTTGGCAAATAAAGCACAATTTTTAATAGTTCAGCGTAATAGGTATAATGGAGAGATCAGAAATAGAATCTTGGGGTTCTGCGCTATCAATAGTGCCTGGCATGCCCAAGCTCTTGTAAAACTTACCCTACACTCACCACATTTACAATGTAATGAGGAACTGATTTTACAGATTTTTACGGTGCAGCAACAATGGTCTGAAATTTGAACGGTGTTCAAGGAATAATCACGGCCATGTACTATAACTTCACGTATGTCAAATTGTCTGCCATACACTGGTTAATATCTTAAGTCTTTTTAAAGATAGTTGCTAGTGCCTGCAGTGTGCAGTGAAAATTGTACCATTAACTTTCATTTCCATAAGAAATATTATTTACTTTCTGAGCAGAGTGACTCAGTGAGATTTAGTCTATGGTCCCCATTCGGGAGGCACGGGTCCCCTTCCCTTTGCCATCCTACCTTTACCTTAGGTTTTTTCGGGAGATTTCCCAGGTCACCAGGCGAATGCCGGGTGGGTTAAACACATCGCCTAAACTTCCTGTCCCTCCATTTCTCACCATTTTCATTCCACGTGATCTCTCTTCTGGTGGTCGGCGGTTGTCTTGGTGGCACATAGTAGGATGATATGTTCTAAGAAACATCATCTTCTAGTTGGACGTTTACCGGACTCGGAACTCAGTCTTGCGCTGGGGCTGTATACGAATTACAGAAGGGTGGGATATGCTTTGTCCTGGCGAGCCTGGGAGTTTCTACGTAGTAGAATGTACTAGAATGTGCCCTCCGAACTTTCCTCTCTCCTTAGCACGGCTAGGTCTGTCTCCTCGCACCACATCATTCCTCCCGGAGAAGCTCCCAATTGTGGGTATAGGTCCAAGAGACCGCACGTGGGTCTGCGTGTCAATTCCTCTCCTTAAAGTAGTCCAGTCCAGTCAGGAACTACTGAGTTGTCCCATAATAGTATAGCATATTCGAAACTAGAGTTATAATATCAGTAGTATTCTAATATAAGTGTATCTATAAAACTTTCATTCACCAGTGCTCGAATAGGACAACGGACAGAGCTGATTTTGTGTAAGATATAGTTTATGTGAACTTGCCAATCTGTAGATATTCTATTTAAAAGAACGGAAAAATTGAAACAGTCAATTTCTTTAAATAACACATTATTAATCCCAGGTTCTATCGGAGAGCGTGATGCACAATGACCTGTAAGTGTAACAACGTTTGTTTTGTCTAACTTCAGATATATTTTATTAGCTTTATACTAAAACTTATATATGGCACAATTCTAAAAATAATTGTAATTAATTACATACATATTTGAATATTTACTGATCTCAAGGACACTAGTTCCGTCAACAGATATAATTTATACCTACTGTATGCTTTATACAAAGTGAGAGGTCGTTGATAACGATCATAAATAGTAAATGCCCTGACACTGAACCTTGCAGTACTCCATCTACTACTGTTTTACAATTTGATGTTTCCTTCGGATAACTGATATCAATGTTTAATTCCACCTTCTCTTTTCTCTCATTTAGATAGGACACAAACCAGGTAATTAATTTAGCCTCTACACTTTGAAAGAATTGTTGTACAGTGAGTCATAAAGTATTTGTTACGGATGATGAGCTGAAATCTGCAATTTCGCGTAGTCCCGGCTTTTCCTAGCAACAGACTAATAAAATAATAACACTAAGGCATATGGGACAAGCACGGACTTCCTTATCCTCTCCCTGACTTACTTCACGTTCTGAATATGCTACATAGTGTGAGCAGCTTTGCTGGTCTACTATCTACTTGTGTAAGTAGAGCAAGTGTTGCATTCCAATGAAAATTTAGATATCGACATATCGGTCTGTGTGGCACAGTTCTATAGGAACTATTGCTATACGTCTGAACCATTACAGGACATATATTGTTTTGAACAGTATACAATGGATTTTGGGAAAAGAATCACATTTGTAATGCGACGTGAAATTTTTCTGTCTCTACATTCCTCTCTCCCCGTGCGTGCGGTGCACAGGTCTGTGTGAGTGTGTGCGTATGTGTGTGTGAAAACCGGGAAAAATCGTACGTGTTTCACTCACATAATTGTCGCCCTTCACGTGCAACATTTTCTATTGCTAATGTTGTGTACCTACATGCAAGGGCAATAAGGAAGTTCAGTAGGCATTAAGGGATCATTAAAAGAATTTCAATTTGTTGACTTTATGATGACTTTAAAGGTGATAACTGCAGTAAAAGGAGTTCTTGTATATATTTGTTACAAAAAAACTATTTACATTCGCCTAACTTTGTGAACGTACGTCCGTCAAAAACAGAAGCGTCCATTAATTAGAACCTAAAATGGAATGGCACTGTGCTTCTACATGTGCCCAGCAGATGGCATTATGTACATCTAGTTTGGCGACATCCACTCTTCCGTTTAGATGGCAGACCTTTAGCTTGTATTATTCTATTGTAATTTTTTATGTTTTGTGAAAAACAATGGCATTTATGTAGCATTTATTTAAAAAGTGAGAAATATGATATTAAAGAAACCCAGCTAGATTCATAGGCTTTCGGGCTTAGAACGCGGCATATTTCCATTGAAAGCCTCAACGATAGTGTCATAGGTTGTCTATGTAAACTTACTTCTTGTACCATTATCAGTTTCCGCAGTATTCATTAGCACTGATTTGTATTCTCAAATGCCTGGTACATTTTTGTAACTTAAAATTCTCTAATATGAATAGTAAGTAGGTCAGTCAGTCTTGACATGAAATGGGCGAAATGATGCCCAAATGTGTCCAGGGTCCCTTGGGATTATAGCTACCTAACACTAATCTTTCATGATAGACACCGCCGAAGAATACCTTATCCAGATAGCGGTACCTTACCCACATTCGAACTAGTTAGCTCTTTAATTTAAAGTACACACCACCGCCACCATTAGGGAGAGAAGTTTAATCCATGCAAACGTAGTTTAGTGAAAGCCGCTCATCATTCACGTGTAGATGAATGAGAATCACCAGAACGTTGCTTATACATTTCTAAGATAGAAAATAAAGTTGATAGAAAAACAAGCTGATCATCGGGGATGGCATCATGCAGATTATTTCACCTGCAAGTGTAAATATTATAGCAGTATACACTACTTGTATGAAGTAGGTTCTAATAACATTAAACCCATGTGGTAGAAGAAGAGAAAGCAGTAAATACTTTTTGGTAACCTTTCTTTGTCATAAACAATAACTGGTTTGTTAGTTATTATCCCAGGATACACTACAGCTTCAGGACACAAAATTAAATAACATTTAAGCCAAATGTATGTAAGCGGAAGGTATAAAGTAATTAACTACACTGTGACAGTAACCATGGAAAAGTAGAACCGGATTCATAGCCTGGATATGAACCACGGACCACTTGGTCTTAACCATGTCAACATACCAGCATACCATAAACTGACAAACTAAATTCAGCAGCACATTCAAAATACTAGAGATACTTGTTAGATATTATATACTCAAAATATGATAACAATAATAACAGCGTTCAAACAATAGTAACAATGAAAGCATACCAAGGGAAACGGATAGCTCCACATATACATTCACTTTACAAGGCTTCCTTTCCCATAAACAATTAGTAGTTTTTTAGACCTTATCTCACAGTATGGTACATCTACACCTCGGTTCGATGGCATGGAAATCAATTAAATATAGTTTATATCTAAATAACACGATTACACGCGTTGCTCCATTGATGGTCTTCCCTGGCGGACAATTTACAATAGCAGCAAAATCACTTTATTACTAACGTATATTTATAACAAAACGTTAATATATTTCAGTCACACTACCTCCTAAATCCACTCTTCCACAAAGGCTTATTTTTCCACTTCCTCCAAATGTAAGATAAAAGTTATTACACGTTTCCAAGTTGTTACAACAAAGATAAAGGGACAAAATGTTTAACCAACATTTGAAACTTAACCCACGAAAGGGATTTTCTACAACAACCTTAAGGTGATTAATATTATTGCTATTATTGTTGTATATTATATACAAATGTGAGTAAGTAACCTCCTTCTTCCATATGCATCGTTTAGAATTTATGAAGTGCAGCATTTGAACATAGAATTCGGGACTTGCGTAGTATTGGTACGGGATCTTTATTTGACACGAGAAAACGTCCAGGATATGTATTATTTTCGGAACATTTTGTAAGTTTAGACAGCGTTATTACGTTTATTGTGCTACCTTGCTGAACGCACGTTCTGCGCAATTTGCTGCAGATCTTCAACTGTCAGAATATGAATCTAAGATGGCGCCGGAGAAAGAACCGGAAACAAAAGTACAGCAAGTGCACAAAGCATGTATGATGAACATAATGATTAGCTCGATAGCAGCTCATTACTTGTAATTCTACAGTCTAGTTGTTTAAACTTTAGACATTTCTAGGAAACTAAAATAGAAGATAAAGCTGAATTGTGATATCAATAAAAACAGGTGATATTGCAACTTACGTGTTCCAGGCTTTCTTTCTGGGGTTTTCGTTACAAGGTTTTGAAAACTGCTCTGAATTTCAATTATTCAGTTGTGATGCTTACGTAATTATTCTATATACATTTAGTAGAGCAGATATTCGAATGGAAACCTGCAAAATTGCAAACGAACTATGCCTTAAACTACACTGCAAATAGGGTTAGGTTTACTAAGGAGAGGAATTGGCACAGCGATCAGTATTGATTTATTTTAGGGCCACGAGAAAATGTATTCCGATGCCTGGTGGACTGACCTCCGGGAGGGAGGTGGGTTTGCATCAGTTACTGGCGCCAGGATGGTTCAGTTTCCTTATAACTAAACAGCGAGTTCAGCGCATAGTTATTTAAGCCTTAAAGGAATATAAAAACAACTTTGCCACATCAAACGTAGGTGGGTTTTTACAGCTCTCAAGTATCAACTTAGGTATTTACCGATTCTTTTCTTGTGACGTCATTTTCTCTCTCTTCCTCTCTCGCACATACATTCCTCAACTATTTTAATCTTACTTACTCGTTTTTATATAGATTTCCAATACTCACACTTGTAGGATAGCTCGAACAAAATATTTCTAACTTTCATCAATTATTGATAGTTAATATAACATTAAACTGAGTGGTATTTAAAATTAAGTGTGTCTTGTTCCGAAAATAAGAACATTGTTTCCTTTATTACAGTTCTCAGGAACAGCTTATATGGACACACTACAATAATTAATATAGCCACCAAATCACCAAATGACTTGACACCAACTGCCAACGAAATAAATAAAATAATCATTTTGTTTGATAATGAGAGTTTATATACAAAATCACGTTAGCGTCATCGGCATGTAGGAGGTTTCACGAAGGGGTTCTTTAAATGTCAGTAATACTGATATGACGCATTTCACTTTTACCCTCACCAAGCAACCACCGAACTAGACCGGGGCTGAACTCGCAACCTTGGGATGAAACTGCCAGCTTTTAGTATCATCATCATCATCATCATCATCATCATCATCATCATCATCATCATCATCATCATCATCATCATCATCATCATCATCATTATGATTATTATTAATATTAAAATCATCAGGAAGGAAGTAAGAAAGGAAGGAAGGAGGGAGGGAGGGAGCGAAGGAAGGAAGGAGGAAGGAGGGAAGAGAAAGAGAGAAAGAGAGATAGAAAGAGAGAAGAAAATGAGTAGTGTTCAGTGAGCTTGGACTGTGAAGACGAGCATGACAGGTTGGTCGAAACGTTAGTTTTATCTTACTTGACTAAACTAACGATCTAATTTATACATTTGTATTTACTTCGAGATCAGGAACTTCTCAAGGGTTTTGAAGCGATAAGCCTTCAGCAACTGCTGCCTATGATGTAATTGCGCATATAATTGGATTTTAATACTTAAAAGTTTAGTAATTTACAGTTTAGTTACTGAACCTCAAAGTAAGCCAAGTATTCGTTATGTATCTTGTGAAAGACTCACTGAGATGACATTTTGCAGGACACAAACAGGATTAAGCTGACCACAAAAAGATCACATTGGACAGATGTGGACGTTCCTGTTGAGAAAATTCTTATTTTATCCCCATAGTTATAGATCGTCCCAAAGCAGTGCCGGTTGTACCTTTACCGAATATACAGGAATTACAGTGACTCATAGTGGTAACCTGGGTGACTAAAATCAGGAGATTATTGAGTGCTTAAAGAAGTATAAATGTGTAGCGTGCTAGGGGTCTCGGCTTCGATTCCGGGCCGTGGGGATGTGGAATATTCTCCGACCAACGTAAATCCTCATCTTCTCGAGTCTGGAAGTATGAATGAGAGTGCGAATGTACGCGTGATCTAATGATTGAACCCAAAGGAGTATTAAGTGTCCAGAAAAGGATATTTTGGTATGGGGAATTTGTAGGAGAACTTTAATCAGATTTGGCTACGAAAGTGTATACGAAATAAAGTTTTAAAACCCAGTTAATGCCAAAGCTAGTATTTAGAAAGTTCTATTTTAATGGATTGTTGCCTGCGGACAATATGACTCATAATTAAGGTTTCGAATAAATACTAAATAGCGGTAATATGGGTTCACTGTCGTTGAGAATGTCTACTGGCCAAACTCCAAAAACTATGTCATCTTAATGAAGCAGCTAAAGGTGGTAGTTGCTTTTTCTTGAAATATCCCTTAAAGATTTAATCAAAATTCGGTACGGTCGACTGTGGATTCTGCTTCATTCTGAATGGTTGTTCAAAATTAATAACATGCAAGCCATAACACATCTACAACTGAATTAGTAGTTCATTTATTTATGATCCAATTTCTTTTTGATTGCCATTTTACCCAAAAGTATATTAGGAATATAATTTACAAGTTTATGAAGATAATACAATTTACAAAAATTAGCGAAATTCCATATCAAGCTGACACACCGTAAATATGAATGTGAATCATTTAGCTTAAGAAATATTTTGTTTAAGAAAGCAATGAAATATTGATAAATTTTGGAAATCATCAATATATGTGTAAGTGGTTTTGAGAAAATGTACCTAAGTATTGAAGCAATAATTCAAGTTAGTATCTTTTATAACATAAAACGGGCAATCAAATAGAATGTGAGGGACATCTTGAAAATGGCTGCCACAAATATAATGAGATGTGGATTCGATTTTGAATCGAAAAAAGTTAGCTGAAAATTTGCCATATCCAGTTTGTATCCCACAAATCTTACAAGAACCACACGAATTTATCAGCTTAGTTTCTGCGGGAAGAGCTCATATGTATTTACGTGCGAGAAGCGTAAGTGTCCTAAATGTGATTTGTTGCGATTGGTTTACTGATGCATTTTGCGATTAAATTTGCAGTTACACAAGCTGCAGTGCTCACTCAGTGCCTGTAATGTCATCGCTGTTACTCTCTATACATACTTCAAGAACATTTATGTATTCTGAATCTGTATCTGTACTGTCGTGGCTCCTTGCGTCGACCGCCCTCTGTCTCCTTCACCTCATCCTTCCTCCCGGGGCAATGTGCCCCACTCCTGGGTTCACAGGAGGCATGGGCCCAGCGTGGTCGCCTACGTACCGAATCACCCTTGTAATGATATCCTAATCTTCTCTGTACCCGTGCCCGCCTCGGTAGCGTAGATGGTAGCATATCTGCCTCACGTTCAGGAGATCCCGAGTACGAATCTCGGTCAGGGTGAGTTACCTGGATAAGGTTCTTCCGGGGTTTTCCCTTATCCTTCAATACGAATATCGGGTACCTCTAAGCTCCTTGGACCCTCGACTTATTTGAGCATTATTTCACCCAATTCATCACCGACCGATATGACTTAACGTTGGAGGACGCAAATTACAAAAAAGCACATTCTCTGTACCCGCGTAGTTGTTTACATTATAAATGAAATATACAGACTTGAGTCTGTAGAGCCCAGTGTTAATTCCTTTTTAAGGATAACCATGACGCACCGAAGCTTGTTAATTGTGTATTTTCCTAGGAAATTTCAAATTGGAGGGATATAGGTTCATCAGTTTATTGGAATGCATGTATCTTGTAGCTACACTTCCGCTGCTAGGCGTTATTATTAATATTGGAATTTGACTTCACATATTAAGCAACTACAGGCCTTGAGCCCGCTACACATCAAAGGAAAGATTTATAGAAAAATGTCAGGGAGTGCAAGTGTGCAGCAAAATGAAAAAACAATGTTGCTAAACTTGCAGAATTGGTACAAAAGTACAGCATTTTCCAGTGACTTTAAGGAAGAAAACCGTCACATTCTCTCCTTAGTAAATTAAAAGCTTTGAAATAATATGAATTTGCAAATATTCTTCTCACGATTATTATGAAAATGCCAGATGTCTAAGAAGGTACCATCACCCAACCAGATTTTCGAAAGGGCACCTTAGAGACACTCTGATGTCACCAAAAAATTTACAGAAACCGCTATATTTGTGTTGTCGTGTACATGAACGGTATATCTCATAAGCGTGCAGAAGCACCCGTCAGAGTAGTTAAACCTTTGCAGAAAAGTGAGTTGAGAATGTATTATGAGTATAATACACTCAATGTCAGACAAAGTATAGAGTTCAGTTATATGGATTCACGGTGGGATGTACAATGATTTCCACTATCAGGCGCTGTCGCTCATAGATGGCTCTACCTGTAATATCTTATAGCTTGGATTAATATTTGTTGTTATACATAAGATCTTGTATCAAATTGTATTTATGTTATTTTATATGTTTTAGTTTTAACTGTAGTTTGTGACGTGAAAGCACAGACCATATGTAATGTATAATGAGAGAATACGGAACGGAATAATAATTGTGTATGGGAAAGGAAGTGCCCACATCTAAGTATATCTCCAGGCATTTGTGCCAGAAAATACCATTGAGCGGTTGAATTCTGAGAAATGACATGCCAAAGAGCTATAAGCAGACTTTTTGGAAAAATATTAAATAATAAGGTTAAGCGAACTAGTTATTGTTCAATGAGGGTTCCTGTTTTATTCCGTACATTGTATTAGTGCTGTAAAATATATCAATATTAAGAAGCTTTTCTCGTACATTGAGATGAACATGATTTCGCAGTGTCATTTGCCACGGTTTATTTATTCATCACTTTTGAGATTTAATATCCACTTATACAGGCTTCACTACAAACTCAGTATCGTTCTCTTAAAAATGTTCTGAATTTCATTCGCATTACACTCTGTTCTTACTTCAACAAAATATTATCACAGGGTACTGTGTACGTATAGTAGCAGAGGTGACGTATAAGCAAACCCTTTTGTCTCTAATTTCGGTTTGTATTCATTTAAGCATTCTGCATCTTTAATGTGGTGACAGGGAGAGTACTGGTAATATCACGGTTCGTATTTTCTCTTGAAGACTCGACGGCAGCAGGTGCATACGGTAGTCAAATCCTTTAGTAGGTGTAGACTATATGTTGGCTTTTATATTTAGTATTCATTGGATATCAAGAAGTATTTAAGACTGAAAACGGCGTCAAATTTGACTGCAATATAACGACATATGGGTAATTTACACATATTAAGAATGTTTGTGACAAATACTGTGCTTTAGCGAGAGCTAGAGTTTTATTTGAGTAAGAGTTTACCTATCTTTCACCGCTTATCTCGTCTAATTCTTGATTGTAGCAGTAGATATGTACAATTTTGGTATTTTTAACTTTCTTTAAATATATGCTGTTGGATATATAGACACACAAGTATCTGAATCTGTAAATTCTTTATGTGACACCACATTGTCTCCAAAGGTATATCCGTTTATCAAACGATGCCGACCGTATTGGGTAGGATGAAATACCTCCGTTTAAATAATCATTTTGTAAAATTTAGAAAAATAAATCCGTTACGATTTCTTTTATTTTTGTGTAGAGAATGCTCTGGAAAACAACTTGTCGAAGTGTTGCAACATGCTGAATTTACGTACAATGTTTGCAAATTCAGCACCGGCTTCTTTGGGTTTTTCTGTTCAATTAGATTGCCTGACGTTTCTCTGGAGGTTTCCCCTTCTTGGTTCAGGGTCCTAAATCTCTGCAATGTTATGGAAATTGTAGTGACATTTTTGTTTAAATGTAATACTGATCATAAGTGGTAAGCATTGATATTAAAAGAGGGTTAAAACGACTGGTATGACTTTCTGACGATCTAATTTATATATTTTTATTTGCCTTGAGATAACAAACGTCGCAATGGTTTTGCAGTGATTAGCCTTCAGCAACACCGGGCTATGATTTAATTGCACATATAATTGGATTTTAATACTTAAATGTTTTGTAAATTACAGTTTTACTACTGACACTAAACGTAAGCCAAGTATTCGTTATGTATTTAGTGAAAGACTCACCGAGATGACAATTTGCAGTACACAAACGGGATTAAGCCGACCACAAGAAGATCATATTGAACAGATATGGAAATTCCTGTTGAACAAATTCTTATTTTCATACCCATAGTTATAGACCGTCCCAAGCACTGCTGGTGCTTCCTTTACAGAACATACAGAAATTACAGTGACTCATGGTGGTAGTGTGGGTGACTAAAGTCAGGAGATTATTCAGTGCTTAAAGAAGTATATATGCCTAGCGTGCTAGGCGTCTCGGTTTCGATTCACGGCCGTAGGGATTTGGATTTTTCTCCGACCTAGGTAAATCCTCATCTTCTCGAGTCTGGAAGTATAAATGAGAGTGCGAATGTATGCGTGATCTAATGATTGAACCCAACGAATACAGGTTAAACACTTCGAAATATTCCAAAAGAGAACGGAAGCCACTTTGACCATTGGAATTACAGGCGGGATATAAGCGGAATACAAACGGAGTATTATTGTCCATTAAAACGCTATTTTGTTATGGGGGAGTTGTAGGAAAACTTTAGTCAGATTTGGCTGCGAAAATGTATAGGAAATAAAGTTCTAGTGCCCATCTAATGCCAAAAATAGTATTTAGAAGATTCTTTTTTGATGTGTTGTTGCCTGCGGACAATATGACACAAAACCAAGGTTTCGAATAAATACTAAATAGCGGTCTTATCGGTTCACTGTCGTTGAGGAAGTCTACTAGCAACACTCCAAAATCTATACCATCTTAATGAAGCAGTTAAAGTTGGTAATTGCTTTTTCTTGAAATATCCCTTAAACATATGTACACGACAAACGAAAAACATAACTGCAATTTCCTGGCGATAGACTGTGATTTCCGCGTCATTCTCAATGGTTGTTTAAATTTATAACTGTCAAACCTGACACATCTACAAGTGGATTAGTAGTTCATTTATTTATTATCCAATTTCATTTTTGATTCCTATTTTACCCAAAGGTATATTTGGAATATAATTTACAAATTTACTAATATAATACAATTTACAAATAGATTACAAAGTTCTATATCAAGCTGAGAAACAGTAAATATCGAAATGAATCATTTAGCTTAAGAAATATTTTGTTTAAGGAAGCCATGAAATAATAATAAGTTTTGTAATTCATCAAAATATATGTAGGTGGTTTTGAGAAAGTGTAACCTTAGGATTGAATCAATAATTAAAGTTCGTATCTTTCAAAACAGAAAAACGGGCAATCAAATACAATGTGAGGGCATCTGGAAAATGACTGCAACAAATACAATGAGATGCGGACTTTATTTTGAATGGTAGTAAGTAAGCTGAAAATTTGCCATATCCAGTTAAGAAGTGATTGAGAGCATAGATAGGATTAACGAATTTATATTTATGTCTGTCAGAAGTTGTTGGGAAACATAAATCCTTAGTCAAGGCACCACAATCATTTTTAGGTAGTATTTATTCCCCTGGTTGATGTTAATCACCTCTAATGTTTGCCCCAAATAAGAAATGGGACATGGACTGTAAGCCTCTGGAACACTTGAAGTCGCATCTCTATTTGCAAGCTCATCTGCACGTTCATTTACGGCATTCCCCACGTGCCCTCTGACCCATGAAATGCAAAGAAGAGAAGCACATTATAATTGCCTTCTTATTTCAGCTATAGGAAACTTGCACATTCTCTCCTTTCTAAATGAAAAGCTTAGATATAGCATGAATTTACAAATATTCTTCTCGCGATTTTTATGAAAACGACAGATGTCAAAGAAGGTGCTCTGAGCCAACCAGATTTTCGAAAGGGCACTTTTGCTACACTCTGATACCACAAATGGAATTTAAAAAAGCTGCCACTTATGTGTTTTCGTGTACATGAACAGTATATCTCATAACCGTGCAGCAGCACCCTTCAGAGTACTTAAACCTTTGTAGAAAAATGATTTGAGGGTGTATGATGAATATAATTCACTCAATGTTAATCAAAATATAGACAGCAGGCGCTCTGTTAGTTACATGGATTGCCCGGTCAGATGTAGAATGTTTTGATCTATCAGGCGCTGTCGCAATAGGTGGCTCCTCTTGTAATATCTTATATATTGATAGATCTTTGTCTTTAAATCTAAGATTTTGTATCAAATTATAATTATATTATATTTTATGTCTTAGACTTAATTGCAGCTTGTGGCTTAAAGGTAAAGAGAGTCTGTAATATATAATGAGAGAATACTTAACGGACAAATAATTGTGTATGGGACAGGAAGTGCCTAGAACTAAGTATTGTGGCAACCCTGTATGGGTTGTCAGGCCTGGGGCCACAAGGCTGAACTTTGTTCGTTGGCTGCGCTGGGCGAGGGGGATGGCACATCCTCTTCCCCCAGACGACCGTCCGCCACCAGAGTGAGAGGATGTGTTTGTAGCAACCCTCCGGAACACAAACCTCATTGAATGTAAGTTGTCTGAAATTATTAAACCTCTTTTAAAATGCACTTGTGAGTTTTCCTTCGCTGGGCCTTCCACCTTTCACCACCATACAGGTAAGCTAATTATCAGTAAAATAACATGTCCACCCCACCGCGTGGTGTGTAACTAGCGTTTGTAAAATGGTTTAGCTCTACCGCTACGTTTTCCCCCATAGATAACAAATATTTAAATCTATTCTAATGTAGGGTGTGACATATTGGTGGAGACGCGGGTAAGATCTCAAAATTTTTTTTTCTTTGCTTTATTCCTGTTTTGATGAAAAAATTTGAATGTATACGCTGGTGAAAGATGGAGGAAACATGGCCGACCGCGTGGTGTTCAATTGGTTAGAAATTCTAATCTGGTCATCGTGTCGTAATCCTTTAACTTTTGGTCTGTTTTTTATTTGATTTCTTTAATAGTAAACTTATTTCATAATATTGTGCTAATTTTTGTTTAACTACATGGAAATTGATTATTTGCGTTGAAGAATGGACACCACGTGGTGGCATAATTTGTTTTTAATTAGTTTTCTTTTCAGGCTTAATGTGAGGTTTATTTATTAATACAGAGTTTATAGTTTAAATTTGCGGAGATTTGTTTTTCTAAATTTTGAGTATTTTGGGATGTGAACTTAAATTTTGGTCGACCACGTGGTCACGTGTTAATTTTCAAGGGACGCTATGTGAATTTTAGCAGTAAAATTCAAAGTAAATAGTTTCTTTTTTGGTGTTTTTGTGAAGGATGCACTTCATTTTTGTGTTCATTCCAGTTGGTAATTCTGCTTATTTTATTCTGGTGTTCAGTGTTACTTAAAAGTAAGTCAAAATGCCTAAGAAAACGCGGCAATCATCCAATGTGCCAGTTACAATGGATGCACATGATGTAATAGCTTCGACTTCTGCTTTAGCTAATCAAAGTGCACATGTACCTAGTAATTTAGAAGTATCCATGGCACCTAATGTTAATCAGACTCAGACAATGCAAGTTTCTCGGCCTTTTATTGATCCACCCTGTTTTGACAGGATAGCACTGATATCTCCTTCAGAATTTTTGAGAAAATTTAACTTAGTTTCTACAGCAAATGGTTGGTCAGATGTACAAAAGTTGAAGTTTTTCCCATGTTACTTGCGAGACACAGCAGCACTTTGGTACCGAACTTTTTGCCATAGACACCTTGAGCATGATTGGCATTTTCTAACTCAACAGTTTTTGGCAGCTTTTCAAATGTCCAATTAAGATGAATTGTCGGAAATTAAACTTAGGCAGAGGGTACAATTAGAAAATGAACCTGTATTAGATTACATTTATGATGTATTATCCTTGTGTGACCAAGTTAACGCTGCAATGACACAAATGGAGCAGGTAAAAAACTTATTGAAAGGATTGAAACCTCAGTATGTGCAAGCTTTGCTCCCATTAAATCCACAAACAGTTGAGGAGGTTTTACAAATTATTAAAAGCGTTGATAAAGCTAATTTTTATGTGCAACATAGACAACATTTAGTACAAGCACAAACATCAACTTACACTTCTCCACCTGTGTCATCTGCACCTGTTTTATCACGGTTTGAAAGTGTAAATCACTCTGAACCAGTTATTAATGTTGTTTCCACATTGAGTGAACAGGTCACTAAACTTGCTACCCAAATGCAACAACTTCAGTCTCAATTCACTGCTGCTGCATCTACTGTGCAGCCACCTCCACTTAAGCCTCCAAGACATCATGAAAAGAGACAGCAGGCACCTATTGTGTGTTACAACTGCAACAAGCGTGGTCATATGGCACGTAATTGCTGGACTTCACCATCTGGTTCAAAAAACTCGAGAGGCCCAGCCTCCAACGACATAACCTAGAGGTACCCAAAGTAAGCTCACCTGTGTCTAATGTTGTTTCTCTTCCAGGTCAAATTTTGCAAATTTTGGGGTCCATTGGGGAGTCAAAACTTCCAATTTTGTTGGATACAGGAAGTGCAGTTAGCATTGTGAATGCAGCTCATATCAATGACATTTCTAAAATGAAAACTGTCGAGATTTTGCTTAAAACAGCTGGTAACAAGTTATTAGATGCGCCTTATCAAACAAATTTGAAATTTCAAATTAATGACTTTGTTTTTCAGGAAGATGTGTTAGTGGTAAAAGACTTGGCACATAATCTCATTTTGGGTAATGACTTTCTAACTTCACATAAAGTTACCATTGATTATTCTTGTGCAGAAGTGAAGATTCAAACTCATGAGGGAGAAATGGTACACATTCCTTTTGAAACAACATGTGGTGGTCCCTTTACAGATATTGCTGTGATTCCATTGAACGATGAGGTACAGATAGTTAATAAAGTTTCTGTTGTAAAAGATGTTAAATTGCCACCGCTTACTACTTGTTTTGTGGCAGTGCAGCCTTCAGCTGATATTACAAATGAGGTTATGTTCGAGCCTTCTACCAGTATTATGCACAAGAAGAATATTTCTATTCCACCTGTAGTTTGCAAATCTTCAAAGGACTTTGTGATACCAGTACATAATAATTCAGCTGTTCCTCAAACACTTTTTGCTAAAACTGTATTAGCTAATGCTCATGAAGTTGCATTTGTTCAAAGTAACTCAGTTTCACCTAAGGATGTTACTCCATTGAACGCTCCAAAGTTTGAATTTAATGTTAATACCAACTTAACTGAAGCTCAAAAGTCAGATCTTCATAATCTGTTGTTAAAATATGAACATGTTTTTGCCACTTCATTGCAAGATTTAGGCTCAACTAATGTAGCTGAATTTAAAATAGAGGTAAAGGATGAAAAACCTATTAAGCAACGACCCTATAGGGTAGCTCATAAGCAGAAAGAGATTATTTCCCAACAAGTAGAGGAAATGAAAAATGCTGGTATTATTAGAGATTCTCAGTCACCTTGGTCATCACCTGTTGTGTTGGTAAAGAAAAAAGATGGCTCTATGCGGTTTTGTGTAGATTATCGTCAACTGAATAAGGTTACAGTAAACTCAGCCTTTCCCTTGCCTCTTATTGATGACCTCCTTAGTTACCTTGGAGAAGCTAAATGGTTTGTTTCCTTAGATTTGTTGTCAGCATACTTTCAAATTCCTTTAGAGGAGAATAGTAAAAAGTATACCTCATTTGTTACTCATGAAGGGCAGTGAGAATTTGAACGTTTGTCTTTTGGGCTTGCTAATGCACCAAGATTTTTCAGTTTTGTTGCTGAGAAATTGTTAGGAGACTTGAAATTTAAGAAAGCTTTAGCATATTTGGACGATATTGTTGTTTTTGCCAAAACTTTTGAAGAATTATTAGAAAACTTAGAAGCTGTTTTTCAACGTTTGGAAATGCATAATTTTAAACTGAAACCTGGGAAATGTTTCTTTGCTATGGAAAAGATAAAGTTATTGGGTTTTGAAGTATCTAAAGATGGAATTTCCCCAGATTCTGAGAAAGTTACAGTGATCAAAGAACTACCACGCCCAAAGAATGTTAGAGACGTGAGAAAAGTTTTGGGTTTGTTCAATTTCTACAGGAAATTTATTAAGAATTACTCTTACATTGCCCATCCATTGATTCAGCTGACCAAGAAAAGTCAAAGTTTTATTTGGGGCCCGGATCAGCAAACAGCATTCCAGCAGTTAAAGAACTCTCTTGTTTCTGCCCCTGTATTGGCTCATTATAATCCTGGAGCCTATACAGAATTACACACTGATGCTAGTGGTCTAGGAATAGGATGTGTTTTACTACAGAAAGTAAATGATAATCTTAGACCTATTGCATATGCTTCTAGAACTTTGTCAAAATGTGAAAGAAATTACAGTGTACCAGAGTTAGAGCTTTTGGCAATCGTTTTTGGTTTAACACATTTCAGGACTTTTGTGTATGGCTATAAAGTGCATGTTATTTCAGACCATCACTCCCTTTGTTATCTGAACAATTTAAAGGATTTGACAGGCCGGTTGGCTCGATGGAGTCTAAAGTTACAGGAATTTGATTATGATATATGTTATAAATCTGGTAAGAAACATAATGACGCAGATGTTTTGTCAAGGTTCCCTGTGTTACAGCCTGAAGAGCATCAAATTGAACAACTTGATGAGCTAATTACCTGTTTGCTATCACCGGTTGAGGTTGCTCAGAAACAAAATGATGATCCAGTTCTGACTCCAATTATTAATGCCCTTAAGGATCCTGAATCTGCTCCTGCTAAGGTTCAACGTCAAGCTTCTACCTATATATTGAAAAGTGATGTCTTGTACAGGAAAAATTCGGGTTCTACTGGTCCCTTGCATTTACTAGTCATTCCTGAGGTGTTAAAGCATGAAATTTTGTCTTCATGTCATGATGATCCACGATCTGGTCATTTAGGTTTGTCTAAAACTTTTAGTAAGATTAATTCAAGATACTACTGGATAGGTATGAAAAAAGATATTGAGCATTTTGTGAAAACTTGTCCAAGTTGTCAGTCTAGGAAGGCACCTAAGAATCAAAAACCTGCTGGTCTTTTGCAGCCTATTTCAGTTAACTTTATTGGAGAACGTTGGGGAATAGATTTGTTAGGCCCTTTGCCTCGTTCTACGTCGGGTCATAAGTATATCATAGTTGCTACAGAATATGCTTCTAGGTGGGTTGAAGCTGCCCCTCTCTCTTTGGCTACCATTCCCCAGGTTACTAAGTTCATCTTACATCAGATTATTTGCAGGCATGGGGCCCCTGCCATGTTACTGTCTGATCGTGGTAGTGTCTTTCTGAGTGAAGTAACCCAGGAACTCTTGACAGCTTTGTCAGTTTCCCCTCATTTTACTAGTTCATACCACCCTGCATGCAACGGCCTTACTGAAAGATTTAACCAGACTTTACTAAATTGTCTTAGTCATTTTGTGGATTCAAATCAGCGCAATTGGTCTAATGTTTTACCATATGTGATTTTTTCATACAATTCTTCTGTTCAGGAAACTACAAAATTTTCACCGTTCTATTTGATATATGGTCGTGAACCTTCCTTACCAAATCAGGTGCAACTTCAGGCCACTTCAAATGATTTATTTGTTCGGCAAACTTTGGAAGAGATTCAGAAAGCTCGTGAAGTAGCCATCCATAATATTAATCAGCAACAGATTAAACAGAAAGAAAGATATGATGCTAAGCATAGAGATACTCATTTTGCAGTAGGTCAGCTTGTTAAAATTTTTACTCCAATTAGGAAAAAGGGAAAATGTACCAAATTGCTTCATAGATATTTTGGGCCTTTTGAAATTGTTCGACAAATTACTCCTGTTACTTATGTGGTTCGTCGACCAAATGCTCCTAGAGTTAAGGAACAATCAGTACATGTTTCTAGGATATTCCCATATTTTGATCCTGTGGGACCATATAGACTGTAAATGCATTTTGCTTTTCTTTTGTGTCACATCAAATGTAAAAAGGTTGTATGTAAAGTATATTGTCCCTTGATTTCTGAGTGTGAATTTTGAGATTTAGTGTATAGTGTGCTAAGCTATTTTGTTTTGGAATATGATGTATATTATTGGAAAATGGCAATACATTGGATAGATGTTTGATGAATTAGATGTCAAAAGTTGAACATACAATTGTTATTATTGAAAGTCACAATTAATTGATATTAAAAGTATATGTTCCCTAATAACTGTTTTGAGTTGAATAACCTCATTTTATGATAAATTTTGCAATGATTAGAAAATTGAAATTTTGTTTATTAATTTTAAGTTTACATTCTGGAATAGTGCTGTGCTACCTCGATAAGAAGGATGAATGAAATTATGTGTGATTATGTGAAAGATGTAGAGGTAAAGTTTATCTGGTTAATGGGGTTGCTGTAATGTGCCCGTTAATCCAGTGTTTTAGGCTCGATAAAGTGGCTGAAATGTGCTTATCGATGCAAGTAATTAAGTGTATTTTTGAGTTTTGTTTAGCATTGGTGCTGAAATGTGCATGCTAAGATGATGAGGAAAACCTGAATCACAGAGAGGTTTGTGAATGACTGTTATGAAGCTGAGACCTGGGGATGTTCTGTTTGTCATCCTCGCCATAGTTACCAGGTATTTGGGAGATAGCACATTACTAGTACAGATGTTTACTTTGTCTCTTTATTGCAGGATGCTAATAGTTTGAACATTTTGATAAAATTGTTTTGGATTAAGAGTGATATATATTTTGGAGTTGTGTGATTACCAGTATGCTTTAATGGTTTATTGAATTCTAAGTTTTATGTTGAAAAGCAAAAGTACCCTTCAATGTATACAAAAGTTTTTAGAATAGGCTAAGACATGATACTATATTTTCTCTTTTGTGTATCTAGGATGTGAAATTTTGAGGCCCCAGAACTTAATTTTTCTTTCAGTTTTGTTCTATGTATTGTGTTGTAGAACGATTTTTTTTTCGTTGGTGTAGTAATGTGACAGTAGTTTTGTTGGCATGCAAAATGTTGATGTTAGTAGATTGTAAGTAGTTTTGTTGATTTGAAAGGTAGTAGTACTGATGATATTAAGTAGTGCGCGCACATAATAAATATGATTGAAATTATAATGGTAAAACAAAGAGAAAAACTGAGCTCATTTTTGTTTAAGTGTACACGTCAGTTTTTGTTAAAAAGTTTATGGCCACGTGTAATATTTTGGGGTACCCCTCTAATTGTAAGTTCTGGTATTTTGAAAATTTGTAATATTTTTATTCAATGTTTTGGAAGGTCAAGTTATTTTGTGCTGTGTGTATTGTATTATTTCTACCCTAAGGGGTTTTTGTAAAGTCTTGATTGTGACATTCCTACGTTTTATGTATTCTTTTGTGAAGATTATTTGATTTATCTTGTCAAAATTTGTAAGCTCTATATATTGCCGAGTGATGGAAATTATCTTAGTTTTAGCATGTATCTTGCTACCTAGATGGGGTGTACCTATTTTTTTTTATTATTTATTATTGTTCAGAAGTGAAGTTTGTTTTAATGATGTAGTTGTGTCTTCTGTAATTGACGTACACTTATATTTTTGGAAATAATGTTGTAGTATGATGATACGTATCAAGCCAGCCCTATTTATCTGCGTTCCTGCTGCACCACACTGTTCCTACCGAACTGTTTGCACCATGGGAGTGCTAAACCTGCCACACTGCCTTGTGTCATCGGGCTCTGGTCCGCCCGTTATGACCACTGTTCTTCAGAGCTCTGGCAGCTATTAGTGCTGTCACTTCGTACCTGTGTTGGGGGCAGAAGAACTATTAATGCCCCACATTGTTATTCAGTGTAGAGCAAGTACAATTGTGCTCAATTCAGTGGTCTTTATTCATCAGTGACTGCAGTGCAAGCTTCAAGTTTTTTTTATTACATTTGTGAGACCAGTGGGAATGGAATGTACTGTTCAGGCAGGTTGTGAAACTTTTTGCTTGGTGCAGTAGTGGTGAAAAGTGCTGAACTTCATTTATTTTTCTTTTAGGGCTTTTTAATTAAAGTTATAGACAGACACTGGAGTAAAGAAACGAATGTGTAACGTCAAGAGACAAGATTTATGTTTGTAATACTGTTTGTGATGTTTGTATGCTAATTTTTTTTGTTCCATCACTCGAGCGAGTTTCTTTTCATTTGTAATTAATTGTCCTGTTGACCCTGGGTCAACAGCTTGTGGTCCGGGGGGAGGTGTGGCAACCCTGTATGGGTTGTCAGGCCTGGGGCCACAAGGCTGAACTTTGTTCGTTGGCTGCGCTGGGGGAGGGGGATGGCACATCCTCTTCCCCCAGACGACCGGCCGCCACCAGAGTGAGAGGATGTGTTTGTAGCAACCCTCCGGAACACAAACCTCATTGAATGTAAGTTGTCTGAAATTATTAAACCTCTTTTAAAATGCACTTGTGAGTTTTCCTTCGCTGGGCCTTCCACCTTTCACCACCATACAGGTAAGCTAATTATCAGTAAAATAACATGTCCACCCCACCGCGTGGTGTGTAACTAGCGTTTGTAAAATGGTTTAGCTCTACCGCTACGTTTTCCCCCATAGATAACAAATATTTAAATCTATTCTAATGTAGGGTGTGACAGTATATGTCTGGGCATTTGTGACAGAGAAAATAAACTATGGAAGGCAATTTATCTTTTTAGGTGTAACAGTTCCGAATTATACCTTATTTAGAAAAATAAATAGAGTAGCTTGATAGTTTACTTCGCCTTCAAATAAGCTGATATCATATACCGGAGGGCCTTAGAATTTTTGCACCCCTTTCCTGCAGCGACATAATTCTACCATTCCGCCATCTATTATGCGGGGACTAACTTTCTTACTGCAACGCTCCTAGCGGCATAAGTGTTGATTAGAAACTCAGGCAGCACCATCGCTAACAGCTCATTGTCCATGGTCGTGATGTCGGTTTCTTGTAAGCAAAAGCAGACAGTAGTAGAAGAGGCAATTACATGCCACCAAGCACTTTTTTGTAATTTTTTTTTTTTTAATTTTACTTCCTCAAACGTTGAGTCATATCTGACGGTGAATGGAATGGGTGAAATGATGCTCAAAGGTATCCTTGGCCCATAGAGCTTACAGTTACCCGACATTCGTCTTTAAGGATAAGGGAAAACCCTGGAAAAAACCTTATCCAGATTACTCACCCTGACGGATATTCGAACTCGGGATCTCTTGAATGTGAGGCAGACACGCTACCATCTACGCTACCGAGGCGGGCTATAGTTTTTTAATCAAACATTCGATACATTTCTGTGGAAACCAAGATTTGGAAAGAAATTTCCATGCCAAGCCTAGCATTTTTATGAAAAGTTTATATACTAAACAGAAGCATTAAGCTACGTTCTATTTTTCAATTATGCTGCAGACAGACAAGCAAAGTATGAACTTTTTCTAAAAATATTTTTCTTATACATGGACGCTAAAAAGGTGTCTTTCTAGAGAAGCTTCATATCGACTTATTGGATGTTGTGCACCGACTCCTCTACCTACTATGATGTGGTAGACAAGAGAAAGTTGGATGTCCTCATTCACGCGTGTTTCTCTACTCTTGTAACAAACGCTGTTCCTCTCTCCATTTGAGCTCACTGGAGATAAACACTTGAATAAATCTCTTATTGCTAATTATTTGTATGTGCATGGAGAATATAGTACAACTGCTTTTAAGCGAGAGCAAAATCAATATAAAACTGGTACCTATACAACAAATTTAACATTCCTTTCTGTTTTATTGCACAGAGACAAAAATATTCAATATTATTATCGGATTAAGAGGTATAAGTCAAAGACTTTGTAACAGTAGTTTCAAGTTATATTCAGAAAAGTGATGAAAAGTTTATAAATTTTTTAAAAAAAAAGTGATTGTGTATTTAGTAATTTAAATAAGTAAAAGTATATGTAATTTTGTGATTGGCCGTAGTAATAATTGTAAGACGTAATGTTGTGACGCGGAATTAAATAGGCCAATCATAAAATTAAGATTGGAGTAACGAAAGATACGAAAAATTAATAATCTGTGTAGAGATGTTTTGTAATCGTGAGTGTCATGAATAGTGGTGCAGGGTCAAGATCTTTTATATAATATTTGGAACTGTTTAAATATAAGAAATTAAGAATTTATCGATATGTTGGAAGTAACCTGCAAGTGACGGGGAAGGGAAGTTCAAGTAAAATTTAATCCAAATAGTACAATTAAATAGTTCAAAAATTTGACATCTCCGAAACTTTATTCCGAACTACACCTCAAGATTAGCTTCTCATGACTTATTTAATCAAACAAAATCATGAAACAACTCAACATAAAACGAATTGACCCTGTTATGTCTGGCTTCTTGACGTGGGTTTTCGAAAAGTCAACGTGCATCCCATCTCAAACATAAAAATCCCGCACCAAATTGCCCCCGAACGTGTAGCTGATGAAGATGGATAGAAATTAACTACGATTAGAATTCCTGTCCCAACTTAAAAACTTAAACATATAACAAGGAATATCTAGGAAGTGCTTTACTCGACAAAAACGAAACGCACACACATACACTAAGACACTGTCTCATACACACAGTACCTTTTAAAAAATTCATTTGTATTTTCAGGCGAACCCACAACTTGTTCTTCTACTGAACTCTCACAATCGAATTAAGTACAGTGTCATACATTTTAGCCACTATATTTACTACTCCTATTCTTTTGACCCTTTACTAAAATGCTATTTTTATTCAGCAGACCACACAAGAGGTATTTCGATTGACATCTCGACATGGACCATTTGTACGGTTACTATATCTGCCCTATTTACTATACATAGTAGAGAAGGTAAAAATAAAATATGAAATTACAAAAAAGTACCAGGTATTTGAAAATACAAACCAGTGCTACTTAATACTGCGAGAGCTGAGAAGAGTTAAGGAAGATGTGTTACACATTTAGACAGCTCTGAATTATTTGTGAACTAAGATTTGTTTCTTTGAATGGATTTATCTGTAATAGAAATTCACTAAAAGGAGAACCTCACACACTCTGTCTGACTAATGTTGCACTAAATCAATTGTATTCTTCGTGCCTCGTCCTGTTATACTATTGTCGAGACTGACGGCGACGCGCACAAGAAGACAGTGCAGCGCGGAGATAAGTTACAGATAGTCCAAGGCGGAGATAAACGACTTGCCGAAACAGATAGATGACTAGAAAGTTCGTGTTTATTCTGGTGCCATCTTACAGAACATTCCACACACGTCTAAATATATCAATGAACGAGCCGCGGTGAGTTGAGTGGATAGTCGCAACGCGAGTTGTAAACAGAGTGGAAATGCAACTTGAAAATCGTCCATGTGCAACTGTGTTTGTGGTCAGCGACTTTGAGCATTGTATTTGTATATGTTATGTAATTCTGCTACTGTAAGGGTTGACCAAAGTGTATTTCTACGGAAATAAAGAACATTTTGAATTTCAGCAACCTGGACTTTAATTCTACGACACCACAAATTCATACTATATATATTCCTTTAGTACTGCAGATAACTGGTTTATTTTAAAATTTGTTAGAACTTTGTAAAATTTTCTAAACTGTTCAATTATGCACATATCTTTGGAATATTTCCATGGATATTTATTAGACACCTTCTATTAAATACTTTGCCTGTTCTTTATTCTCACATATGAGGCTTGTACTCTGATTAAAATTCAGATTCATAAAGCAATTCTAGCAAAACTCTCTAAAATAATTCTCTTCTGAATATAGCTTTCTCTCTCGAACGTTCTCCCTTTCACTATAAACATTGTGATTTGTTAGATTCAAATGACTTTGTTTTACAATTACTGTTTAGTTTTATAGAGGAATGTAAACGTAGCCCCAAACACATTCATGTTCTAAAACATAGGAACATTTATTAATTGATAACTTACTTCTGGTTAAATATGACCGGAAGGGTACTAAAAAGGCAATTCTTAAATTACTATACTAAGATTTCAAGGAATCCAGGTAAATTTCGCTATCACATTATATCTAATTACATGTCCATGCAATAAATGTATCAGAAAGGAGCCTCGAGATGATAGTCAAATGTTTACATTGAAGATCGTTATAAGGTGAGTTTAGAAATCGCTCTCTTTGCATTAACCAAAGCAAAAATAAATATAACATCTGATTTTAGAAGTAGGAGTTCAATAATTGGAAAATTCAAACGAATGGTATGTCAAAAATGGCTCAGTAACTAAAAATATTTTAGGTAATGGTTTTGTTTATACGATACCTACATTTAAGTGTACTAGCATTGTTTAATCTATGGTATTTTAGTGCTTCAATCTGTTATACGATAAAGTTCCCCTTATTACTGACGGCAGGCGGTTTATTTTAAAATTAGTTGGCAATTTTTGTGATCTCATAACCTCCTTATGTACAAACAACTACCAGAAGAATTTACAGACAATTTCCTTATAGAAATGCTTTTGCTCCAGTCATTGTCTCTGGTTGTTACTACATTATCCACAAAACAGGATGCCCTTTCTTTATTATCACGAATGGAACATATACCCCAATGAAAATGCACATCCCTGAACTAAATCAAGAAACCTTATCTAAAATATTAGCAATTTTCAGAATATAGCATTCTCTCATAAACCATTTTTTCTCTACAGACATCTTCATTCATGGCTTTGTCGGCTGGAAACTAGAATGCTTTGTGCTGGGATAATGGGTATTAGACATTTGTCTAATGTTTATTTTGGGAATTTCATTGCTTGAAGATCGATTGCATATAAAGAGGTTTAAGATCTAGAATATATACATATAAGGAAGGGTTAATAATTCCAGTCTTGCATACACTGCATGAGTACCTGTTATATATCTTAGAAGTCTTTACTATAAACTACTTTTGCATGAGAAACACTCGTTTGCTTTCTACTTAGTTGTCCCATATTAATATTCCATATTCAAAGTTAGATTAGAACTCTAATTTAGTATGTCTTCTGACCGTACATTTACCAGGGTTCCGACAGCAAGACAGGCAGATCTGTGTTTGGGGAAGGTATACATTACGTGTGTCTACTTGAGGTCCGAGAAATTTGATGTAGTCAATTTGTTCTAAAACCTAGAGCTCAGATTAATATGCACTATAAAGTATGATTATATCCTTTCGTGTATGCAACAAAAATTTTATAATATCAATTTAAATTAATGACGACGACGACGATGATGCTGATGCTGATGCTGATGCTGCTGCTGCTGCTGCTGCTGCTGCTGCTGATGATGATGATGATGATGATGATGATGATGATGATGATGATGATGATGATGATGATGATGATGATGATGATGATGATGATGATGATGATGATGATGATGATGTGCTGTTTAAGGGCGCTCAAATACTGCATCATCAGCGCCCTTAGAAACCAATGGGTTTAAAAACCAATTAAATGGCTAAAAACTAAAAGATTAAAATGCAATAAACCAAATAAAAACAAAGATAAAACTCATGGACATTGGTGTGGTAAACACTAAAATAGGAGCTAAAACCATTAAAACCAGAGAAGAGATAAAATGGTTAAAATATCCAACATTTTAGTGTGTAAATCCTAAAATTTGCAGAAAAAACGAACGCTAAAGCTCTGGCCACCGCCTTCTCGTCATCCGCGAGGAGCTCTGCCAAGTTGGGCGGCAGCTGGGGAGACCTGCGGAGACGGGCCAGCCTAAAACAATCTAAAAATACATGACGCACGGACAGTTGGGCACCGCAGAGCGGGCAATGTGGAGACGGTGTCCGGTTTAATAAAAAGCTGTGGCTAAAATGACAATGGCCAATACGCAACTGAGCCAAAATAACTTCTTCCCGCCGCGATAGGCGACAGGAGGTCACCCAGTGATTCGGAAGCTCCTTTACTCTTCGGAGGTTGTTGTCATGGAGAGCAGACCACTCATCGCGCCAGCACGAGAGCGCCGCCCTACGCATAACAAGCCGAAAGTCTTCCGCGGTCACAGATGAAATAGTTACTCCGGGATCTGTGCCAAATTTTAAATCATTTCGGTTCTATTCTTTTTTCCAAAGCACTGGTTTTACTTTTAATTGATCCTTGATTTGGGCAATATTAGCAATTTTAATTAGTGAATGTGTTTAAATTTAAGGTTTATACAGTAGTTTATTTGTCGTAGAGGCCCCTTATAGATATTAATAATTTTAACATTGCCACCTTGACTGCCGCATCCGCCATTTCATTCTCCCGCAAGCCCACGTTACCAGGAACCCATGCACAAACCACGCTAACGCCCGAGGCGTGTAGAACGTGGAGAGTGTCCTGGATACGCTGTACGAGAGGTTTGTGGTTGTACAGCTCAGGAAGGCTCTGGAGTGCGCTGAGGTAATCACTTAAAATAAGGCAGTCACCCAGCTGTCGGCGGCGAACACATTAAATGGCTCGATATATTGCATTCAGCTCTGCAGTGTAAATGGAAGTGCTGCCATGGAGACCGAAAGAAAAGGGTTCGGCCCCATGGAAAAACGTGCATCCAACACCGCTAGAGCATTTTGATCGTCTGTAAAAATAGGTTGCAATTCTGATAGCCCGATAAAAATTCTAAAAATAATCTGCGGATACTAATCATAGGCTTCGTCGGCTTGCTGTGCAGCGTCATACTAAGATCTACCTGATCTGCTGCAGGCAACCAAGGGGGATACAATCTTTCGCCTCTAGGGAGCATACTAGGCAGCACGTGTCCATGTTTCGCAAGAAGCTCGCTGAAGCGAAAACTCGGAGGCTTAGGCTTTACACGGGTGTTCTGATACTGGACGTCGAAGGCGGTGTCGAAAAAGGGTGTAAAGGTTGGATGCAAAGGCATACTATTAAATCCACAGCCATATTTCCCCAGCAAAATTTCCGCCGATACTGCAGAGGTGGTTCTGCCGCTTCGGCGTAGAGGCTGTGTCTTTTTTCTTCTGCGCTGATAGACGAGCTGAAGCATAAACGATGCACCCACAGTCCAGCTTGGATCGGATCAGTGTGCGGTACAAATTTAAACTGAATTGCATTAATTTAAGTTTATCTCACTTCTCTATCTGGAAGTAATCAAATATCGAATTCCAAAACACCGTCACAAATATATTAATATTTTTTAGTCTCCTTTCGGTCTACTTTGGCATTATTTGCGTTTACTGTACTAAACCAGTAAATACTTTTCAAAATTTTCTGGAAGAAACGATTTTCTGCTGACACTTAAATGTCTTTATACGAAGTGAAAGATTTCTCTGCTTCACAAAAGTCACATGATATTTGCAAAAGGAGCCTCTGTTACTTACAGAATAAGCCTTAAGTTCTTCCTCAGATTCACTATGTAGCAACTCCTTTATATCTCACAGAAACGTGGAATCTGAATTACTGGCTTCAAATATCTCAATTTTGTTACAAAGACACTTTCCTGTTCCTCCTGGTATGTCTGCGGCGACAACTGTTTGTATATCTGTAGGACAGAAGATAAGGGCACTACCTTTTATTCCAAACATGTGTTTGCAGCTAGGAATTTTATAAAGTGACCATTAATAAACACTAATTTACTCTGAGACTATTCTCAATGCAAGCACTTGCTGCTTTTTTGTGTCTATCACGTCGAGCACCTATTCCATTGTACTGTATAATATACAACTGCTTCAATCCATGTTCCCCATCTCACGAGGTTTGTCTGCTGGGATAGACGAGTATCTTGCACCATATCAATTCATAATTTCACACTTGATGGCGATTACACAAACACTTTTTTCATAGACGAAATTAAGGTATTTACTTCGGGAAAATTCGCTTGGATTTTCTGTGCCAGCCGGTGAAGGACATGCGCCAAACAAGTCATAGAACTGCTTTACAATGAAATAGGTGTAAAGCTTTAATAGTTTTAGGCGTGCATACTGCTGCATCTGTAACATCACCAAGAGGTTGTGCTCATTTTATTTAGCAGGTGACAAAATAAAATAATGCATCACGAAAAACCCTAGCAATTGCCGAATTGCTTGTTATTTCCAGTAAGTAGCCTCGAGAAAATGAGATGATGTATTACTGAGTCAGATTCAGTTGCTTATCCACGACGACTTTGACAATAGTTCTCCAACACGATCTAACTAAGTCTTTGGTACTTTTTGTTATTTCTTGTATTAGCTGAACAGAATTACTTTATTGAAAATTCGTAAGGATTAGTTGGTAAAATATGGATTGTCCTTTAATGGGGAGCAAGGTAAATGAACAGAACGAAAAAAGTTTGTTGATCCTTAACCAATTTAATAAAACCAGCTGTATTGCAGGACATATATATATATATATTATGCTTGCATATGAAACTATTTTTGTGTAATACACTTAAAATTTTAACAAACTGACAAGTATTTGTAAAGCTCAAATTTCTGTAAAGGGTCTCGGGGTAGTTGATAAATTAATTTCATAAAATTATTTCTTCATAGACTTTCCCAAGACGGCTTTTCCTTAATGTTTACTCACCAGGAAGTTTTAGTTCGTAATATGTTTTCCAGGAAATTTTGAAGTAATACATTTTTACCTTAAATAAAGTTATTCTGGTTGAAAATGATTTTAAGTCTTACATCTCTCAGAAAATTACCATTGTCACTATTTCCACTTTTACTTGCAGTAAATGTTGTTGCTAAGGTTTTTAGATCTTGGAGAGTAGCATATGTATGAGCAGCTGTTTTAAATAAGTTGTCTCGTCAATATTTTTTGTTGCAGGACACATATAAGAATTGTATAAAATAATATTAATGTATTTTGGTGATATAGAACCAACAACCACCAAACCGAAAATCACACTGATTTTTAAAATATTCCGAAAATTAAAAGTAAACCTTAATGTTATCACACTTGCTGAGTACTATATTGCCATGTGTTGTTAAGACTAAGATTTCCAACAATCCACTGTCGAAGTAACTGAACTTGACTGCTCTTCTGCCTCGACAATGTAATTTCCTATTACGCAGATTTCAGAAATTACAATTAGCAGTACAAGTGTAAAATTCAACTTTTAATTCTTTGAGATACTGTTACGACAGACGACTTTGTTTGTAGTATTAATACATACATGTCAAGTTTTATGATGTAACGTACACAACGGACTTTAAATATTTGCCACATGATTGCTGAACAATATTGAGCGGCATATTTTTATATCAGGAAGCGCTCAATGTTGAATGCTACACACTCATTTACGGCGACATTTATGAATTTAGAAACCCGATATCTAGCATTCCTGCACAAAATGAACAATAAAAGAGAAATTATCTAACGTTTTTCCCTTCTTCAGGTATCTGGATGAAAATAGACGTAGGGAACATTGCTGACAAAGCAAAATATATGAATAAATATGTACACAATTTACTTAAATATGCACTAGTCCCTTAAATATTCATATGTATGCACTATAAAACTTTTGTGAGAAGTAGCTTACAAATAGGAACAAATGTATTACTAACATTTATACGTTTAACCTTCAAGGAATAAAACATGTATATATGCAAAATGAGAGCTCTATTAATCACACATTATTTTAGAAGCGTGTGGCAATCGTCGACTTAGATATTTAACCTTTTTTGTGTACTTTCACAGATAGTTTCTTAGATTTAACTCAAAATAAACTTCAAGAAAATTATTCGTCTTAATTAGACGCAAATTTAAATATTACTGTTCACTAGGGCACTAGTGTAATCTTCGAATGGAGCTGTACTTGCTACATCGTTTATTGGTACGAAGTGAGAAATCGCTTGTATAGATCAGAAGTAGCAAAAGTACTAACACTGACCCTTGGAATACTCTCTGTGCTACCTTCCTGCAATTTGATGTTTATTTTTCATAACTGATATCACTGTTTTCTTCAACATTTCGTTTTCTTACATCTAGATGTGATACAGTCCAAGTATTTAATTTACATTCCACACTATAAAAGAAATTGTTGCACAGTGGGTCAGAAAAAAAATTGTAGCGGATCTCACCTTATGTATGTATTTCGTAATGCACCGGCTATTCGAGACTACAGATATAAATAATATTGACACAAAAGGATGTGAAACAAGGACGGACATCCTTAACCTTTCCCTGACTCCTTCCAAGTCCAGGAAATGCTACAGAGCGTATAAATAGCCTTTGGTGGTCTACTATCTACCTACTTAAGTAGAGCAAGAATTGCATTCTAACCAAAAATTGGATATCGACATATCGGTCAGGGTAGCTCAGTTAGTTAGGCGCTCGGCCATTCATTTTATGGACGTGGGTTCAAATCCTGTGCTGACTGTCGGTTTAAAGTGACACTGCTGTTACGATCCTGACAATTGAAATCGAAGTTGAAGTACATCAGATTTATTTATGTAAATGGGACATTTTTGAAGAACTTCTACTACCTCAAAGCTAGCTCTAATGCTTTTGATTAAAGTAACAAAACTTAAAGATATTTTTGTGTCAAATGAAACGTGCATCTTGAATTTTCTGGGAACGACCTCACAAGTAATCTTCGTTCTGGCTGACTGTTCCATAACGGGCAGGAAATAAGGGATATACAAAATATTACTGCACAAAATGTGTACACCTCCTTACAACACGCAATGTATGTGAAATACATCTTTATGGAGTTTATATTTCTCAGATAATCCCAGGAATTTGCACTTTTAAAGGTCTATGTATTTATCACATGGCGCTGAACTTCAACATGTGGCCAGGAGATAGCGCTATCTAGTTCCAGTCTGGCTACGTCAGCTCTACAGGCTAGATGGCGGAATCGTCGCCGATGTATCCTGTTCTAATTGTTACAATGTTATTAACAACAATGAAAGAACGTTTGTTTCTGATATCTATGAAAAGAAACTGAGAAATATCCTATAAAAGAAACGCTGGTAATTTTATAGTAATTTGGGACCAGAACGCGGCATATTTGGATTAGAAACCACAGCGATAGTGCAGAGATGGCTGCGAATGGAACTATACAAGTGCGTCCTTCTTTATTATTTATATAGCATCATTCTCAGTAAGCAGCACATGGCATGGTTGCAAGTTCATTTGATATCCTGTTGTATTTTCATACTCCTCTCGAGAAACGTTTTCCTCTTTACTTGGCAGTACGGATCAGTGTTGCCAACTCAATTACATGGGACCTCGTTATATGTAGAGCAAAATTCCGCTAAAAAAAATTTAAATAAATAACCACAAACCCTTCTCTTTGAGATGACAAGGTAAGCAAGATGATGGAATTATTAGTGATTTTGATGGTCCTCTTATTGTTTAATGAGGGTTATAATATACTTCATAAATTAATAGCTCTCACTACAAATAAGTGTAGGGGATGTACACTGGATGCCTAAATTGGTGTAAGAGTCGTCACTGTCAGCAGATTCTATTGTCACGGTATCACTTTTTGACAAATTTTACATCGATTTTCCAAATTTATTTACAACTTCATCAGTTAATGGATATGACATGCAGCAACCCCCTTTGTTCTGAATGCCAAATTTTACCCTTAGGGGGTCACTCAGTGTTTTCAGGCTTCAGTATATTCCTTTTATAGATTTAATGTCAGTCATCATGGTATACAATCTTTCCGCATCAGCGTTTCCAATTGGCAACGCAAGTAATGGTTTAGTTAATTTTGAAACATTCGAGAGGACATAATTTCCTTCAAAACGTACTTCTTCTGCTTGGCACCAGAATAAAAGGGTACTCTTTGATTCAGTTAAATTTTCTATAATGTATTATTGGTGACATAAGCACAACGTACTAAAACGTACTATTCACTTGAAAAGCTAAAAGTGTATTATAAATTGGAATGAAGCTTGAGGCTCTGGAGGAAGCCAGCGTTAACAAAGTTTTAGCTAGGATGATGGACGTTGAACCCTTGTCTACTGTATTTTTGACGAATCCCATTTATTGTTAAAACTAAAGCCAGAATGATTGAAAAGCACTTTCAGATTTAGAATATATAAATTCAAGGAAGGGTGGATATCTCCAGTCTTCAAAAAGACATTTGCTAGTGCCCGCTGTGTGAAAAGAAAGTTATACGTTTAACCTCCTTTGTCATAAGAAATATTCGGTAACTTCCTGAGCAGAATGACTCAGGCGATTTCGTCTATGCCGCGCATGCCAGGGGCCCAGGATCCATTCCTGTGGCCGATCTATCTGACCCATAGGTTTTTCTTTCGGGACATTTCCAAGGTCACCAGGCGAATGCCGGGTGGGCTAAACACATCCACCGAATTTCTTGTGCCTCCATTTCTCACCATTATCACTTCACGGCATCTCTCCCCTGGTGGCCGTTGGTTGTCTTGGTGGTGCATGGCAGGATGGTATGCACTGAGAAAATACCTCCCTCGGTGGACGTTTACCGGTCTACGAACTCAGTCTTGTGGTGGAGCTGTATCCGAATGACAGAAGGGTGAGCTATGCTCTCTCCTGCCCTGCCAGAGACCTTCCACGTGGTAAAATGTACTAAAATCTGCACTCTGAAATGTCCTGTCTCCTTGGCACGGCTGCCCTGTGCCTCCTCTCGCTACATCCTTCCTCCCGGTGATGCTCCTAATTAGGGCTATAGGCATAAGGGACCGCTACTAACTCTCCGTGTCAATTCCCCTCCGCAAAGTAGTCCAGTCCAGTCAAGTACTACTGAGATAACTTATAATAGTACATCATCTTCCAAACTAGAGTTACAATATCAATAGTATACTAATATTAGTGTGTCCATAGAACGTTTATTCACTAGTGCTCGGATAGGACAAAGAACAAAGCTGATTATGTGTAAGAGATAGTTTATGTGAACTTGCCAATCTGTAGATATATCTGTGTAATTGAAAGCCCAGAAATATGATACAATCAATTTCTTCTAATAACACAATATTAATCCCAGTTTGTATCGCAGAGCATGAAGTATGATGAGTTGTATGTGTAACAAGCTTTGTTTTCTCTAACTTCGCATATAATTTATTAGCTTTAAACAAAAACCTATATGACACAATTCTAAATATAATTGTAATAAATTACACACTAATTTCAATGTTTACTGATCACCAGGACACTAGTTCCAACAGCAGATAAAGTTATACCTGCGATATTCTTTATGGAAGGTGATGTGTCGTGCATATAGAAGAGGAATAGTTAATGTCCTGACACTGAACTTTGCAGTACTCCACCTACTATTATTTTACAACTTGATGTTTCCTTTTGATAGCTAATATCAGTGTTTATTTCTACTTTCTCTTTTCTATCATATAGATATGCCACAAACCAGGTAATTAATTAAACCTCCTTACTTCGAAAGAATTGTTGTACAATGTGTCACAAAGTATTTGTTGTGGATGTTGTAGATCTCAAATTTGCAATTTCGCGTAGTCCCGGCTATTCCTAACAACAGACAAACAATATGAGGTACGTCCAGAAAGTTAGCTCTGTTAGGTAATACAATTAAGTTGTGTACAGATACACACAAATTATTTATTGCTCAAAATTCTGCAACCCTTAAACTAATTTTCCAGATAACTGCCGAAATTTTGCAGGCATTCGTCATAACGAGGCAAACATTTTTGTATAACTTCTTCATAGAAGTTTTCCGTCTAAGTCTTCAACCAGTTGGAAACATTTTCTTTCAGCTCTTTGTCATTGTTGAAGTGTTGACCGCCAGGGAATGATTTGAGATGCAAAATCAGATGAAAGTCGCTAGGAGCGAGGTAAGGGCTGTACGGGGGGGGGGGGTGGACAAAAACGTCCCAGCCAAATCCCTGTAGGATGTTTTTCGCCGCAATTGCAGTATGTGGTCGTGCGCTGTTGTGGAGTAACACCAAACTTTTTGAGATCGCAAATATGCCGATAAATTTCAATTTTTTTCTCTTTCATAGAATTCAGAAAACGAATCACAGTTCTGTTTTCACAAGCGGCGGGATTTTCAATCCACATCGACATTGTAAACAAGCACAACAAAGTGTATTTGCCGACAGCGATCTCACAATGGTGCAGTTTTTTCTCCTTGATACAGAGCGTCTACCGCGCATGTGAGGAACTGCCAACGCAGTACTGCAGCGGAGATAAATTGAAACAGAACGTTCCTTCTGGAAGCCGCTTGTAATAAAAGTAAGGCAGATGGGGCAAGGATGGACTTCCGTATCTTCTCCCTGACGCCCTCCACGTTCTGCAAATGCTACATAGTGTATGAATGGTCTTTGGTGGTTTACTATGTACTAATCTAAGTAGAGCAAGTGTTGCATTCCAACCAAAAAATATATATCCACAGATCGGTCTGTGGGGCACAGTTGGATAGGAACTATTGCTGTACGTCTAAAACATGACAGGACAAATATTGTTTTGAAAGCAGCTGAACAGTAAAAGATGTGTTTTGTGGAAAGATTCGCATATGTAGTGCGACATGAAGTGGTTGAGATTAAGGCAGTAAAAGGAGTTGTTATTTGTTACAAATAACTATTTACATTCGCCTAACTTTCTGAACGTACGTCCGTCAAAAACAGAAGCATCCATTAATGGGAACCTAAAATGGAATGACACTCTGCTTCTACGTTTTCCCAGGAGATGGCATTGTGTACGACTAGTTTGGCTACATCCACTCTTTCGTTTAGCTGGCAGAACTTTAGCTTGTATTATTCTATCAGTATTTCAGTTTTGTGAGCAACGATGACACTTTTGTAGCATTTAATTAAAAGGTGAGAAATATAAAAATAAAGAAATCCAGCTAGACTCATAGGCTCTCGGGATTAGACCTTGGCATTTTTCGATTGGGGGCCACAACGATAGTGTCGCACTCGTGTCATAGGTTGCCTATATAAACTTATTTGATGTACCATTATCAGCTTCCGCAATATTCTTTAGTACTGGTTTGTATTTTCAATGGCTGGTACTTTTTTGTAACTTTAAATTTATCTTATATTTTACCTTCTCTACTATGAATAGTAAGTAGGTCAGTCTCGCATACATCGGAATACATTTGAGGGGGTGAAGATATTGTTTTTGTAATAGTGCAACCTCTGAATCGTAGCATTTTGGAACAACTCAAGGAAATATGGATACACATTTGTAGGTTTGCTGGTTGTTTAAGGTTATTGGTATGACAATCCATGTATTGTATTTTAGATAGAAGTTGGCATATCGAGATAGTTTTTTCTTCTTTTGTTTTGGAAATTTTACGCCCTCCAACGTTAAGTCATATCGGACGGTGAATGAAATGGGTGCAATGTTGCTCAAATGTGTCCAGGGTCCATGAAGATTATAGATAAAGTACATTAATCTTTCAGGGTAAGGGAAACCCGCAAAAAATACCTTACCCAGATAGCGGATCCTGACCGACATTCGAACTACGGACCTCTAGAATATAAAGTATACAGAACCACTACTATTAAGAAGGAATGTCTAATTGTATATAAACGTAGTTAAGTGCAAGCCGCTAATCACTCACTTGTAGATGAATGTGAATCACAAGGATGTTGCTTACACATTTCTAAGATAGAAAATGAAAACTGAAAACAAATTGATCATCCAGGGGTGGCATCATACAGATTATTTCACCTGAAAATTTAAATATTGTGACTTTGGGGGTTCGTGAAATGAAAAGTCCAATTACACCACTCAAAAATGTTCTTTATTTCCACCGACTTACAGTTGAACACTTGCCAATTACACAGGATTACGTAATGCACACAATTACGATTCACCAGTTCGTCCGCTACAATTTCACTTGCACTCGTAATTACTAAAAATACTCCGATGCACGTACACAGTTTTCTCGTCGTACCCTGCACTCTTACACTGCTCGCCAAGAACTCTGACTCACTCCACTTGCCCGACGTGTTGCTTATACAGGGTCAGCTAGCCGATCTGGAAGGTTCTAGATTAGATGAAATATCCCGTAATTTCGAGAACACAGATGGAGCAGAAAGAGACAGCGCAGTGATGTTTTTTGTCCCAGGCACCCCTCCGTAACGCTATAAGACAAACGAGGTTGCGGGGCGAAAGCCGACCGTCTCCTGCTTGCCCGCTGTATAGGATGTTCCAACATTCGGGTGACAATATTATAGCTGGATACACTACATGTATGGAGTAGGCTGTAGTAACATTAAACCCATGTGGTTGAAGAAGAGAAAGCAGTAAATACAATTTCGTAAACTTTCTTAGTCATAAACAATAACTGGTTTGTTAGGTATTATCTCAGTTCTGGACACAAAATCTAGTGACATTCAAGCAAAATATATGTAAGCGAGAGGTATAAAGTAATTAACTATGCTGTGACAGTAACAGTGGAAAGGTAGAGCCGGAGCCATAGCTTTTGATATGAACCACGTATCACTTAGCCCTAACCATGAAGACATACCAGCATGGCAAATAAATCACCAGCACATTCTATATACAGGAGATACTTGTTAGAACTTATATACTCAAAATATCATATGGACAGAGGTCATCTTCCATAACACCGAAATCATAGCAGGGGAAGCAAAAAGCTCCACACATACATTCAATTAAGAAGGCTACTTTTCGCAAAAAAAAAAAAAAAATCTTAGGTATTTAGATTTTATCTCAATGTATGGTACAGCTATTCTTCGTTTCAATGCCATAGGCATCAATTAAATGTACTTTATATTTAAATAACGTAATTCCAATTTGTTACTTATCTTTGCGAATATTTAGATATTCTATTTCCTACTATGCAATTTTGCAGGTAGATCCATCTCTTGGCAGAGGAACACGTTGCTCTATTACTAGTCCTCCCTGGCGGACAATTTAAAATAAAATCGTTTTATTCGTAACGTATATTTATAGCAAAACGTTAATATATTTCACTCACACTACTTTCTCAATCCAATCTTCCACAAAGGCTTATTTTTACACCTTTTTTATTAGGTTTATTGTGCTAAATTGCCGACCGCATGCTCTGCGCAATTTGGTCCAGGTCTTCAACTGTCTGAATAATAAACCTATGACGGCGTCAGAAAATGAACCGGAGACAAAAATGCAGCAAGTGCGCAAAGCATGTAAAATGGACATAATGATTAGCTGTAAATCTTTACTTGTAATTCTTTAATTATTTAAGTAATTTAATCATTACTTGTAATTCTACAGTCTATTCGTTTACATTTTAGACATTCCTTGGAAGCTAAAATAGGAGATAGAGCTGAATTGTAATATCCATAAAAACAGGCGATATTGCAACATACGTGGTTCACGGTTCCTTTCTAGGTTTTTCGTTACAAGATTTTGAAAACTGCGCTGATTCTCTACTTTTCTGTTGTGATGACGCTATTGTTTTATATACATTTAGTAGATCAGATTTTCTTATGGAAACCTGCAAACAGCTTGCGAACCATGCCTTAAACTGCACTGAAAGTAGGATTAGGTGTAGTATAAAGAGGAGTTGGCGCAGTGGTCAATTTTGATTTATTGTACAGACGCGAGAAAATATATTCCGATACTTGAAAGACTGACCTACGGGAGGGAGGTGGGTTTGCATCAGTTAATTGCGCCAGGACGGTTCAGTTTCCCTATACCTAACCAGTGAGTTCGGCACACATTTATTTAAGCTTCATAGGAAAATAAAAACACTTGTGCCACATGAAACGTAGGTGCTTTTATACAAATTCCAGTATCAACTCAGGTATTTATCGATAGTTTTGTTATTGACGTTATTTTCTCTCTCTTCGTCTTTCGCACATACATTCCTTAAGCAGTTTAACCTCCCTTTCTTCGTTTCCAATGCATTTCCAATACTCACATTTGTAGTTTTATCTCGAACGAAATACTTCTACCTTTCATAGATTAGCGATATTTAAAATAATATTTAACTGCGTGGTGTTTAAAGTTAAATGTATATAGTTCCGAAAATAAATACATTATCTCCTTTGTTACAGGTCTCAAGAACAGATTATATGGATATACTACTACAATTATCTGCACTAAATTAATGATTGAGTGAATGAGTGAATAAATGAATAAGAAAGCCCTCAAACAAACAAATTGGACGATAATTAAATGCTGCTTAAATTAGTCTAGGCTCCACAGAGCTTAGAGCGCTGCCATCCTTATTAGGTTACAAAATAGAGAAGTTAAATACTTTTTAATGCTTCGGTGTTTAGTTACCTCACCTGGGATTGATCTGTTTCGGTATTTTACGGATTTTATCACCTCGTGGGCGTTCACTACTTCTAAAACAAGTCGTGATGAGCAGCGGGTAAGGCAGCTATTTGTTGGTCTAGCTCAGAAATTTTGTCCATTAAATCGCGCAATGTCACAAGAACATAGAGTTGTCACTAAGAATCACATTTCATGGAAAACAATTCGTTACGGAGACGCATTTCAATTATTTTATCTGACATTATAGCTAATTTGTCACTAATAATTCATTTTTTTAATAATTTCAATAACAATTTGACCATTCAGTTAAATTATCTGTTCATTTATAAGTTCCTACATGTTGGAGCTGCTGTTATGTATTATTACTGAATATTTAATAGTAATTACAATGCAGTTTAATATATATTAAATGTTTATAGGTCTGTTAGGAGGTCAGTTGTTACCTCAAGTAATACTTTAACTTTTGATCTGTAGGTTATGTTCGGGATTCTTTTTTAATAATATTACATTGATTACATTTAAATTTGTTAATTACGTTTTAATTTTGCCTTAGTTCAAAATGTTTAGTATTAGGTCAAGATATATTTGTCTTTGTGTTATATATTAGGAAAGTTTACCGAAAATTGTTTTAATTTTCGCTATTAATATTTGTCTTATCACTAATATTTTGAATTATGGATCTTCATTAAATCAGCATATTATTTGTTTCAGAGAGTGCATATTGTTTGGTTATTTATTATCCGAATGTAAAATCTCATAGTGTCCGAATATTAGCTCAAGAGGGAGATGCAGCTATTGTGTTAATATTTGATATAAAATTATATTTATTGTTCCGATTTATAATAAATCCTTAATTTCAATACCATCCGTACTATCACGGATAGGACTGATGTGATACCCTCACATTACTCTCTCTACTCTTGCACAAACAGTTATTTCTCGATCTACTTCAAAATAAACATTTTATTGTAGTTACAGGGGAATACAGTAGACATTACGTAATAGATGTTTTTAAACGGTTGTCTGGGGGACGTCTTTGAAATTATATTGTGAATGTATTTTTTTTCTGTTTTAACATTTGCCTGTCTTTGCGTTCAATGATCCAAATTGCCTCTTTCCATTTCATATCCAGACAGGGCTATTTGAAAATAAGCTTAAATTCAGGGGGCATCAAAACGTATAGGTGCTGCTACTAAAGGCTCTGTAAACAATTTTTGAACCTTAGCGAAATACGTTCCACAACCAAGTACGGCAGAAGGACTTTGCCTTTTAGAAAATATAGCTATTGAGGATTTGTGGAACATAATCAAGAGTAAATCTGATGCGGCTGGTCTTACAAAATAAAATGTATCAAGCATAAATTGTATTTAACAACACAATCCACATTCCATGTGAAGTAAAAGTTTGTTAATCTCTTAAACTTTATAGTTATTTAAAGTGATCCAGAGTGAAAAGGAATTTTGAGGACATTCCCAGCAGATAAACATATTCACTTGTCATGAAGATGTTTTAAAAATATAACAATTTAATTAAAATGATTACATACCATTTTCGATGAAATCGAGATATTTTAAAAAGTTTCCATTTAAGGGGTAGTTTGTTATTCGGAGACTTTCATGAAAGTCTTGCTTGTCGTCCTTTAAGAAGCTAAACTTATATAACACTTTGGTATTTAACGTACTTTTGTGTACTGGGTTATTTTGGGAGGATTTTCTCCATATTCGGGTGCTTCATTTCCAAAGGAATCTTGACATTGAATTTTTGGGTTCAGTGCAATTCTACAAAAAGTGCTATCTTAACGCTAGTATAGAGGCCAACGAAAAAGCCGGTACTAATTTGCAGTTTAAATATCCCGCGTGTTTCCTGACTGACTGATCACAGCGACACGCCGTCTTGTGCAACACAAAGTACACTAAAACGTTGCAGATGGCGCTGAAGTTATAACTGCTATATGTATGGGTATGTAACTTAGTTATTGAGCACCTTTTGCAACATATTGGAACAGTAATCTTTTGTTTTAAATGCAAAGTAGATGCAAATGATAAGTACAATAAGTTAGAGATATATTACACAAAATATTTCATATAAAGCAGAAAAGAAACATTGTGTTCCAGAACTTAAGTCTTCAGAGAGTTGTATAAATGGAAAGGTTTCAACTTATTTCTTGCATTGATTTATCCACTTCCATTTTGTGTGTTTGAAACGATTTCTGAGCAACTCTAGCACATCATAAGTACATTTCCTAGAGTTATATAGGGTTATTTTGGGAGGATTTTCTCCATATTCGGGTGCTTCATTTCCAAAGGAATCTTGACATTGAATTTTTGGGTTCAGTGCAATTCTACAAAAAGTGCTATCTTAACGCTAGTATAGAGGCCAACGAAAAAGCCGGTACTAATTTGCAGTTTAAATATCCCGCGTGTTTCCTGACTGACTGATCACAGCGACACGCCGTCTTGTGCAACACAAAGTACACTAAAACGTTGCAGATGGCGCTGAAGTTATAACTGCTATATGTATGGGTATGTAACTTAGTTATTGAGCACCTTTTGCAACATATTGGAACAGTAATCTTTTGTTTTAAATGCAAAGTAGATGCAAATGATAAGTACAATAAGTTAGAGATATATTACACAAAATATTTCATATAAAGCAGAAAAGAAACATTGTGTTCCAGAACTTAAGTCTTCAGAGAGTTGTATAAATGGAAAGGTTTCAACTTATTTCTTGCATTGATTTATCCACTTCCATTTTGTGTGTTTGAAACGATTTCTGAGCAACTCTAGCACATCATAAGTACATTTCCTAGAGTTATATAAACCAAGCTTGTAAACTTTTCCATATTATACTAAACGTATACCACGTGACTCAGCTGTACCTAGGTATGTAACATACAGTTTATAATGTAAGTTAGAAGCTTCGACACCCTTCACAAATAATCTTATTGTTTCATTAATCCTTAAAGTCCTGAAGAAGAATCAAGCAGCTCTGAAAGCATTTGAAGAAAAGGTTTTTCATAGATACCATGACTGGCTAGGTGACAGAGGAATGATGTCCCGAAGAACGGTACAGATAACTTACGATATGTTCCAGTGACTTAGCTACCGGAATGCAGTGAAGGAAAGGAAATTCAAACCTAATATATGAAACAGTTTATAATCTTTTCGTTGTGGTATTTTCCGGATTGTAATGTACCAATTAGTGTATGGATATTATAGTCGTTTCATCCAACTATTCATGACAACGTTCGTCTAAGTTTTGAATATTGTTGATATTCTCCCAGTTCCTTATTCAATAAGTACCTTACCTTATACAGAGGATTGTTCTCTCTGATATTTCTTTGATTTACGATCTCGGTTTTCAGTATTTAGATAAATAATTGATAAAGCTCTCAAACCGTCATATTAGACGCTGAATGAAATGATGCTCAAATTAGTGAACGCTTCACAGAACTTAGAGCTTGCCTATCTTTATTTCCGTTACAAATTATAGAACTCAAATACTTTTTAATGTTTCCTCTTTAGTTCACCTTCCAAACTTTTTCGATAAGAAAATCAAGAATTTTGCATTCTACATGCGAATATGTACTAAAACGCGAATTATAACCAGGGAGGAAAATTTCATACACAGTAGTGTTATTTGCGGCATTGATTTCTGTAGTTCTTAAAGAGGACCATCCATTATGAAGAGTTATCGATGACTATGCCAGTTAGGGACAATGTCCCGAGATGGCTATAAGTCGAAGGCCCCTCCTCCTCGAAGCGGGGTATACCTTCAACGACACTATGCGCTGTGTGAGTTATCAGTGGTGTAACTTGAGTGTCTAGTCAACACATGTGATTGTGCCGCCAGGAGCGTAAGAGGTTAGTTAGTACATGTCAAAATAGATAGCGCTAGGGTAGAGTTAGGACGCTGACGGAAGGAGTGTGCAAAGTATTCTAAGGCTCTGGGGTCCATGCTATCAACTTATTTGAAGTGGAAATAGAACACTAAGTTTGTTCCGTTGATTCGATAAGGAAGGCATAATTCTGAATTTTTACACCTAAAATATGTCTTCCTTAGTTTGGAGCAGGAGGCCGCCATTATAATTATAAGTTCTTCAAAGTAGTATTGTAATCTCGTTATTATAGACTCCGCTGAGCAGTCTCACCACCTCAATGACCATCCTACAACAGTATGTAGAAACCATCAGCTGCCAGCTTCAACACTCCGAACAGCTAGCCAAGGAACATAGGGACACTCTTGCCTCACTCCAACGTAAGGTGCAACGTGTGGAGGCTCACCTCACCACGGACTCTTCCACTCTCCTCGATAGACTAGACCAGCTCCACTCCACACTTAAGGAAGTGTACAACAGCATCAACGCACCAAAGAATGATCCGATATCTCTAGATGATGTCAGCGCCGCCTACTATGCGGAATCCACGGAGAGGCCCAGGGCCCACTTCGTCAACTGGAAGCCCCACCGCGCACCACCACACCAATGAGGACGCCACAACACTCCCCCACACGGCGACAACTGCCGAATATGATGCCCTCCAATATATGTTACAATAAAGATTCACCCTGAATACCTTCCACTTTTCGCCCCTTACTCTCCACGCGCCTCGTTCAGGGCCTTCTGGTCATGTTCGACGCCTGGCCATAACTCTTTACCCGCTCGCCGTTATTGACGGCCAGCTCCTACACTTTACCTCTACTAACGGGAGTGCTTTTAGCGGGATCCCACAAAGCCTCTCAAACTACCTTTCTAACTTTCACCTCCTAACTCAAAAAAAAAAAAAAAAAAAAAAAAAAAAAAAAAAAAAAAAAAAAAAAAAGTTATTATAGACTTCTTGTTTTCGTTTTCCATTTTTAAAACATATGATTGTCGTTTAAATACTATTGGTTGTTATTCATTGTACATGATCATTGTACTCACATTATTTTCTTTGCCGTTGCGGAAGCCATTCTTACTTCCGTCATGCCAACTGAGATAGATGGTGCCAGACATTGCCTTACTGCTGCTGATCTTCTTTGTGTAAATGTGGAGTACTGGAACAGAGCTGCTTTTAAACGATGGGGAGATGCTTAAGAGCTAGACGCTATCCATTTGACCTTGTTATTTGGATCTCTATGCATTGCCTAGTGTAAGAAAAAATACAGAGTAACATCCTTCTATTTTACCAAATTTTAATAATCATATAATTCAAATATACTTTCTCACATATGGGGCTTGTGCCCCTGTGTAAATGCACATCCCGAAACAAAAGCGAGCATATCCCTCTCAAATGCTAATTCATTTATGAATATAACATTCTTATTCAAACGTTCTTCCTTTCTCTGTAAACATTGTGATTAATTAGACTCATATGACTTTGTCAAACAATACCTGTTTACTTTTAAAAATGAATGTAAACGTAGCCCAAAATACATTATTGTTAAAATTTGGGTACATTTATTAATTAATAGCTTGCTTCTCGTTACATAGAACCAGAAGGGCAGTAAGGAAACAATTGTTAAATTATTGCCCTTAGATTTCAAAGAATCGATGTAAACACCTTTCTATATTAACTGATGGCTAATTATTTGTACGAGCGAGGGAAGTATAAAATGGCAGCCTTGGGGCGATTGTCAATTGTTTACATAGAAGGTCGTTCTAAGGTTACTTTGAAAGTCACTCTCCTTGCATTCACCACTGACAAAATAAATATAACACCTGAATTTAGAGGTACGGGTACAAGATTTGGAAAATTTAATGTCGGAAAATGGCTTACTCATTAAAGATATATTTTAGATATTTGTAGTGTTTAAACTAGAGCTACATTTTTTGTGTACCAACATTGTTACTCTCTCTGACAGTGTATCAGATAAACATGTCATTTCGAACAAAGAGCTTGAAAATAAATAAAGTTAGACTATCAATTACCGTTAGCAATTTAAAATTGATCAGAACCAGTTTTGACACACTAAAGTTTTTGTATTTAGATTTGAGGCTTTTTTAAATCCTTGTGGTTCATTCAGGGATTCTTCTGAATTTAAATTTGAAAGTTAATTTTTTTCAGCTGTATTCTTTTTGGCCCATACTGCTGAAAGTTATGCACGCTGAGAGAGGGAGAGGAGAAAAGGATGGAGGCTTTGAGAGTTCTGACGAAAGCAATATTTAGACTCATATGACCACAAGACCGTCGTTTCCTTTGTAATTTCGACAGTCACTTCTATTGGTGTACTACATAGTTCAGTCATTTGCATTCGCATTAAAGATTGGAAAAAAGCGGTATGAATTTGGCTGTACAAAGTATATCACTCATTTCAAAATTCACAGCAGTAAGAGCGATTTATGCTGAGGCGGTTAAAGAGGTCAAAAACCATTTTATGTAGTAAATGAGACATAGGTAAATTTGTTCTGAAGGAATTCCTGTTACATCCCAGTTGGCTTTCCTAATATACAAGCTCAGAATATGGTAAACATCACATGCCCAGTTTTGACTGCTGTTTTATTTAATTTCTGGTATATTTCGTACTTCACTTTGTTATTTAATTTACTATAATTCGTTTAATGCATCATGAGAAGTCTGGGATGGCAGAGCATTGTTTTGATAACGATCATAGGGCCAACTTTTGGAAGACGAACATCTTGGCAAAATGCAACAATTCCTGGGAGCAGAGAATTAAGGAGGCTTTAGCCATTTCCTACGAGAGGGGTACGCATAATCGCGATGCTGTATTTCAGTTCAGCTGCTCCCGAAAACCGGCCTTAAAATGGAAATCCGTCGACTTAAGAAACACAGATCACTACAGCTTGATAATCAAGTATTTACGTTTATTTGACCCAATTAATTTTCGACACTCACGCCATTTCCTGACCTGGCATTTAATTTACTGAAAACAGTATTTTATTCAGTAACTCGAATTTTAATAGTATTTTGATTTTGTTTATATATGTGTTGTCCTGCGCCATGGCGTAGCGTGCTAAGGCAGCATGCACTGGTCCCTGGCCACGGAAAGCGACCCGGGTTCATTTCCACTCATGTAATGGGTATTTTATGCTCCAGGTATAGGACCAGTGCCCACTCAGCATCGTGACGAAAGTGAGGAGCTTACTCTAGCTAAACTGCCTGTTCCCGGAAACCAACGTTCCGGCTGTGGGATGCCGCGATGCTGACCACATTTGGTCCCCGAATCGGTTGGATGATCGCCCACCTCTGCCGTACGATAGTGGGCGTGAGGGCGGCAGTCGGACTGATAGGCCTTGACCCTCTAGGTGCTGACGTTCCAGTGGTGAAATTTAACTTTGTATGATTGTGTTATATCCAGTGATTCGTTTGTGGTTATAACATTTTATAAATATCCTGTTGATGGCAGAGATGCACACTACCGAAACGTCTATTTGTAATCGTCTTTTCTACTGGCTTGCTTCCCGAGAACAACTTGAGCATATTCGTCGCCAAGAAAGCTTTAGGTCCTATTTTATAAATTACCCCTTTACTAATGACAGTAAGTGGTTTTGTTTAACCGTTGATAGCACCTTTTGTAATCTTATAGTCTGTTGAATTTCCAAACATTTTCTTTAGAACCATTAAAGGCTTGACAACTGTGAGGTTTGCCTTAAACTCAAATTCATGTAAAATCTTCTGTAAAAGCTCTGCCGACTTTCACAATGTCTTTGGGCTTATAGCCAGGTTATTAAAACTCCGGCACATATTCCGATGACAAAATGGGAACATTATACAGTTAACTGGAGATTGAACCTTACGTACGCATTAATTATTAGGAAGTCATTTCCTCGCGCAGAGGACATAACCACCGTTAATGGCCCCATTTGTTCAGATAGAATTCTTTCGTCTGTTCCAAACACGGAATCATAACAGCAGTACAAGTTGCTGCGAATGGGGATATACACCGTCGAGCACCATGCTGACGGTAAAACACTTCTTCATTCAAGTTTTGTTGGAACTCGAACAATCATTAAGTACAAATTCACATGAAGAGCGACCTGCCGCTTTACATTTCTTCGATGGTTCGTGACAGATACGCATTTTTATAAACGGGGTTATTACATTTTTGGCTGTGTTATATATGCTTTATTCAATTTGCTCTAATTGTTACATTGTTTACTACGCATGTTGTTCTAATATTATTTCCTCTTCACATTATTGGTATTATGAGTTTGTTTTTGTTGTTATATTTTTTGTGTTGTCTTCTTGGCTCACTAATAAGGATAAATTAAAAGTAATTAGACAAGATTCATGACCTCAATATTTGTTTAGGATGTACCTAGCACTTCATAATACCAGATATATTATTATATGTCCTTTATTATATTTGTTAGCGCTTTGAATTCTGGGAGTACCAAACGTTGTTAAACATATTTCACTACATATTTCATGTTTATCAAACTAAAAGGTAGTATAGAACTAATCCTTATGGCTACAACGGGATTAGGAAAACTGAATTGGCTTAAACCATAGAAAAATGCTTATAGAGCATGTCGCTATATAGCGACTTTGCATTTGCATTTTACTTCAATGGCCAACAGATATTAACCAGCAGCTTCTTGTATGAGGAAGGTAAGAAAAATTTTTGTCTCCTCAGTATGTAAATAATGATGCGTAAGAAGAAGAAGATGATGATGATGATGAAGTAGGAGAAGATGAAGAATATGATGCAGAAGAAGATGAAGAAGTTGATGAAGAAGATGAAAAAGAAATTGAAGAAGAAGAGGAAGAAGAAAAAGAAGGATAGGATGAAGATAAAGAAGAAGTAGTCGGTGAAGGTGCTTAAATAATAATAGTTGTTTTTAGTAGATTACCTCCTCCAACGTTAAGTCATATCAGATGATGAATGAAATGGGTGAAATGCTGCTCAAATGAGTCCAGGGTCCATTGAGCTTAGAGTTACCCGACATTCGTCTTTCAGAATAAGCAATAACCTCGGAAGAAACCTTACACAGGTAATTCACCATGACCGAGATACGAACCTGGGACCTGTTAAACGAGAGGCGGTTTTGCTAACTCCTCGTTACCCAGGCGGACATGATGGTGATGATGATTAAAAAGGCACCCTTATCATACTTGAGGTTCATTAACTTGCTGTAAGTGACCCCTGGCATTGCTTTACTCCCTCCGCCAGGTTTGATACAGAGACCTTCTGACTCACGTGCTAACACATCATAAGCGCCACGGTTCTTTTTTGAGTACCAGCGACACCTGCCGTTAAAGTTGGTAATTATTCTTTTGATGGTGTCCAATAGAGCTTGCTACATTGTTAGAAGGGACATTTTAATCAAATATTTCGGTTTCTTTGGACTTCACATATTCTGCTTTTGACAGAATTTTACGTTTTTAGGCGTAGGATTAGTACTGCTTCGCTAACGCCTTTTGGCAGCAAATTCGCAAGATATATTTACCTGAATGTGTTTCAATTCGCCCATCACAGCCTGTAACCTCCCTTTGGGCAGTGGACGTCATAATATTAGAGAACTATTCTTAGGAAAATGCTTTTGAAGGGTCTCTAATGGGGATGGAATCTCACGTTATTATCTATTTATGGCAAGCACCAGGACTGACAGTATAAACATATTACTAGATCGGTGTCCAGTTATTAACAAGTTTATAAAGCTACGATAACCATACGTAGTAGCATGATGTAACGATCGCTACCATCGCTAGCAGTGAATACTACTGCTTAGTACGATGCGTTGATATCACCAATTATATATTATAACAAATTTAATTGAATCAAACCGTACCCTTGTTTTCCGGTGCAGAGTATTCAAAATTGGCAAAACTAGTATTTGTGTTATTGCATGGAAACGCTTATGTGAAAAGATGGTTTTCCATGATGGCTGACAACTAAAAAAAGGGATAAACTGAAGCCTCAAACACACTGTGAGCTGCAAAGATTAAAACTTGACATTAAACAATGCAATCGCTGTATCTCATACGCAGTAACTGATGAAATTTGGAAAATCCATGTACAATTTTTCAAGACGTGCTACAGTGACAGTAGGATATTTTGACTCTCGTGACCCTAAATCCATTGTAGGCAGCCAGTACACATCCCCTTTCACGTATTTGTAGTGAACTATTAATTCATTAAGTATATTTATACCCTCATTAAACAGAAAATACAGGATTATCATTATCACCATTAATCCATTGTTTTGGTCATCTTGTCACCTCAAAGAGAAAGATTTGTAGCGGAAAGTGGTGGAATTTTGTTCAAATTGTAGCGATTTTCACTGCAATATGGTTGGCAACTTTGTATGTACGAGTGAATAATGCTCTGGTTATAAGACAGCGCAAATTGTTTTGGAACAAAATATGCAAGTATATCACGCCATCGTCAATATGCCACGAATAATGACAATGGCAGTCCAATTGGAATAATTGATAAATATTATCGTAATTATGGCTAATTTATATACACAGTCACAGTAACCTATGTGCTAACGTCTGTGTTTCCCCAAATCTTTTAGGATAAGCGAAGCCCCGAAATATACCTTATCCAGTTAGCGGAACCTGACCGACATTCGAAGTAGGGACCTCTAGATTGAAAGCTACCACCACCACTGCTAATAGGAAGAGAAGTCTACTCCATACAAACGTAGTTAAGTGAAATCCGCTCATCATTCACGTGTAGATGAAGGAGAATCGCGAGAATGTTGCTTACACATTTCTAAGATAGAAATGTAAATATTATAGCAGTAAACACTACATGTATGAAGTAGACTGTAGTAACATTAAACCCATGTGAAACAAGAACAGAAAGCAGTATATACTTTTTGGTAAACCTTTCTTTGTCTTATAAAATAACTGGTTTGTTAGATATCTCATATCTGGACACAAATAAAGTGACTTTAAGGCCAAAAAATATATGTAAGCGAGAGCAAATAGCTCTACATATATATTCAATTTAGAAGACCTCCTTTCCCCTAAACAATTGCTAGTTTTTTAGATTTTATCTCACTGTATGGTGTAAGTACTCTTCTTTTCCATGCCATATAAATCAATTAAATATAGTTTATATCTAAACAACATAATTAAAATGTGTTACTTATCTTTGCTAGTATATATAAATCTTTTTTTCCGACTATACAATATTACAGGTAGAGCCATCTCTTGGCACTGGCCCGCGTTCCTCCATTGCTGGCGATGCAAGTGTTGCGTCCCTGGCGGGCAACTTAATATAACAGTTTCGTTTTATTCCTAACGTATATGTATAACAAAACGTTAATATATTTCACTCACACTACTTTCTTAATCCACTCTTCCACAAAGGTTTGTTTTCCAACTTCTCCAAATGTAAGATAAAACTTATTACATATTTGCTCGTTGTTTAAGGAAAGATAAAGGGACTAAATGTTTAACCAACATTTGAAACTTAACCCACGAAAGACATTTGCTCCAACAACCTTTTGGTGATTAATGTTGTTGCTATTATTGTTGTATATTATATACAAATGTGAGTAAGCAACCTGCTTCTTTCATATGCATCGTTTAGAACTTATGAAATGCAGTATTTGAACATAAAATTCGGGACTTGCGTAGTATTGGTACGGGATCTTTATTTGAAACGAGAAAACGTCCAGGGTATGCATTATTATCGGACCATTTTGTTATATTACACAGCGTTATTAGGTTTATTGTGCTACATTACCGATCGCATGCTCTGCGCATTTTGCTCCATGTCTCAACTGTCTGAATATAAATTGAAGATGGCGCCAGAAAAAGAATCGGAAACAAAAGTACAGCAAGGGCACAAAGTATGTATAATGTACATAATAGGAGTTCTTTAATTACAAAGAATTCCTTAAATATCAGTAACACGGATATGATACATTTCACGTTTAGTTTATTCTCCAGCGCGACAGACTCCGGACTAAATGAATGGATGAATGAATGAATGAACGAATGAATAATAAATAAGTAATAAATCTCTCAAGCTATCAAATTTGACGATGAATGAAATGATGCTTTAATTAGTTCGGGCTCCACAGAGCTTAGAGCGCTGCCAACTTTATTACCGTTACAAAATATAGAAATCAAATAATTTTTAATTTTTCCGTGTTTAGTCGGCTCACTTAGGATTGATCTATTTCGGTATATACTACGGATATTATTACGTGCACGTTCACTACTTCTATAGCAAGTCGTGATGAACAGCGGGTAAGGCAGCTATTTGTTAGTCTAGCCCAGAAATTTTGTCCATTCTCTTGTCCAATAATTCGTTTCGGGGATTCATTTCCATTACTTTATCTGCTATTAGAGCCAATTTGTTAATAATTATTTATTACTGTAATAATTTAAATAATTTGAAAATTTTCATTTAAAATATGTATACATCTATAACTTCCTACACCATGGAGCTGCTGTTCTGTATTACTACAGATTATTTAGTAGTAATTACAACACATTTTAATTTATATTAATTGTCTATTGGGCAGTTAGCAGGTCAGTGTTTGCCTCAAGTAACACTTTAACTGCTTATTTGTAGCTATAACTGGGTATACTTCTCAATAAAATTACACGGATTATATTTAAATTTTTTAACTAGTTTTAACTTCGCTTTGGTTCAAAATTGAATTATAATGGTTGGTGTTAGGTCAAGATATATTTGTGTTTGTGTTATATATTAGGAAAGGTTACTGTAAATTGTTTTAGTTTTCGGTATTAATATTTGTCTTATTACTAACATTTCGATTTATTAGTCTTTATTTAATCAGTATATTATTTGTTTCAGAGAGTTCATATTGTTTGGTTATTTAGTGTCCAAATGTAAAGTATTATAATGTCCGAATATTAACTCAAGTTATAGATGTAGCTGTTTTGAGAATATTTCAATATAAAAATTATATTTCTTTCTCAAATTGTATAATAAAACTTTAATTTTAATATCAGTTATACTAGCAGGGATAGTACTGATGTGGTTCACTTACATGACTTTCTCTACTCTTGCACAAACACTTTTTTCTCTATCTACTTCAAGATAAACATCTTTATGTAGTTACAAGGGAATACTGTAGACATTAAGTGATAATCACATGTTTTTAACTGGTTGTTTAGGGGAAGTCTTTGAAATTATATTGTGATTGTAAATTCTTCTTTGCTGTTTTATATTAGCTTCTCCTAACTTTTTAAGGTTTAAATTGCCCCTTTCCATTTCATATCAGGAAGGGGTATATCTGAAAATAAGCTTTAATTCAGGGGACATCCAAACGTATAGTTGTTGCCACTGAAGTCTCTGTATTGAATTTTTGGACCATAACGAAGTAGTTTCCACGCCCAAGTACGGCAGAAGGACTTCCCCTTTTAGAAAATATAACTATTGTGGAATTGTTGAATATAATTAAGAGTAAATCTGAAACGACTGGCCTTACAAAATAAGATGTATCAGACAAAAATATTATTTTACCGCAACATATACATTCTATGTAAGTAAAATTTGTTTATCTCTTAAACTTTAAAGTTATTTAAAGTGATTCAGAGTGAAAAGGAATTTTGAGGACATTTTCAGCAGATAAACATATGTAATTCATTTGTCATGAAGATGTTTTAAAAATATAATAATTTAATTTAAATGATTAGATCCTATTTTCGATAAAATCGATATATTCTAAAAAGTTTCTATTTAAGGGTAGTTTGTGATTGGGATGCTTTCTTGAAAGTCTTGCTTGTCGTACTTTAAGAACCCAAACTTATATACAATTTTGGTATTTAACCTACTTTCGTGTATTGGGTTATGTTGTGAGCATTTTCTCCATATTTGGGTGTTCCAGTTCCAAAGGAATCTCTACATTAGATTTTTGGGTGCAATGCAATTGTACAAAAAGTACTATTTTAGCGCTAAAATACAGCCCAGCGAAAAAACCGGTACAACATTGCAGTTTAAATATCCCGCGTGTTTCCTGACTGACTGTTCACAGCGACGCGCAGTCTAATGAAACACAGGGTACACGTAGGACATTGCAGATGGCGCTCAAGTTGAAATTGTTATGTGCATAGGAATATAACTTAGTTATTAAGCACCTTTTGCAACATATTGGAACAGTGATGTTTCGTTTTACTGCAAAGAAAGTGCAAATGTTAACTATAATAATTTAGAGGTACAATGCGCAAAATGTTTCATATAGGCGGAAAAGAAAGGTTGTGTTTCAGAACTGAAGTCTACAGAGAGTTGTATAAATAAAATAATTCAACTTATTTCTCACATCCCAACCCAATCGCCAGCTGAGGGACGGACGGGCTAATGGTAGGCCGGCGCCCAGGCACTCTTCAGCATCCCCCTCTCCCACCAAAGCTTCCACTTCAAAAGAAGATTCTCCTCCCAGCACGCAGGCATCGGAGATGCTGGGATGGTTGCAGCAGCTGCTGCAGAACCACGGCTGGCATCTCTGTGAACTGGTGTTGAGGTTCTTTGCACCACGGATTCTGCAGCCCGAATGGTCATTGCCATGGAGGCGCTTGCCTTGTTGTCCGCAGTAAGCCGCGCGAGCCAGGATGGCGGGTCGAGCTAGGTCTCTGTCCTCGTTCAGATTCGCATTCTGGAATGCGAGTGGCATCAATGGTCAACAAGATGAACTCCTGCATTTCGCGAGGTCATTTGCTTTGGATCTCATCTTGGTATCGGAAACACATCTCCGACCTGAAATGTCCTTCCGGATTTCCGGCTGTCACTGCCTCAGGGTCGACCGTGTGGGCCGTCGCGGCAGCGGCACGGCGATCTTTGTGAGGAGGGGGGTTGTCTTTAAACCTGTCCAGCTTCCCGCTCTTCAAACCCTTGAAGCCACTGCCGTCTGCGTGAATCTGGGCGGTTCCGAAGTCCTGATAGTGTCTGCATATCACCCTCCTAGCCAACAGTTCATTGCTAATGTTTATCTCTCCATCCTTGCTCTACATCCCAACGTCATTATGGCTGGGGATTTGAATGCTAAACACCTGCGTTGGCATTCGGGTCCCCGGACAGACGCAAGAGGCAGAGAAATCATCCGCATCATAGATGGAGATCCTCAATTGAGAGTAGAGGGTCCCTAGCAACCCACTCATTTCCCGCGAATTTAAGGCCGTCCTTCGGTCATTGACTTCGCAGTCATCAAACATTTTCCATTTCACTTATCACTCAATTCACAAAGCGCCTTACATTCCGACCACAACCCAGTTGTGGCTGAGGTCAACTTACGGGTTGTCAGTCATGAATTCACGGTTCAAAACCGTGAAGTCGATTGGGATTGCGTACGGGTCTGCTTAAATGACTCCATACCTCCTAACCCACACATTACAGATATACCGACCCTGGAGACGGCGATCTCCTCCTTCACCTCCATCGTAGGACGAACAGTTCGCAACCTCACCGTTCACACTCCAGCACCTCTACACCCTCACGTCATTCCGCTAGCCATCCATCTTCTCATTCGTCGCTCTTGGGCGGCTCGCAGACTCTATCAGCGACACCGCACTCGCCATAAACAGGTTCTGCTCGCGCGCTTGCGCCGAGAGGTTCGACTTCGACTACGCGAGCACCGTGTGCGTGCGTGGGAGGAGTTGATGTCCCGAGTGAATTTTGAGAATGGCGAGGCGTGGAGGCTTGCAAAAGGACTCCGGAATCGTGGAGGAGCGCCAAACACCCATATCCAAGGCACCCAAGACCTGGTGTATGAACCCCAAGCTAAAGCAAATGTGTTTGCCGACTACCTAGAGAGGACCATGAGGCCACGAGATGACCCCCAGGACCTAGACTTCACTGGCCGCGTCAAGCGGGAGGTTCGTCAGTATCTTCGGCGTCCTCTTGCTGAGGCGGACCGACTACCTGTCATTAGACCCAGTGAGCTCCAGGGCGCACTTCGGCGTCTAAATCCCAAAAAAGCGTCGGGACCTGATGGGTTGACACCTATCATGCTCTGCCATCTTCCATTCAAAGCCCTTCTTTTTCTTACTCGGGTTTTTAACATGTGTCTCGCCCTGGGCCAGTTTCCCGGCAGTGGAGGGAGGCTCGGGTGATTTGCATTTTGAAGCCCGGTAAAAATACGGCTCTCGCCGCCAGTTACCGCTCTATTAGCCTCCTGTCAGTCCTCTCGAAAGTTTTCGAGAGGCTTGTTTTAGCCCGCTTGTCGCCCCTACTGGGGGACATTCAAGCTATTCCTACCCATCAGTTTGGTTTTCTTCCTGGGCACTCGACATCACAGCAGTTGCTCCGTCTGGTGGAAGCCGCTGCTCTAGGTTTCCAGGAAAGGGCATTCACTGCGGCGGTATCTCTGGATGTCGAGAAGGCCTTCTCTACCACCTGGCATGCAGGCCTCCTACACAAACTAATCACCCTTTGGCTTCCTGCACACATGATACACATTTTACACTCATTCCTCAAACACAGACATTTCACAGTTGTTGTGGCGGGAAAGCTTTCTACCAGACGACCCATCAGAGGAGGCGTCCCAGAAGGCTCTGTCTTATTCCCTACAATCTTTAGAGTGTATGTGGCGGATCTCCCCACGGAGCTACACGTCAACATAGCCCAATACGCGGACGACGTGTTACTATACAACGCAAATAGAAACGCACGAAGAGCCTCCAATACAGCGACACCTAAGCCTCATTCATGATTGGTGTAGGCTTTGGCGATTGTCTATCAACCCAGAGAAAAGCCAAGCCATACTCTTCACTAAGCGTCACTTTCCCACCAACCTCCCCGCCTTTAATTATTCTGGCAGAAGGATAGAGTGGACAAATTCTCTAAAATATTTAGGTGTAAAGCTGGACAAGGGCCTAACTTTTCGGCGTCACATCCAGGAGGTAACTCATCGGGCATGCGGAGCTTCGGCTTCGTTATACCCCATGATGCGCTCAGGAATGCCGACACCGCTTAAGTTGCGCCTTTTTCAGGCTTTAATTCTTCCAATCATGCTTTATGTTTGTGAGATCTGGGGCATGGCCGCAGGATCCAATCTGCGACAAATTCAGCGTGTACAAAATAGATGTCTTAGGGCCATCTATTCTGTTTGCTGGAGGTTTCCCGTGAGATACCTTCATGAAGCCTCATCTATCCACTATGTGGATGATGTCATTAGGCGCCGGGCCACAAAATTCTACGCGAGTTTGCCTCAACATCAGAGCGCCCTGGTTAGGTCTCTAGGGAGTTATAGAACAATCGAAAGACGCTACAAGCTATACCGGCTTCCCCGCATGGCATGCGGGCACACCCGATAACAATAGATTTCTTATTTCAACCTAAAATTATTACTGTTTGAATTTAATAGACTTTCTAAATTAAACTCCTCCTAAAAATTAGCACACCTGCGGTGCTAACATAGCGTTGCACCCGAGTTGGCTACCATGAGGAGCTACGGCTACCTCCCTTCTTTTCATCTACATTATCTTAAACCACCAACCTGCAAAACCCCACATTTCCTGTCATTAAGTGGTTAAGTCCGTGTAGGACAGGTACACGAATGACACACATCGTGCTGACCCTCAGTCAGCCGCCAACTGCTTGAATGAATGAATGAATGAATGAATTTCTTACATGAACTTATTCAACTTCAATATTTTATTCTGAATGCTCTGTGAACATTTCTAGCACATTATAAGTACATTGCATAGAGTAATATAAACCAAACTTATAAATTATTCCATGTCCTTCCACATGAAATGCCTATCCTCGGTATATCATAACTAAGTTTGGTAGAATAGTTTTGGGAATTAACATTCGCAGAATTAGAACCATCATGCGTGTACTTGTATTTAAATTAATAATTGGAAACTTCTGTATGCATATATATAGCACCATGGGCTCACATAAATTTTGAGGCAAGTATATCAATTTTGTTCAACTTATTTTGCATGTATATCTTTGTTACTTGTTTCGCACTCATAATTGAGACTGGAAGCTCTTCCAAAGAACGTTGTCTTCAATGCCAAATATTGATTGATCTGTTATTTTCCACCATGGCCCATTAAAACTAATTGAAAGAGGCAAACCACCATTTCGGGTTGAGATTTGACAGCAACGTCGTTAAGGGACATACGTAACAAAATTGGGGAGATGAAATTTACTTCAAATTAAAAATCAATCTTTCCAAATCTAATTACGTCTCCTGTCATATGTTTGCTAACGAATACGAAATGTTGGTGTGGTTACATTCAAGTTAATTACTTAACCACAACCAAAAGTAACGGTGAAGTTAGATTCCCAGTTAACCTCTAACCTGAGATCACAATACTGTCCAATTCTGGGATTGCCTCTATTAACAGTTTAGTATTATATTGTAGTAACATATCCCACGTGACTAGGTATACAACATACAGTTAATAATCTTAGGAAAACATTTTGACACAGTTTACAAACACTCTTAAGGTATCATTAATCCTTAAAGTATTGAATGAGAACCAAGCAAGTGTGAAAGTATTTGTGAAAAATATTTACGTAGAGACAATGTGTGGCTAGGTGACAGAGGGATGATGATGCGAAGAACGGTAGAGAAAACGTTTGTTATGTCTCGGTGAATTAGGGACCGGAATGTAGTGAAGGAAATAAATTTCACACCTTATATATTAAACAGTTTATAATGTTTCGTTCCGCTATTTTCTGTATTTTAATATACCAATTACTCTATCAATATTACAGTCGTTTCATCTAACTATTCGTGACAACGCAGGGCATGCAGGTAGGGCAGGCAGGCAGGCAGGCAGGCAGGCATTTCAATTATTTTATCTGACATTATAACTAACTTGCCACAAATAATTCATTGTTTTAATAATTTCAACAACAATTTGACCATTCAGTTAAAATATCTGTACATTTATAACTTCCTACATGTTGGAGCTGCTGTTATGTATTATTTCAGAATATTTAATAGTAATTAAAATGCAGTTTAATATATATTAATTGTCAGGTCTAGTAGGAGGTCAGTTTTTATCTCAAGTAAGACTTTAACTATTGATCTGTAGGTTATGTTCGGGATTCTTGCTTAATAATATTAGATTGATAACATTAAATTTGTTAATTATGTTTTAACTTTGCTTTAGTTCAAAATGTTTAGTTTTAAGTCAAGATGTATTTGTATTTGTGTTATATATTAGGAAACTTTACCGTAAGTTGTTTTAATTTTCGCTAATATTATTTGTCTTATCACTAATATTTTGAATTATGGATCTTCATTAAATCAGTATACCATTTGTTTCAGAGAGTTCATGTTGTTTGGTTATTTATTATCCGAATGTAAAGTCTCATAGTGTCCGAATTTTAACTCAAGAAGGAGATGTAGCTGTTCTGTGAATATTTGAATATAAAATTATATTTATTGTTCCGATATATAATAAACCCTTAATTTCAATACCATCCGTATTAGCACGGATAGTACTGATGTGATACACTCACATTACTTTCTCTACTCTTGCAAAAACACTCATTTTCCACCCACTTCAAAATAACCATTTTATTGTAGGTACAAGGGAATACAGTAGACATTACGTAATAGATGTTTTAAAACGGTTGTCTGGGGTACGTCTTTGAAATTATATTGTGAATGTAAATTTTTTTCTTTTTTAACATTTACCTGTCTTAGCGTTCTATGATCCAAATTGCCTCTATCCATTTCATATCCGGACGGGGCTAATTTGAAACCAAGCTTTAATTCAGGGGACATCAAAACGTATAGGTGTTGCTACTGGAGGCTCTGTAAAGAGTTTTTGAAAATTAGCGAAATACTTTCCACACCAATGTACTGCAGAAGGACTTTGCCTTTTAGAAAATATAGCTATTGAGGAATTATGGAATATAATAAAGAGTAAATCTGAAACGGCTGGTCTTACAAATAAAATGTATCAGATATAAATTGTATTTAACAACACAATCTACATTCCATGTGAAGTAAAAGTTTGTTTATCTCTTAAACTTTAACGTTTTTTTAAAGTGATCCAGAGTGAAAAGGAATATTGACGACATTCCTAACAGATAAACATATTCATTTGTCATGAAGGTGTTTTAAAAATGTAACAATTTAATTAAAATGAGTGGATACCATTTTCGATAAAATCGGGATATTCCAAAAAGTTTCCATTTAAGGGGTAGTTTGTTATTCGGAGACTTTCTTGAAAGTCTTGCTTGTCGTCCTTTAAGAAGCAAAACTTATATAAAACTTTAGTATCTAACGTAGTTTTGTGTACTGGGTTATTTTGGGAGGATTTATCCATATTCGGGTGTTCCATTTACAAAGGAATCTCGACATTGAACTTTTGAGTCCAGTGCAATTCTACAAAAAGTGCTATTTTAACGCTAGAATACAGACCAACAAAAAAAAACTGTACAAACTTGCAGTTTAAATATCCCGCGTGTTTCCTGACTGTCTGATCACAGAGACACGCCGTCTCGTGCAACACAAAGTACACGTAAAACATTGCAAATGGCGCTGAAGTTATAATTGCAAATTGTATAGGTATGTAAATTCGTTATTAAGCACTTTTTGCAACATTTTGGAACAGTAATGTTTTGCGTTAACTGCAAATTAGATGCAAGTGTTAAGTATAATAATTTAGAGATATATTACACAAAATATTTCATAAAAGGCAGAAAAGAAAAATTGTGTTTCAGAACTTATGTCTACAGTGAGTTGTATAAGTCAAAAGGTTTCAACATATTTCTTGCATTGATTTATTCACTTCCATTTCGTTTGCTTGAAACGATTTCTGAGCAAATTTAACACATCATAAGTACATTAACTAGAGTTGTATAAAACAAACTTGTAAATTATTCCATGTATTTCCACATGAAGTGCCTATTCACGGCATTTCATAACTAAGTTCGATAGAATAGTTTTGGAAATTAACATTCGCAGAATAAGAACCACTATGTGTGTACATGTATTTAAATTAAAGATTGGAAACTTCTGTTCATATATAGCACCATGCGCTAACATAAATTTTGAGGCAAGTTTTCAATTTTGTTCAACTTATTTGTATGGCTGTCTTTATTACTTGTTTTGCATTCAAAATAAATGAAACTAGAAACTATTCCGAAGAACGTTGTCTTCACTACCAAATGTTGATTGACCTGTTATTTTCCACAGTGGCCCATTAAAACTAATTGCAAGAGATTAACCTTCATTTCGGGTTAATATAATTGACAACAACGCTTCTACAGGACATACGTAACAACAGGTGGGGAGATGAAGCTTACTTCACAATAGGAAATCAATATTTCCAAATCTAATTATTTCGCCTGTAATATATTTACTGACGACTACCAAATGTTAGTGTGGCTTGGTTCAAGCTAGTTACTTAACTACTACCAAATGTAATGGTGAGGTCAGACTCCCAGTCAACATCTAAGCTTCGGAAACCACACAGTCCAAACCTGGAATTATCTCCATTAACAGTTCAGTATTATATTGTACTAAACGCATACCACGTAACTCAGCTGTACCAGGTATGTAACATACAGTTTATAATCTGAGGTAAAGATTTTGACACCTTTTACAAATAATCTTATTGTATCATTAATCCTTAAATTCCTGAATGAGAAACAAGCAGCTGTGAGAGTATGTGAAAAAAAGGTTTTTCATAGATACAATGAGTGGCTAAGTGACAGATGAATGATGTCCCGAAGAACGGTAGAGAAAACGTAGGTTATGTCTTGGTGGATTAGCAACCGGAATGTGGTGAAGGAAAGAGGATTCAAGCCTCTTATGAGAAACAGTTTAAAATTTTTCGTTCAGCTACTTTCTGTATTTTATTATACCAATTACTCTTTCGATATTACAGTCGTTTGATCTAACCTTCCTGACAACGTTTGTCTAAGTTTTGAATGTTGTTAATATTCTCCCCGTTTCTGAGTAAATGAGTGCCCTACCTTACACAGTGGATTGTTCTCTTCGATATCTCTGATTTACGATTTCGATTTTGAGTGTTTAGATAAATAAATAAGTAAATAAATAAGTAAATGAGTAATAATAAAGCTCTTAAACCGTCATATTGGACGATGAATAAAATGCTGCTCAAATGAGTCCAGGTTCCATAAATCTTAGAGCGCCACAGTTCTTATTACCGTTACAAAATATACACCTCCAACGCTTTTTAATGTTTCCGTATTTATTTAGGTCACCTTCCCAATTTTTCCGAAAAGCAAACCAAAAATTTGGGAGTCTACATGTGAAAAAGGACTAAAAACACGTATTATATACAGGGAGGTAAATTTCATATTAGGTAGTGTTATTGGCAGCACTGACTTCTTATGTCCTTAGAGAGGACCATCCATAATGAAGAGATACCGATGATGCTGCTTGAGTGTCTAGTCAACACTTGAGCATGAGCCGCTAGTAGCGTTTGGTGTTAGGTAGTTAGTTAACCGCAAAATAAATAGCGCTACGGTGGAGTTACGACGCTGCGTGAAGAAGTGTGCAAAATATCTTAAAGCGCTGTGGTCCGTGCTATCAACTTATTTAAAGTGGAAATAAACCACTAAGTTATTTCCCTCTTCCTCTAAAGAATATATAATTGTGAATTATTACACAACAAAAAATTTGTTTCTTCCATAGTTTGGAGCAAGTGACCGCCATAATAATTATCAGTTCTTCAAAGCAGTTTAGACAGTATATTGGAATTGCAATCTGATCCTTTGAATTGTAAATTTATGTTTTTTTATTTCCAATATTTATGATTAAAGTTTAACTACTATTCATTGGTATTGGTTTTACATGATCATTGTACTCTCATGATTTCCTTTACCGTTCTGGAGCTTATTCTTACTTCCGTCATGACAACTGAGATAGATGGTGCCAGACATTGCCTTATTGCTGCTAATCTTCTTTGTGTAAATGTGGAATACTGGAACACAGCTGCTTTTAAGCGATGGGGGGATACTTAAGAGCTAGACACTATCCATATTACTTTGCTATTTGGATTTCTATTCATTGCCCAGTGAAATAAAAAAGACAGAGCAACATCCTCCTATTTGACAAAATTTTAATAACTATAAAATTCAAAAACTTTTCTCACATATAGGTCGTGTGCCCCTATCTAAATGCAGATCCCAAAGCCAAAGAGAGCATATGCCTCTCAAATACCAATTCATATGTGTTTATAGCATTTTCATTAAAACATTTCTCCTTACTCTGTAAACATTTTGATTTAATAGATTCATGTGACTTTGTATAACAATAACATATTACTTTTATGGATGAATTAAACCTGGTGAAAAGTTTATTCTTGTTTAAATCTAGGGTGCGTTTATTAATTAATGAGTTGCTTCTGGTTAAATAGAATCAGGAGGACACTTAGGAAACAATACTTAAACTATTGTCGTTAGAATACAGAAAATCGAGTTCGACATGTCTCAAAATTAAATGATGGCTAATTTTGTTCGAGCAACAGGATGGTTGAAACTTTAGTGATATCTAACTTGACAAAAACTGGAGAGCCAAGATATTTAAGGCAGGGTAGTGCTTGGAGGTTAAAAGAATATTAGTTGTTTAATATAATTAGGTTTAATCTTTTCATTCAGATCAGTAGCAATGCAATTGTTACGGATTTGCTACCTCCTTGCTACCCAGGCGGACATGATGGTGACGATGATTAGGCAGGCACCCTTATCATATTTGAGGTTCATTAATTTGCTGTAGGTGACCCCTGGCATTGCTTTACTCCCTCCGCCAGTTTTGATACAGAGAACTTCTGACTCACAAGCTAACACATCATAAGCGCCACGGTTCTTTTTTGAGTACCAGCGACACCTGCCGTTAAATTTGCTATTTGTACTTCTGATGGTCTCCAATAGAGCTCGCTACATTGTTAGAAGGGACAATTTAATCAAATATTTCGGTTTCTTTGGACTTCACATATGCTGCTTTTGACAGAATTTTACGGCTTTAGGCGTAGAATTGGTTCTGCTTCACTAAGGACTTTTGGCAGCAAATTCGCTAGATATATTTAGCTGAATGTATCTGAATTCGCCCATCACAGCCCGTAACCTCCCTTTGGGCAGTGGACGTCATAATATTAGAGAATTATTCTTCGGAAAATTCCTTTGAAGAGCCTCCAATGGGGATGGAAGCTCACGTTATTATCTATTTATGGCAAACACCAGGCCTGACAGTATAAACATATTACTAGATGGGTGTCAAGTTTTCAACAAGTTTATACAAGCTACGATAACCATACGTAGTAGCATGATGTAACGATCGCTACCATCGGGTTTCATTGCAATTTATATCATACCTTCAACTTTTCAAGTGAATAGTGCTACTTAGTACGATGCGTTGATATCACCGATTATATATTATGACAAATTTAATTGAATCAAACCGTACCCTTGTGTTCTGGTGCAGAGTACTCAAAATTGGCCGAACTAGTATTTGTGTTATTGCAATGAAACGCTTGTGTGAAAAGATGGTTTTCCATGATGGCTGACAACTAAGAAAAGGAATAAACTGAAGCCTCAATCAAACTGTGACCTCCAAAGATTAAAACTTGACATTAAAAATGCAATCGCTGTATCTTATACCCAGTAACTGATGAAATTTGGAAAATCCATGTACAATTTTTCGAGACGAGCTACAGTGACAATAGAATATATTGACTCCCGTGACCCTAAATCCATTGTAGGCAGCCAGTACACATCCCCCTTCACTTATTTGTAGTGAACTATTAATTTATTAAGTATATTTATACCCTCATTAAACAGGAACTACAGGATTATCATAATCACCATTAATCCATCGTCTTGGTCATTTTGTCACCTCAAAGAGAAAGGTTTGTAGCGGAACGTAGTGGAATTTTGTTCAACTTGTAGCAAGATTCAATGCAATATAGTTGGCAACACTGTATGTACGTGTGAATAATGCTCTGGTTATAAGACAGCGCAATTTATTTTGCAACTAAATATGCAAGTATATCACCCCATCGCCAATAAGCCATGAATAATGACAATGGCAGTCCAATTGGAATAATTGATAAATATTATCGTAACTATGGCTTATTTATATACACAGTCACAGTAACCTATGAGCTAACGTCTGTGTTTCCGCAAATCTTTTAGGATAAGCGAAGCCCCGAAAAATACCTTATCCAGTTAGCGGAACCTGACCGGCATTCGAAGTAGGGACCTCTAGATTAAAAGCTACACAACACCACTACTAATAGGAAGAGAAGTCTAATCCATAAAAACGTAGTTAAGTGAAATCCGCTCATCATTCACGTGTAGATGAAGGAGAATCGCGAGAATGTTGCTTACACATTTCTAAGCTAGAAACGTAAATATTACAGCAGTAAGCACTACATGTATGAAGTAGACTGTAGTAACACTAAACCCATGTGTTAGAAGAACAGAAAGCAGTATATACTTTTTTGTTAGATATTATCTCATATCTGGACACAAAACAAGCGACTTTAAAGCCAAAAAATATGTATAAGCGAGAGCAAATAGCTCTACATATATATTCAATTTAGAAGACCTCCTTTCCCCTAAACAATTGCTAGTTTTTTAGATTTCATCTCACTGTATGGTGTAAGTACTCTTCTTTTCCATGCCATAGAAATCATTTAAATATAGTTTATATCTAAGCAACATAATTGAAATTTGTTACCTATCTTTGCTTATATTTATAAATCTTTTTTTCCGACTATACAGTATTACAGGTAGAGCCATCTCTTCTACATTATCCAAACGTAAGATAAAAGTTATTACATATTTGCTGGTTGTTTAAGGATAGATAAAGGGACTAAAGGTTTAACCAACATTTGAAACTTAACCCACGAGAGACATTTGCTCCAAAAACATTTTGGTGATTAATGTTGTTGCTATTATTGTTGTATGTTATATACAAATGTGAGTAAGTATCCTCCTTCTTTCATATGCATGGTTTAGAGCTTATGAAATGCAGCATTTGAACATAGAATTCGGGACTTGCGTAGTATTGGTACTGGATCTTTATTTGAAACGGGAGAACGTCCAGGTTATGCATTATTATAGGACCATTTTGTTATATTAGACAGCGTTATTAGGTTTATTGTGCTACATTACCGACCGCATGCTCTGCGCATTTTGCTCCAGGTTTTCAACTGTCTGAATATAAATTTAAGATGGCGCCAGAAAAAAAACGGAAACAAAAGAACAGCAAGGGCACAAAGTATGTATAATGTACATAATAGGAGTTCTTTAATTACAAAGAATTCCTAAAATGTCAGTAACACTGATATGATACATTTCACGTTAAGTTTATTCTCCAGCACGATAGACTCCGGACTAAATGAATGAATGAATGAACGATGGAAAGAATGGACAATAAATAAATAAGTAAATAAGTAAATAAGTAAATAAGTAAATAAGTAAATAAGTAAATAAGTAAATAAGTAAATAAGTAAATAAGTAAATAAGTAAATAAGTAAATAAGTAAATAAGTAAATAAGTAAATAAGTAAATAAGTAAATAAGTAAATAAGTAAATAAGTAAATAAGTAAATAAGTAAATAAGTAAATAAGTAAATAAGTAAATAAGTAAATAAGTAAATAAGTAAATAAGTAAATAAGTAAATAAGTAAATAAGTAAATAAGTAAATAAGTAAATAAGTAAATAAGTAAATAAGTAAATAAGTAAATAAGTAAATAAGTAAATAAGTAAATAAGTAAATAAGTAAATAAGTAAATAAGTAAATAAGTAAATAAGTAAATAAGTAAATAAGTAAATAAGTAAATAAGTAAATAAGTAAATAAGTAAATAAGTAAATAAGTAAATAAGTAAATAAGTAAATAAGTAAATAAGTAAATAAGTAAATAAGTAAATAAGTAAATAAGTAAATAAGTAAATAAGTAAATAAGTAAATAAGTAAATAAGTAAATAAGTAAATAAGTAAATAAGTAAATAAGTAAATAAGTAAATAAGTAAATAAGTAAATAAGTAAATAAGTAAATAAGTAAATAAGTAAATAAGTAAATAAGTAAATAAGTAAATAAGTAAATAAGTAAATAAGTAAATAAGTAAATAAGTAAATAAGTAAATAAGTAAATAAGTAAATAAGTAAATAAGTAAATAAGTAAATAAGTAAATAAGTAAATAAGTAAATAAGTAAATAAGTAAATAAGTAAATAAGTAAATAAGTAAATAAGTAAATAAGTAAATAAGTAAATAAGTAAATAAGTAAATAAGTAAATAAGTAAATAAGTAAATAAGTAAATAAGTAAATAAGTAAATAAGTAAATAAGTAAATAAGTAAATAAGTAAATAAGTAAATAAGTAAATAAGTAAATAAGTAAATAAGTAAATAAGTAAATAAGTAAATAAGTAAATAAGTAAATAAGTAAATAAGTAAATAAGTAAATAAGTAAATAAGTAAATAAGTAAATAAGTAAATAAGTAAATAAGTAAATAAGTAAATAAGTAAATAAGTAAATAAGTAAATAAGTAAATAAGTAAATAAGTAAATAAACAGGCAGGCAGGCAGGCAGGCAGGCAGGCAGGCAGGCAGGCAGGCAGGCAGGCAGGCAGGCAGGCAGGCAGGCAGGCAGGCAGGCAGGCAGGCAGGCAGGCAGGCAGGCAGGCAGGCAGGCAGGCAGGCAGGCAGGCAGGCAGGCAGGCAGGCAGGCAGGCAGGCAGGCAGGCAGGCAGGCAGGCAGGCAGGCAGGCAGGCAGGCAGGCAGGCAGGCAGGCAGGCAGGCAGGCAGGCAGGCAGGCAGGCAGGCAGGCAGGCAGGCAGGCAGGCAGGCAGGCAGGCAGGCAGGCAGGCAGGCAGGCAGGCAGGCAGGCAGGCAGGCAGGCAGGCAGGCAGGCAGGCAGGCAGGCAGGCAGGCAGGCAGGCAGGCAGGCAGGCAGGCAGGCAGGCAGGCAGGCAGGCAGGCAGGCAGGCAGGCAGGCAGGCAGGCAGGCAGGCAGGCAGGCAGGCAGGCAGGCAGGCAGGCAGGCAGGCAGGCAGGCAGGCAGGCAGGCAGGCAGGCAGGCAGGCAGGCAGGCAGGCAGGCAGGCAGGCAGGCAGACAGACAGACAGACAGACAGACAGACAGACAGACAGACAGACAGACAGACAGACAGACAGACAGACAGACAGACAGACAGACAGACAGACAGACAGACAGACAGACAGACAGACAGACAGACAGACAGACAGACAGATAGATAGATAGATAGATAGATAGATAGATAGATAGATAGATAGATAGATAGATAGATAGATAGATAGATAGATAGATAGATAGATAGATAGATAGATAGATAGATAGATAGATAGATAGATAGATAGATAGATAAATAAATAAATAAATAAATAAATAAATAAATAAATAAATAAATAAATAAATAAATAAATAAATAAATAAATAAATAATAAATAAATAAATAAATAAATAAATAAATAAATAAATAAATAAATAAATAAATCTCTCAAGCTATCAAATTTGACGATGAATGAAATGATGCTTTAATTAGTCCGGGCTCCACAGAGCTTAGAGCGCTGCCATCTTTATTACCGTTACAAAATATAGAAATCAAATAATTTGTAATGTTTCCGTGTTTAGTTAGGTCACCTGGGATTGATCTATTTCGGAATTTACTACGGATATTATTACGTGGACGTTCACTGCTTCTATAACAAGTGGTGATGAACAGCGGGTAAGGCAACTATTTGTTGGTCTAGCCCAGAAATTTTGTCCATTAGATTGTAGATCACAGAGTGGTCAGTAAGAATTAGTTCTCATGTCCAATAATTCCTTACGAGGATTCATTTAAACTACTTTATCTGCCATTAGAGCCAATTTGTTAATAGTTATTTATTACTGTAATAATTTAAATAATTTGAAAAATTTCAGTAATATATATATATATATATATATATATATATATATATATATATATATATATATAGCTTCCTACACCTTGGAGCTGCTTATCTGTATTATTACTGAGTATTTTATAGTAATTACAGCACATTTTAATACATATTAATTGCCTATTGGGCAGGTAGCAGGTCAGTGTTTATCTCAAGTAACACTTTAACTGTTTATTTGTAGCTATAACTGGGTATATTTCTTAATAATATTACACGGATTATATTTAAATTTTTTAATTAGTTTTAACTTTGCTTTAGTTCAAAATAGAACTATAATGGTTAGTGTTAGGTCAAGATATATTTGTGTTTGTGTTATATATTAGGAAAGGTTACTGTAAGTTGTTTTAGTTTTCGGTATTAATATTTGTCTTATTACTAATATTTTGATTTATTAGTATTCATTTAATCAGTATATTATTTGTTCTAGAGAGTTCATATTGTTTGGTTATTTATTATCCAAATATAAAGTCTTATACTGTCCGAATACTAACTCAAGTAGTAGATGTAGCTATTTTGTGAATATTTCAGTATAAAATCATATTTACTTTTCCAATTGTATAATTAAACTTTAATTTCAATATCAGCCAAACTAGCAGGGATAGTACTGATGTGGTTCACTCACATGACTTTCTCTACTCTTGTACAAAAACTTATTGTTCTATCTACTTCAAGATAAACATCTTATTGTAGTTACAACGGAATACAGTAGACATTAAGTGATAAGCACATATCTTTAACTGGTTGTTTAGGGGAAGTTTTTGAAATTATATTGTGATTGTAAATTCTTTATTGATGTTCTATATTAGCTTTTCCTAGCGTTCTAAGGTCTAAATTGCCCCTTTCCATTTCATATCAGGAAGGGGTTTATTTGAAAATAAACTTTAATTCAGGGGACATCCAAACGTATAGGTGATGCCACTGAATTCTCTGTATTGAATTTTTGAACCTTAATGAAATAGTTTCCACACCCATACACGGCAAAAGGACTTTGCCCTTTAGAAAACATAACTATTGTGGAATTGTTGAATATAATTAAGAGTAAATCTGAAACGACTGGCCTTACAAAATAAAATGTATCAGACGAAAATTGTATGTTACAGCAAGATATACATTCTATGTAAGTAAAACTTTGTTTAACTCTTACACTTTAAAGTTATTTAACGTGATTCAGAGTGACAAGTAATTTTTAGGACTTTTTCATCAGATAAACATATGTATTTCATTTGTCATGAAGATGATTTAAAAATATAATAATTTAATTTAAATGATTAGATCCCATTTTCGATAAAATCGAGATATTCTAAAACGGTTCTATTTAAGGGTAGTTTGTGATTGGGATACTTTCTTGAAAGTCTTGCTTGTCGTACTTTAAGAAGCCAAACTTATATAAAACTTTGGTATCTAAACTACTTTTCTGTATTGGGTTACGTTGTGAGGATTTTCTCCATATTTGGGTGTTCCATTTCCAAAGGAATCTCGACATTAGATTTTTGGGTACAATGCAATTGTACAAAAAGTACTATTTTAGCGCCAAAGTACAGCCCAATGAAAAAACCGGTACAACATTGCAGTATAAATATCCCGCGTGTTTCCTGACTGACTGATCACAGCGACACGCCGTCTCGTGCAACAAAAAGTACACGTAAAACATTGCAGATGGCGCTGAAGTTATAATTGCAAATGGTATAGGTATGCCACTTAGTTATTAAGCACCTTTTGCAACGTATTGGAACAGTAATGTTTTGTTTTAACTACAAAGTAGATAGAAATGTTATGTATAATAATTTAGAGATATATTACACAAAATATTTCATATAAGGCAGAAAAGAAGCATTCTGATTCAGAACTGAAGTCTACAGAGAGTTGTATAAGTAGAATTATTCAACTTATTCTTACATGACATTATTCCACTTGGATGGTTTTTTCTGACTGCTCTGTGAACATTTCTAGCACATTATAAGTACATTGCATAGAGTAATGTAAACCAAACTTATAAATTATTCCCTGTCCTTTCACATGAAATGCCTATTCTCGGTATATCATAACTAAGATTGGTAGAATAGTTTTGGGAATTACATTCGCAGAAATAGAACCATTATGCGTGGACTTGTATTTAAATTAACAATTGGAAACCTTTGTATGCATACATATAGCACCATGCGCTCACATAAATTATGAGGAAAGTATGTCCATTTTGTTCGATTTATTTTGAATGTATGTCTTTGTTACTTGTTTCGCACTCATAATTATTGAAACTGGAAGCTCTTCCAAAGAACGTTGTCTTCAATGCCAAATATTGATTGATCTGTTATTTTCCACAATGGTCCATTAAAACTAATTGCAAGAGGCAAACCACCATTTCGTTTTGACATTTGACAGCAACTTCGCTACAGGAAATACGTAACAACAGGTGGGGAGATGAGACTTACTACACAATAATAAATCAATCTTTCCAAATCTAATTACGTCTACTGTCATATATTTGCTATCAAATACGAATTGTTGGTGTTGTTAAATTCAAGTTAATTACTTCACCACAACCAAAAGTAACGGTGAAGTCAGACTCCCAGTTAACATCTAACCTGAGATCACAATACTGTCCAATTCTGGGATTACCTCTATTAACCGTTTAGTATTATATTGTAGTAACATATCCCACGTGACTAGGTATACAACCTACAGTTAATAATCTTAGGTAAAATTTTTGACACAGTTTACAAACACTCTTAAGGTATCATTAATCCTTAAATTATTGAATGAGAAATAAGCAAGTGTGAAAGTATTTAAAAAAAAGGGCTACGTAGAGACAATGAGTGGCTAGGTGACAGAGGGATGATTATGCGAAGAACGGTACAGAAAACGTTTGTAATGTCTCAGTGGTTTAGGGACCGGAATGTAGAGAAGTTAAGAACATTCAAACCTCTTATGAGAAACAGTTTATAATTTTTCGTTCAGGTATTTTCTGTATTTTAATATACCAATTACTATTTCGATATTACAGTCGTTTGATCTAACCTTCCTGACATCGTTTGTCTAAGTTTTGAATGCTGTTAATATTCTCCCCGTTTCTAAGTAAATGAGTATCTTACCTTACACAGTGGATTGTTCTCTTCGATATATCTGATTTACGATTTCGATTTTGAGTGTTTAGATAAATAAATAAGTAAATAAATAAGTAAATAAATAATATTAAAGCCCTTAAAGCGTCATATTGGACGATGAATAAAATGCTGCTCAAATGACTCCGGGCTCCATAAAGCTTAGAGCGCTACAATCCTTATTACCTTTACAAAATATACACCTCCAATGCTTTTTAATGTTTCCGTATTTATTTCGTTCACCTTTCCAATTTTTCCGAAAAGCAAACCAAAAATTTGGGAGTCTACATGTGAAAAAGGACTAAACACACGTATTATATACAGGGAGGTAAATTTCATATCAGGTAGTGTTATTGGCAGCACTGACTTCTTATGTCCTTAGAGAGGACCATCCATAATGAAGAGTTACCGACGATGCTGCTTGAGTGTCTAGTCAACAGTTGAGCAAGTGCAGCTAGGAGCGTTTGGGGTTAGGTAGTTAGTCAACCGCAAAAGATATAGCGCTACGGTGGAGTTACGACGCAGCGTGAAGGAATGTGCAAGATATTTTAAAGCTCTGTGGTCTGTGCTATCAACTTATTTAAAAGGGAAATAAACCACTAAGTTATTGCCCTCATCCTCTAAAGAAGTTATAATTGTGAAATATTATACAACAAAAATATTGTTTCTTCCATAGTTTGGAGCAAGTGACCGCCATCACAATTATCAGTTCTTCAAAGTAGTTTAGACGGTATATTGGAATTGCAGTCTGATCCTTTGGATTGTAAATTTATGTTTTTTTATTTCCAATATTTATGATTAAAGTTTAACTACTATTAATTGGTTTTGGTTTTACATGATCATTGTACTCTCATGATTTCCTTTGCCGTTCTGGAGCTCATTCTTACTTCCGTCATGCCAACTGAGATAGATGGTGCTAGACATTGCCTTATTCCTGCTGATCTGCTTTGTGTAAATGTGGAATACTGGAACACAGCTGCTTTTAAGCGATGGGGAGATACTAAAGAGCTAGACATTATCCATATTACTTTGTTATTTGGATGTCTATTCATTGCCCAGTGAAATAAAAAAGACAGAACAAAATCCCCTATTTGCCAAAATTTTAATTATTATAAAATTCAAACGCTTCTTCTCACATATAGGTCGTCTGCTACTATCTAAATGCAGATCCCAAAACCAAAGCGAGCATATGCCTCTCAAATACCAATTCATTTGTGATTATAGCATTTTCATTAAAACATTTTTCCTTTGTGTGTAAACATTGTGATTTAGTAGATTCATATGACTTTGTCTAACAATAACTTATTACTTTTATGGATGAATATAAACCTGGCGAAAAGTACATTCTTGTTTAGAACTAGGGTGCATTTATTAATTAATGAGTTGCTTCTGGTTAAATAGAACCAGGAGGATACCAAGGAAACAATACTTAAAATATTGCCCTTAAAATCCCGAAAATCGAGTCCGACATGTCTCAAAATTAAATGATGGCTAATTTTGTTCGAGCAACAGGATGGTTGAAACGTTAGTGTTTTCTAACATGACAAAAACTGGATAGCCAAGATATTTAAGGCAGGGTAGTGCTTGGAAGTTAAAAGAATATCAATTGTTTAATATAATTATGTTTAAATTTTTCATTCAGATCAGTAACAATGCTATTTCTTAAGCATTGATAATGTGTTTTTACTATCTAACGCTTTAAGATAAAGGTTTATGTCAATGATGATATGGTCCCATACATGACGGTATTTATAAATGTTAGTGGCGTGTTGTGTAATTGTTTCACATTTCCTTGTTAGGAGTATGCAATAAGTAGGACTTAGCGAACTTTCAGTAATACTATACTGTACGATATGCTAATAAAGGTCCCAATATTAATGCCTTAACTTTACTCGATGTGTCAATCATTGGATTTCCTACTTCTGGTCAAGCCAGTAGAGCAACCGAAGGCGAAACAACTCGCAACTAGAGCAACAGATGGCGCTACCATATTAATCACTGTGTAAAAGTATAAAGAACACATTTTTTCATTGTTTCACCTGGTCGATTACGATCTGTGCGTTCGCCTGAAAGCATTTTGCAGGTTAGGAAATCTACTGAGGACAAAATCAGCAAAGAAGCATGGAATTGCATTGCAAATGTTAGAATTGTGCGGCACATTTTACACCAACACATTAAATTCAAGGCCTCAGAGCTTGTAACAAGATCCGCGAGGCCATAAGAGAAGTTCGACCTATTACACCGCAACGCGTAATGAATAACTGTCGAAGTCTTATATTGAAGGTGATTGTGCACATCTAAAAGATGTGGTCTTCAATACGTGAAAGTGCATAATTGTAATTCCAAATTCTGGGGTTTAAATATGTACCACCAAAGTTGTTATATGTATTAGGGTCTAAAATATATATCACTCTAAAATACGTTTACTGTTTGTGCCGAAACCTGAACATGATATTTCGCGCATGCCGATGATAACATGCTTCCGTCCTGAAGATATGACCGCAGCTGAACAGTGCACATACATGCCTCGACGCTTTGACCGACCACCCAATGTGCTGGCAGGCTATACCGGAGTGTTTTTTGCTGCGTCCCACCCATAATGGGGTTTAACTGAAAACCGGAAACTTTAAAGCCGAATTTTATAGGTAGGGTTATGATATTTTTGTGAAAGTCCGTTTGTAATGCTGACAGGCTAAACGCAGCCCGCAAATGTTTGCTGATCGCCACATTTCCTTCTGGGTTTTACCGCAGAAAGAACTTTCTTTGGATATTAAGAATGGTTTATAAGGTAGCAGTTATAGTCCTCTGAGTGTGTGCTGGGCAAACCCCAATGCATCCTGATTGTGGTCCAATCTGTCAAGCAATTTCGTTGTATGGAGTTGCACTATAATCAGCTCTTGGAGGATTCCGATACTCTGCATGGCAATACGTGCAGATGTGGTGACTGCCGTATCATCGGCATTTAGGTAAGTAAAGCAAGGAAAAGGCAACGAAGACAGGATGTACAGGCATTAAAGTAAAAAAAGCATAGGGCCTTATTTATTTACATCCCTGGAAGTGGAGCGGTCTGTAAATCCCATCAGACTCTTTGTAGCTTATACAAAGCTACTTGATACCTACCTACCTTGATAGCGACCTCGGGGTCGCTACACCCCGTACTCATCTTTTTGTGAATTCACTTATCCACTTACAAAATATATTTTGTTATTTCTTAGTATTTCAAGCTTTATAATGTTGTTTCCATTCATTGTTTCTTATTGCTCAGTTCGGCCAGCAACTTTCCAAATATATCAGGACCGCACTCGCGATCTACAATTTTGAAACCTTCTGTGCAGCTGTAACTTGGCATATTGAAACTGTTATAACGACTTTCGAAAACATGGATTGAGATGGATTTGAATTGGAAGCTAAACCTGTACAGAATAGATATTATGAAAGCAAACTATACAAGAAGAAACAATTGTGTGATTAGAATATTATACGTTTCAAGCATGAACGTCAATAATAATTAGTATTGGATATCTGACTGTGAAGTATAATTTGCTTAATGTGCAGAGCAATTGGTTGGATAAATGGCTTGCTTTAACTTGATAAGACTTTAATCAATGTACTTTATGACTAAGATGGCAAATGGAGCCCTCTGCATAGTGTAAACCTCTCAGTCCATGACATACAAATGAATGTGTGTCAAATAAATAACTCAATGAAAGATTATACTATGAACTATTAATGCTTTTTGTAGTTTTATGTAAGAAGTGAAAGTGATGAAACTGTGTGTCTCAGTAGGTAATAGAAAATAATTTAGTAATGTAATTTATTTGCTCACACATCTAAGCATTATTTCTTTTGACAGTCTATAATTCCCTTATGTGTTCCCTACAAAGATACAAGAAGTGCATTATATAGCAAAATATAGTGCAGTTTCTTCTACTTTTCAAAATTATTATGTGGCTTCGCATCACTGCATGTAACGAATGGCTCATATATTAGGTTAAACATCTTTTTCCCCATGCCAAAGATTGAGATTATCATTCCAACTTAGAACAATGAGAGGATGTTTACCAGTGTAGTTTCATGTGACATGTAACGTTTCTGTGGATCACGCTAGTAACGTTATATCACCCTTAAAATGGTTAGCATTACAGACATTGTGTACCAATATTACTCATAAATGGTGGCAAGTACATATTGAGAACAGATGTACCACAGAATACATAAATGCTGTGCAAATATCACTTTAACTTGTTATTTTTCTGAACCCATATGTGTGTGTGTGTGTGTGTGTGTGTGTGTGTGTGTGTGTGTGTGTGTGTGTGTGTGTTAACAAGGAAGAGGACTTATAACCTATTTTTTATTGTAAAGCTTTACAATTTGAGGTCAAGCCACACTGTGTTTGGGTCCTAGCTAGCTGACATTGTGCATGTTTTAAGAATAACTGGAATAATCGAAATAAAATTAATAGTGGCATATAATGATGATGACACAATGGCATTATAATCATTCCTTGCAACGCACAATTACACCTAAAAACTTGTAAAGCTTTTTCAAATAAATTCTAATCCCATCAGATCTCTTTAAAGATGGCTATTCAGGTAAATAATTTGGTGTAGTGTGTACAATAATATTGCATGGTGACTACTGTATTAAACAATATAGAACAAATTAGGCTTATGGAATCTCAGATCATACTTTTAATTGCTGTTAAAAGCTGTGACATTCTTGATCAATGATGTAGATATACACTGATGGGTAAGGTTAAGAGAACTTAATTCTGCAAAATACCTATCATTGCAACTTAAAGAAAAAGTTTATACAATTCATATCAAGCATCTCACCCAAATATTTTGATTTAAGCCACCTAGATTATACGTAAACACAGATGATGCTAATTTTGTTATATCTGAAAATTCACTGCTATTTTTTCAGTAATTCAAACTCGATATTACTTACCTTACGTGGACTTATATATGACTTATATATTTTAAATCTAAAACTACAAGTACAAACACAAAAACTAATACACCCAATCAACTGTCTAAAATAACTTCACTTTTCCTTGTTGGCCACAGTATTCCTCAAAGTTTTTGTTAAATTTTCCACTGATATGAAATGAAGCTCAAACTTTCAGAAATATTTTATATGCCACATTAAATTGCTGTATACGCGGGAAAGAATGCTTTGTGCTACATTACTAAAGTTCCTGAAGATCACTGCACATCAACAAAACAAGAAACATACACAATATCCAATAATCCTGCACTCTGATTTCTGCCATCGTGTTTCTGGTAGCCTGAGATGATGGATGACCCCTGAAAGACAAAAAAACAGAAAATGCCATTATTGCAGTAATAAAGTAACAAGGTTAATGAAACTAATGCTTTTGTATGTAAAATAACACACTTTTTCCATTATAAGGTGCTACATTAATCTAGAGAATTTAACTATGTATAAATATGTATTAAGGCACATTTCAGGTTATGTCATATTAATTGTCGGTATTTAGCTACATGCTAAATCTTACTTACCAATAGGTCTTTGTGAACATCTATTCTTTTTCTTCCTGCTGCCCTTACGTCCTCGTAGTTCTTTCAAATTTTTACAATTTCAAAAATCGATGAAAATTGTATTCGGAACTTAATTTGGCTTGGCCTCCTTGCCGTTAAAGCTTTAATTCAAATATTTACAGGTTAGCCAATGTAGTGTCTTATTCATATTGGACATTGAGCTCAAATAAGGTCGATAATAGGCCAATAATATTACAAAAATTACTTCATAAGTAGTACAATAATACAATATCTATTAAATTTTGAACTAAGCAGAAGTCATTTTATATAATAGTTAGTATGCAACACGGCAGGCAAAATAATTATATTGGCGGCATTGAATCCGGCGCATGCAGCGCTCAAAATGTATCTTTAGACGCCGGGTGTTTCGGAAACCTTAATGTGTCTGCTGGTTTCCTATTTGAGTTGACAGGCCCTGGCAGATGCTGATTAATTTACGATTAGTTCAAGTATCTTTAGCAGAGAGCAGCAATAGCAAACTTTCAGTTTAGTTAACAGGTCTATCACTAGAGTGCTTTTAACATACTTGTTTTGGACAATGTGCATTAATATTGATGCGCAGTAAGAAAGTGGCCTTACTTTGTTGAAGTGAAACTGTATTTGAAAATAGCTGCTATTGTAATAATGTGTAACAAAAATTAAATTATTTTTCCCGCTGGAGTTGAGCTAATCGCACAAGTTCTGTATTTAGGACTTCCATAAAGCTAATAGATTACGTCACCCATTAAATGTATCCTTACGCAGCGTAGCCAAGGAAGCAATAAACCCGTTAGTTGGTCACAATATCTATTTTTTGCCGGGTGAAAATAAAATTTGCCAAAATTCCGGTCCCGACAAGAAACCGAGAAGGTGCCTATCCTTCATCCATTAGCTCTAAACTCCAAAAAGTGCTGCCTTATATATTTCATAAATAATAATCAATACACCAATTACATTATCTGGTTTCCATAAACAAGTTTCCCTCAAACATTAGCTAACTGGAACTTAACTTACAGAATGTTCCGGCCAATACCACATTACATAAATCGTTGGCTCATTTATCAGACCTGCATTTTGATTTCATTTTTTCTATTGCTTTTATCATCGCCATCCGTAAATTACATGGGACAAATTGATCAAATCATGAAATAATATTCAAATAAGGCTAAGTCCACAGTTTATAGTGGCACGATATTTATTTTATCTTTCACAATAATGAAGATAGAGCATAAATTCCCTATCCCACAATACCACCTGACGGAGATTCGCACTAGGGTTATCCAGATCGTGAGTCAAACGCGCTCCCATCGACGCAAAGGAGGTGGGCTGAGATACTGATAACAAGTATTATCTGGTTCAGATGCCAGATAGGTATCCCTGCTCATATGTTGAAATTAAGACTGAACCCATATATCACACCACAGAAAAGTTTGGCATACATTCGCTTTGGGCACTTCCATTCTGAAACACAATTACTTGTTTCTCTTATATTGCACTTATTTAGCTGAACTTTTTGAATAAAGGGGAATTATAACAGTAGCAGCTACTAAATTAGTTTTTCTATTTACTGTAAACACGTAATATAGTAAGTGAAGTCAGCTATGTATGCCTAAGGGTACAGACAGGTTTAATAAATATTGCTCAAACAACTGACAACCTGAAAAGTGCGCATATGCTCTCTGTAATAAAGATTCTGTAACATACATGGAAAAATTTCCAAGACCCTATCGGTTGGATATACCGCAGTTGTCTATTAGCACGGAGTACACATGAGAATGCAAACATCTAAAACAACTTTAATCTCTCGCAGCAGAATAAAGATCGCTTACGTGATTGCCGTGCAGTTCTTCCCGTTAAATTCTGAAACTGTTTAATGGACCAAGGGACATTTTGATAAGGTAAATGAAAACGCGCTAAGGAATACTGTGTACAATAATGAGTACAGAAAGGCAGAAAGTAACGAGTTACTAAATATTCGTATTCTTGAATTGATGTTCAAAGAACTCTGCAGGAAATATATTTATCTTGACCACCTGAAAACAAATTAACCTATCAGTTTAATCGGTAGCAATTATTAGAAGGACCATAATGCTTAAATTTATATCCAGTTAATGCTTTCTTAGAATGTATATATTCAACGGTCCATTGTCATAATGTAACATGATATTTAATCTCAGGTCCTTGGCATGTGCTTATTCAGATGTGTGCCATGAATCGACGTTTGTGTAAAGTCGGCCGTAATCGTGTCGACTGAATTTATAGCAGCAATTTGAGCCACTTTGTAGAGAAAAAATCTGAGCAACGATTTTATATTACCCTCCCTAATTCTATAATTAATTTTGAGTGTACCAATTTTATCACCTGAGTTATCGTAATCGAGTTCCTCTGAAACATGGGGTTTGCTTGGAAATGCTTTACATCCCATCGCAAAAACGCCAAATGGTACTAAGCTAACTTGGATACCCCATAGAGCATCTTATTTTTTTCCACCTTAGAATCAATGTCCTCCACCACAAGTAAAGGAGACGATTGTTATAGCATATGACGTACACCTTGTGCACATTTCGTTTAATAATATTTACAATCGAATGCAAGTTCCAAAAAAACTCAATAAATACCCTGAAATGGACATGAATCAATATTGCAAGAAGGCAAATCCGTTGCTATATTTTAGTTAATTGATGGAAATTAATCATTTCTCCACACTAGCCGTATATAGGCTAAGATATTTGGGGAAATATACGAGTCAACTGGAGAATTCAATGTCAGGAAGGCACGTTGGCCATGGTAGCTCAAAGGTTAAGAGCGACTGGACGGAAACCAGTAGATCCGTGGTTCAAATCCCGGCCATGGCATTGGATTTTTCATGTTGACTCTATCCACCGTTGCTATATACTCAATTTAGGGTACTTGCTATCTGATGCAGAAATAGTTGTTCTTATTTTATTGTGTTTTTGTACATTACAGATGATCCTACTTTTCTGGCAATAAAGCCCATCTAAGGTAAACCTAAAGGACTTACCCATATGTCATACCAAGCTGTGCATATTGTTGTCACTGCATATCCTCGGTATAACATATAACCGGTAGAGCCACCTGTGGAAGGCAGTAAGAAATTATGGAGCTGATTTTGGCACTAAGCCAGTAACCCTTTCTGGAGTAAAATCGGTGTAAAATTTCCGATCCAGTGCTCCAAAGCGCCATACACTTCAATCATTTTCAAATATTATGTATAAGTTTACAGAAGTGGATGCGTAGCGCATTTCGATTATGTTAGTTAAAACATGCCGTGTTTCAAACCAGGTACGGTTACTAGCGTTTTTAAGATATATCGATACTTAAAATTGGAATTTAAGGACAAAGGTATGCTCCAAAATATTTGATATGGTGGGGTAAGTTTTAATAAATTACCTTCTCTTAACAAGAACAAGTTTATCCAGATTTTGCTTATTCATTGTATTTTGACCTGTTAGTTTCTTTTTTAAGCTATTTCCTGCAACGTTTAGTTATATCGAAGAATGTGTTGTATCTGTGAAATGGTATACAGATGGGCCCAGAATCCACAGAGCTTAAGAATAAACTAAGGACCGAGGAAAAGCCGACAAAGTATCCCAGCCTGACCATGATTCCAAATCGGGACGCTTGAAATCGGGACAAAACTAAAAAATATCAAATAACTATTAAGTGTCCTTAAAATAACAAATCTAAATCAGTATCCTTCTAGCCAAAGTTGCCTGCGTTATAGATGAAGGATTGCAAAGATTTTTTCTCCAAAAAAAAAAAAAAACGAGCCACATTGCTCCGATACCATTTGATAAAATTGTAACGGGAGCGCTGGAGCACCCTGTGAACCAGCTGCGAACGGAAGGCAAGGGGGAGGACCGCGTTAGCCACACCTCCTCCTCGTTTGTCTTGTAGTGGTGACAGGCTGTAGTCAGGGGAAAAAATGACTGTGTCACCTGTTTTTCTCTACACCTGTTTCTCGATCTTTCGTTTACTGGAACATTCTCCTGGTCACTAGAAACCGGCGATATTCCGATATAAAGAGGGTTACAGACAGACGGAGTGGGTGAGTTAGTCAGTTGTTGGTTTGGTCAGTCAGTCAGTTGGTTAGTGAGGACAGTTCTTGGTGTAAGAAGGCAGTGTTAGTCAGTGACGTGTTAATGAACGAAAGGATTGTGCAACGGAAGACTGTACGTAACTGGTATGTGCATCGGAGTTTATGTAATCGCGAGTACAAGGAAATTGTAACGGACGAACTGGTGAATTGTAATTGTGTGCATAGCAAGTAATTCTGTGTAATTGGCAAGAGTTTAACTGTAAGTCGGTGGAAATAAAGAACATTGTTGAGTGGTGTAATTGGACTTTTCATTTCACGAACCCACAAAGTCACAATATGGTTGTTACACAAAGATTGCCATAAATTGCCTGCAAGGCACCCACAATTTTTATCTAGTTGCCTAGTGTTAACCGAGGTGAATATATATATACGTTAGTTATGTCGTATTTTATCTAAAATGTAAATTGTAATGTAAAAATGGAAATTCGAAGAACAGGAATATCTGAATGTTCACCTAAGCTTTATTGTGCTGGTAGCTACGTCATGACCTTTAACTTCTTTTTGAATGGCATCCCGACAAAATCAACTTTATGAACAAGTACTATGAAATTAAAACAAATATCTTGTAATATTTATGAAATGGTGTCTACATAAATAATAACCCTTGAGTTAACTGTGGTCCTCAGTGAGATATACACCTTAATGTGTATTATGATCTCCTAATCTGTTACGTTTTAATAGGTATTCAAAACATATTGCTAATGACATTCTGAAAAAAATCAACAAAAAATTTGTGTCATCACGGAAACAACTTAAATGTATGCTGAGCAAACAAAATCCCTATTACCATTTTTGACAATTCCATAATTTTCTAAATTCTCGTAGTCGAATGCTTGGAAGATGTTTAACTCATGGGTTTTTTGTAATTTACGTTCGCCCCAACATTAAGTTATATCGGACGATCAATGAATTGGGTGAAATAGTGCTCAACTGAGTCCAGGGTCCATGGAGCTTAGAGTTACCCTACATTCCTCTTGAAGGATAAGGGGAAACCCCGGAAAAACCCTATCCTGAAAACTCACCCTGAACGAGATTAGAATTCGGGAGCTCTTGAACGTGAGGCAGACATGCTACCATCTAAGCTACCGAGGTGGGCATATACATGGTTTGTTTTCATTTTTTAGTTCAGTTACTCAACCTTCCCACAAATTCAAACACGCGCACACAGAAGCCTACCCAAGCAACCTTGGCTGAAAGGATACTGAATTTGAATTTTTAATTTAAGGATACTTAATCTTAAATTGATTTATTTAATTTGTTCTGACCTTCAAAGGGTGCCGTTTGAGAATCCCGGTTAGGTTGGGTTACTATGTTAGCATTTAGTGCGTCCTTAGTTTATTGTTAAGGGTAATGTTCTTTGTCTGTAAACTCTGTGGACTCTAGGAACATCTGTATACAATTTCAGCAATAAAACACATTCATCAATACAAAGTGGTGTTGCAGGAATTTTCTTCAAAATTAAACTACTAGGTCCGACTGCCGAACCAAGCGAATTTAAAGGAATGTGACGTCCGCGGCAAGAGTGCGTGCGCATTACCAAGGTAGTTCCGGTTTGCGAAGACTTCGTTTCTTGAAACTCGGTCGATATAGTTTGTTTACTCATAATTATTAATAAAGATTCTGAATCTGCTCTGTCATCAGTGCAACTAGTGGGAAGACCGTCACAGGAGTTGTTTTTTCATACGGAGCACACGCACGCTTGCACGAATACACACGCGCGCGCGTGCGAATGGTCACACGTACATATATACACAATAAACATTACGCATTTCCTAAAAGGTGCAAGCAGTACTTTGATATACAGCGAACTTTGGTGTTCATCAATATATTTGCAAAGCTAAAGATTTGTAGCTCGAAAATGTTTGCACAAGATCTCGAAAATGCCTTATGTTTTTTAAAATAGTTTGCATGAATTTGGCCAAGTGGCATGATATAATAAATAATCAAAATTTTGTTAAAATGGTTCTTGTAAGAGAAGGTAATTTAATGTAACTTACCTTACCCTATCACAGATTTTGGAGCCTTCCGTTGTTTTTAAATTCGAACTTTCAGCGTCGATACATGTTAAAAACAGTAGTCACCGTTCCTATTTCTCAGGCAATTTCATATATGTAGCATAAGGCTGAAAACACTAAGATTTCGCCAACATAATCGAAATGGGCCTCGCAACCAGTTCTGTAAACCTCCACATAATATCTGAATGTGATAGACGGATATGCCGTTGTGGAACAGTGGCTCGAAAGTGTCGTGTGATAATAGCAATGAGTTATTATTTAAGTGCTATATTTTATTATTGCAGGGAAGTATATGTTATTAGTACCGAATTTACTCCAGGAACGCTTATTGACTTACAGGCCACATCAGTTCCAAAAGTTCTTGTTGCTCTCCACAGATGGCGCTACCTGTTATATCTTATGCCGAGGGTAAGTAATGACAATAATATGCTGAGCTTTGTATGTCATATAAGTATGTCCTTTAGATTCAGCTTAGAATAATAATTAGCTTTATTAACAGAAATGTCAAATTATTTGGAATGTACAGAAACACAATAACAAAGGAACAATTAGATTATAGTCACAGAGGAATTACGCCGAAGTGAGTATACATCAACAGACTTCGACCTCTAGGAATATGTGTTCCCTGTCAATTTTGAAAAACAAAATTTTTGAAAGAAATTTATGTTGGAGCTTTTATAAGCATTTATAAAATGTGTAATTTACCAGGCTATGCATGCTTTCTGGTAAGATTTTCTGCTAAAAACACATGGTACTTTTTAATCATCACCTCTTCGAGAATCTGAGGAGTATATATCAATGACATTCTAAAAAAAATAGTATTATTATATAAATATTAGTAATGAGTACTGAATAACTATTAAAACGTAACAGAATGGGAGAACAAAATACAAATGAAGTTCAATATTCCATTAAGGACCATGATTATGGCCACTCTAAATAATTATAGACGCACCATTTCATAAATATGACAAGGTATTTGTTTTAACTCTCCAGAACTGGTACACAAAGTCTGTTTTGTCGGACCGCCACCCAAACGAAAATTAAAGGCCATGACGTAGCGACCAGCACAATTAAGCTTACAGATCATTCACAACCTCCTGTTCCTCAAAATTTTACTTGCACATTTAAGAAATAATACCTCAAAACACACAGACGCACACATACACACACACACACACACACACACACACACATATATATATATATATATATATATATATATATATATATATATATATATATATATATATATATATATATACCCCTCGGTTAATACTAGGCAACTGGGTGAAAATTTTGGGCGCTTTGCACCCATTTTATTAAAAACTGTTCTATAGCAACCTTTGTGTAACAGCCGTTTTATCCAATAGTATAGCAGCAATATGGCTCGTTTTGGGGAGAAAATATCCTAGCAAGTTTTCATTTATGAGCTGTACACTGCTACCTTAATTATTTTATAAATTATAATCAAACCACTAATTACATTAACTGAGATTCCGTAAACATTTTGCTTTAAAACTTTAGCTAACTGGAAATTAACTTACAAACTCTTCCATCAAACGCCACATTACAAAAGTCTTTGGCTGATCTCTCAGACCTGCATTTTGATTTTATTCTTTCTCTTGCTTTTATAATCTCCATCCTTAAGTCATATGGGACAAGTGTATCCAGTCAGGAAGTGATATTCAAATGAGCTCAAAGCTCTCAGTGTTTAGTCACACAGTATTATGTTATCTTTCACAATAAAGGAAACCGCGCTACAATTCTACCTGACGGAGATTATAATCAGGGTTATCTTAAACTTGAGGCATCCACAGTTCTAGCTACGCAAACTAGGTGGGGAGAGTTAGACATATTTATAGATATCGGATTGAAGTGCCAGAGAGATAAGTATCTCTGATCATATGTTGAAATTAACACTGAACCCATATTTCGGGACAGAGAAAAGCGTTGGCTTATATTCACATTTGGGCACTTCATATTCCCAGAAACAATTACTTGTTCCTCTTATATTACGTTTACTTATCAAAGATTTCAATAGAGGGAACTTTAACTGTTGGTCCTATTTCAATAGAGGTTTCTATTTATTGTCACCAGGTAATTGACAAAGTAAAGTGAGCTATGGATGGCTAAGGATACGTACAAGTCAAAAGAATGTTGCTCAACAAACTAACAGTATAGTAGGTGAGATTCCTCTCTCGGAAAAAAAATTCTGTAGAGTCCATGGAAAACCCTCCAATATCCTAATGGGTGTTTATAGCGCATTTGTCTGCTTTCACGAGGTACACATGAGAACGCAAACATCGCATACAGCTCTAGTCGCTCGGAGTAGAACAAATTTCGCTCGCGCGGCGGCCGTCCACAAGAACCACTTTGAAAAGGAAACGCTTATTTATTTTAAGTTGCCATTTGTAGGACGTTTTTCGAAGTATTTTGAAAATATAAGGTACTTCAGAGTTTGTAAATGTATTTTAACTTATCACACAAACGCCAAATAGAACTATAAAAATTGTATACCACATACAACCGGTTATTTAGTTTTTACCTTAGAATCAATGTACTCCTGCATAAATAAAATGGACGATTGTTGTTAGATATCGCCTACAACTGGTGCAGATTCTATTTGTTTACAATAAAATTAAAGTTACAACAAAACAACAAAACTCAGGTAATGATCATGCACCTATGTTCCAAAAAGCCAAAGTCCTTTGGTATATATTCACTTTGGAGTACTTCCTATCTGCCGCAAAATTATTTATTGTTTTTAATTGCGTTCTGTGTACAGTCCAGATAATTTTACTTTTCTGGTAGGAAAGCGCACTTTAATCTAAACTAACCTTAAAGGACTTACCTATATACCATACCAAGTTGTGTATTTTAATGCCACTTCTCATCCACGGTATAAGATATTACAAGTATAGGAATCTATGGACAGCAGAGAGCACTTCATTTAGCTCATCATGCCCCTAAGCCGATAAGCATTTCTGAAGTAAAATCTGTATTACTAAAATATATTTCTCAGCAATTATAAAATATATCATTTAAATAACAGCCTAATGTATTATTATCACACCATATTCTCAAGCCACTCTTCCGCAACGAGATATCCTTCCATAATTTCCACATTTCATGAATGCGTTTACAGAAGTGGATGCGTAGCCCATTTCGATTTTGTTGGCCACATCGAGCCGTGTTGAAAACGTCATGCTATTTCTATGAAATCGCATGAGAGATAGAGGAACGGTGACTAGCGTTTTTGATATACGTATCCATTATGATAAATCGAGTTTAAAGAAAAAGAAGAGCTTCAACATATTTGATGGAGTAAGGTAAGTTTCAATAAATTACATTTTTTACCAAAAAGCACTTTAACAAAATTTTGCTTAGTTATTATCATTTGCCGCTTGGAGTAAGCCTTACAAAAAATTTGAAAAACGTAAAGTATTTCTGAGATAGTCTGCAAAAACTTTCAAGACACAAATTTTGATTTTCAAATATATTGATGAACAACAAAGGATCCCAAAGTACTGCTTGTACCTTTTAGGAACTGATTAATTATTTTGAATTTATTTCTTGCAAGTTTAAGTCGTATTGACTGCTGTGCTTTATTGCTGAAATGTATACAAATTTGGCAGGAGTCCACAGATCTATCAGACTCACTGCATTCACCTTTAAGAATAAGCAAACAAAAATAACTCTATCTTAAATATAACCAAATATCTAAAAAATAACTCACCTTGGAATTTTAGAAAATAATATCTACATAACTAATTATATACGTGTTCTAGTATATACAATTTCCGCCTTGCTTAGCACTAGACAAATCAGTTAAAATTGTAGGCGCTTTGCAGGTATTTAGTAAATGTGACTCTAGAAGGCTTTCGTGTAACAATTGTAAAAACCAATCGTATTGTAGCAACATAGCTCGTTTTGGGGAGAAAACAAGTCTTGGCAACCATTCATTTATGACCACTACACTAATAAGTGTGCTGTTTAACATATTTTATAAATAATAATTAGTGCACTAAATACATTAACTGAGTTTCCATCAACCTGTTCCTCTCAAATATAAGCTAATTGGAAATTAGCATACAGACTCTTCCGGCCAATACCACATTACCTAAATCTTTGGCTCATTTCTCAATAGTGCATTTTGATTTTCGTTTTTTCCATTGCTTTTATAATCTCCATCCGTAAACACATGGGACAAATGGATCAAATCATGAAATGATATTCACATGGGCCTTAAGTGCACACGATATTTATGTTATCTTTCACAATAACGGAAAATTCGACATAAAGCCCTATCCTACAACTCAACTTGACGGAGCTTCAATCTAGAGTTATCTAGAACGTGAGTCAGCCACGCTTCCGGCAACGCAAAGGAGTTCGGCAGGGATACAGGTAGTGATAAGTATAAATGTACTCAACTGCAAGAGAGATAGGCATCTCTGATCATAAGCTAAAATTAACAATGAACCCATATTTCAGGACAGAGAAAAGCGTTGGCATATATTCGATTTTGGGTACTTTCATTTTCGAAGACACTTATTCCGCTTATATTACATTTATATACCTGAACCTTTTCTAAAAAATGGAATTATAACAGTAGCGCCTACTAAAATTGCTTTTTCTGCTCACTGTAAACACTTAATATAGTAAGTGAAGTGAGCTATAGATGCCTAAGGGTACAGGCAATTTGAATAAATATTTCTCAACCAACTGATAACCCGAAGAGTGTGTATATGATCTCTTCAATAAAGATTCTCTAACATACACGGAAAATATTCCAAAACCCTATCGGTTGGATATACCGCAGTTGTCTACTATCACGGAGTACACATGAGAATGCAAACATCGAAAACAGCTCTAGTCTCTCGGAGTAGAATTAAGATCGCTTGCGTGATTGCCGTGCAATTCTCCCCGTTAAATTCTGCAACTGTTTTAATGCACCAAGGGTCATTTTGATAAAGGCGGTGTATGTGGGCCACATATTGGATGTGCAAATACCTAGATTAAGGTTAATTAGGTAAATAAAAATGTGCGTAAGAATACTGTGTAACAATGAGTACAGAAATGCAGAAGGTAGAGAGTTAATAAATATTTGAATATCTGAATTGATGCGCAAATATTTCTGAAGAAAATTAGCAATCTTGACCATCTCTGAACAAATTTACGTATCTGGCTGCTCGGTAACAATTATTAGAAGGACCATAATATTGAACACAGTAATATCTAGATAATTTTTTCTCTGTATTTTTATAAACAACAGTCCCATGCCATGATGTAACATGATATTTAATCTCAAGTCCTTTGCACCTGCTTATTCAGACCTGTGCCATGAACCGAACTTTATATAAAGTCAACCATAATCGTGTCGACTGATTTAATGTTAGAAAATTGAGCCCCTTGGTAGAGAAAGAATCTGAGGAACGATTTTATATTACCCTCTCTAATTATGAGTGAATTCATTACATCGCTTGAGTTAACTTAAACGAGTTCCTCTCAAACATAAGGTTTATTTCAACGGGTTCCTTAATCTCGTATATGTGTTACGTTAAACTTTTTGGAGAAAATACAAAAAGTTCATCATAGACGTGTTCGTTTTAACATGCAATGACTCATACTGATGACGCTGATGATGCATGAGATGAAGGAGCACCGCTTAAGTGAGATGGCGGTGGCAACAGGATATGCCGGGAAAATTCCGCCCCAGCAAAGTGTTGTTCACCTCAAATCTCACTTTCAAGTCGGTGGGATCGAACCCGAGGCGCCGTGGTGAGAGCCGAGCTGTCTAATCACACAACTAATCTGGGGCCAAGTTTGGCACTGAACAATAGTGTTTTTGTAAAAGGTGAGGGTTCTTTCAAGCCAAAATCTACAGTTCTGTGTGTTTTACCTAAGTGGAAATGAGCATCAGTTGTGATAAGGTGATGTACAAATTAGTGATGAAGTGAGCTTCAGGAACAAGATATTTCTGCAGGCATCTTCATGACAGTTATTCTCTAAACGATCAGTATAACTCCCATTTCTAATAAATTAGATTTCAAAATTGTAAGTGAGTGCCTGTTTTATTAGTCTTACAATAATTCATCTGTAATTTCTTTCCTTTTATTGTTCAATATGTCAGCATGTATTTTATAAGTTACATTAAAAATGCAGGTGATTCCGCGGTAAATTTATTTGTCCTTCCTCTCTTAAAACAGATAATATCGGTGCTTTTAAACATATACTAGAACTTTTTACTGCAAACCATACTTTAAATACACGAAGCGATAATATAAGTAAAACTCCTACACTTTTTAGCACTTATTTACTCCTTCTGGACCTGGACACTTCAGTTTTTGATTTTTCAGAACAGTCTATAATTTACCGAAACCTGATAAATAATACTTTGTATTGCATTATTTTTGTCCAGCAAGATTTCAACATTCGGAGTGTAACAAAGATTTGTATAGTGTTGAACCCATTCATGTTTCTACATTACGTCTAAGTAGCAATAATATGTTACTTCTGGATCAATGCGTTACCACACATGGCGTCGGCTGAAGGGGGAGGAGTGTTGGAGACCGCCCAAGGTGTTAAATTTGGTATGGAAAGGGGAGATATTTCTGAACAGGTGTCTGTGATATGTGGAGGAGGATGAGATTGAACACCTTTTAAGTGTTGTCTGGTGTCTGTGTTATGTGAAAGAATGCAGGCGTGTTTTATGGGCCTCATAAATAATGGGCCTGAGATTAAACATCTCTTATGTGTTTTTTGGTGTCTGGGATATGTGGGGGAGGGTTGAGATTGAACATTTGTTAAGTGTTGTTCTGTGTCTGAGATATACGGGGGAGGGGCGAGATTGAACGGCTATGCGCGTATATTTGCACTATTTTGAATTTCAAGTCTAATATTGACAGCACCATTTACAATTTCCTCAGGCTGCTCCGTGCCGTCTATGATGAACAATGGTGCATGTTTGAGAAAATCTTTTCTCTTCAACAGAGGGTAGTTGTCTTTCCCGTAATAAGAATTTTTGAACCTTGGATAAGTTTCATATAAAACTGCAAATCTAGAGTTCCCAAGGTCCAAGGTCATATCGTGATGGAGATGACCTCACCATTGAGATAAAACGGCTAATTTGTAATGCTACAATGATCAAACTCGGAACAGTCCTTCGAAGCATTATTTGTTCTTGACGTCTGTGCTCTCACAATAACAAATCTTGTCTTCTCCGGTTTCGAAGTTGTTGCGATGTTCCATGTAAAGATCTAGTTTGCGGAACAGCCGGCTGGGTATGTAGATCCATGGTTCTAAACGCGAGATGCAGTGGTATGTCTGCCTTGACGATCTTGATGATTTATACCCTTTCAGTGTCAGAAGGTGGATTACAGGCATCCTCCATTCCATGCGAGCAAGTTTATTGCGAGCATTTCCTTCTCCTTCGGGTACCAAAATGCAATTCTTAGAGTCCTTAGATCGAATGAGCACCAACTCGAACTTGCTATTGAAGACGAGGCCCTTGTTTTCATCTGCAAATCCTAGAAGCATTGACAGGGGCACTATGGCATTGAATGCTCCGCTTGTTGGGTGCCCAAAAACTTCATCTTCTCCAGGATAGCACCATCCGACATTAAGCACACGATTCGATTCCATGGGGCTGAGAGCAGCATAGTTGCTCATAGTCCATGTAATGCCAGGATTTCTTTTTATATCGATACAAGTTCCATTCATGTCCAGCCGAATCTCAAAACATAAATGCCAGGGCATTGGTAGTCATCTCCGCCAACGTAGCTGTTCCATTAGGCTTAGAAACAGGTCCCTCAATGTAGAGATAACTCCCGTTAGGCAGGGTGTATAAATCATCCACTTCACTAGGTATCCTAATCTCGTAATTAGGGTTCAGAACCGATGTGTTATAAGGGAGAAACACATCTTTCTCTTCTTTTCTCTTCTTTAGCAATCTTATCCCCAAATGAAGTCGTGTCTGTCACGTTAAAGCTGCCCATTACAGAATTCTGAATCCCAAAGCTTCGAGGAACTTCTTGTTGCTTGATGTTAACGCTTTAAAGGTTAAAGGGTGAGTACGGGAATTATGTGATTGCACTGTCCTATTATATGCTTTGCTATGGTTTCTCCTTCGAAAATCGATTACCATTTTGTCGAATATCAATACGTACTCTTACATCCTCGTTTCCAAAGTTGATGCTATGTCCGTTCATATCGACCACGTGAAGGGTGATTTCATAGATAAGATTTGTCTATTATAGGGAGGTAAATAGGGTTTGGAGGCTCTTGAGAAATGTGATATCCAGGTGGGACAGAAGGGAAAAATTCATACATCGAGTGTCCTCTTTTACCATCGATGAAAGAGCCTGTCGCAATACTGCATTCGTTTCGAATGATGCTCACCTTAAATATGTTTACTAGGAAATCAGATTCATTCAGCTGATTAGGAGCAATAACTGTTTTCACTGAATCCTAAAAGAGATCCAATAGAGCGTCCCCTAGAAAAATCAATAGGAAAGGGGCACTTGATTTCATCCTTCGTTGTGTTATTATTAGGACGAATAAAGAAGTCGCTTTCATCTAATTTAATCTTTGGGGTAACTATTAATATCAGCAATTTCGTAAGTCCCTGGCGGAATATTTATGACCTTAAGGGTGTCATTGGAAATGTAAAGGAAGAGATTATTTTTCCCTTCCAAATTCGGAATGGCATTGAATGTTTCAAAATTCAGAAGAGCAATTTCATAATACCCGTGAGGATCAATACTCAGAGGGGGATTCAGGTAGGTGGTAAGATTAGAATCACTCCCGCTAACAGCAATAGTGTAACTCATTGAGATAGAAATTGCAAGCACTGTCGTCCACAGATGACTGAGCTAAAACTCTGAAATCTTCTTGTATTATACATTAGCTTAACTACTTTGAGATAGCTTTCTACCTCTATCGGAGATTTCTAGTTTCCCAAGATATCGAAATAAAACGCGATATCAACTTTCTTCTTTATAGCTACGCAATGTGTTCCTTCGTTATCAGAGTAATCGAAATAATCATTTCTCGTTGATACGGTTTTGAAGGTGGCTTATCTAGAAAGTATACACCCCTAAAATGCGGAATACTTAAACGACGAGCATATAATGGAAGCTCAATATTACTTTGGGCATTTTCCGGGATAGGTATAGCCCCTGACCGGAGCTCTGAGAGGGCTATTTCTTATTCTAGGACTGCTTCCTCCTATTCGGATTATTTCCTTTAGTAGCCTTATTTGCTTTTATGGCTCTGGGAATTTTGCAGGCAACAGCTAAAGACGCGGCGAGTGGTAACATTTGGAGAAAACCTTCAATTCTCTTCTTTTCATACTTTTTATTACTTTTTATACCTCGGAGACCTTTTCCTTTTGAATGCATCGCTCTGTTATGTCGGGACCTTTCTGCAAGCTATTTATCTGCAGCTTTGTTGTTATTCACTGCTGCCGCAATTTGAGCTGCACCTACGGCTGCAGTCCCTAAGGCAGCAATAATTGGTATGAGCGGCAGAAATTCTTCATGCTTCTTTTCCCGGGATCCTGCACCAAAAGCTACCTTGCCCTTCACAATTGATGTTACCAACCTTGCAGCCAACTTTCCCCCTAGGCTAGTGTCCGATGATTGAACTCTTTTCCAGCCCTACTCTGCTATTATATCAGCAATATTTCGCGAGGCGGAGTCCTTGTGCTATGCATTGGCAATATCATGAAGTTTAGAAGCTTCGACCAAAGAATTAATTCCAGGGTCTCCTCTCTGGAGACGTTTTTCTAGTTCTGTCCCTGGACCGCAATATCTGTAACCGGTAAGAGTAGTTCAAAATGACAGACGATTAATGAAGGGTTTAGGTATCCCTGATTCTCTGGAGGTCTTATTTTTCCTAGTTCTCATCATAAACTAATCTATTTTACGACTAACCATCATCTTTTATACAATTTTCGAATCTAACCTCTCCTTTTGAGGAATTTCGCATCAATTAAGGAACCACATGGATAGAGTCAACATGAAAAATTCAATGACATGGCCGGGATTTGAACCACGGATCTACTGGTTTCCGTCCAGTCGCTCTTAACCTTTGAGCTACCATGGCCAACGTGCCTTCCTGACATTAAATTCTCCAGTTGACTCGTATATTTCCCCGGTAGACCACTAGGGGCTCTCGCATCCGAGATACACCGTTCGTGGCGACTTACTATTGTAAGTACGGCTAGTGTGGAGAAACGATTAATTTCCATCAATTAACTAAAATAATAAGAGTTAAATGATGAAGCCTGGGACTTAAGTACTTACAATAGTAAGTCGCCACGAACGGTGTATCTCGGATGCGAGAGCCCCTAGTGGTCTACCGGGGAAATATACGAGTCAACTGGAGAATTTAATGTCAGGAAGGCACGTTGGCCATGGTAGCTCAAAGGTTAAGAGCGACTGGACGGAAACCAGTAGATCCGTGGTTCAAATCCCGGCCATGGCATTGAATTTTTCATGTTGACTCTATCCATCAAATATCTTAGCCTATATACGGCTAGTGTGGAGAAACGATTAATTTCCATCAATTAACTAAAATAATAAGGAACCACATTTTTCGCAAGTGTACGTATATATAAACACTAGTAATACACTTAAAGGTCAGTCAGTAGGATTGAGCTTGTGAAGCAAGATTGCTCCCTACCTATTCAGATGCTAGCATTTCAAAGGGATTTCACGCGCGAGCGAAATGGGAAGCTATTTCCGTCTAATGTCAGAGCTCTTATTCTAGGCAGTGTCAGTGCAGGAAATACAAATGTACTTCTAAATTGGCTGCTTCATGAAAATTGCTTGCGTTTTGAAAATGTGCAAATATACTCAAAGTCCCTTTATCAGCCAGAGTATCAATATCTCATAAAACTACTCGGAAACATTGATGGCATCGAAATAAAAACCTATGAGGTTGGAGAAAGCGTATTACATCCCACCGACGTTAAATAAAACTCAATCTTTGTATTTGGAGATTTCATAACTGAAAAGCAAGGAAAGATTGCCTCCATTTACAGCATGGGAGAGACCCCAACGTAGATTCAATATATTTAGCACAGTCCTATGCTAAAATCCCGAAACATTTAATTCGCGATAATACGAACATGATTGTTCTATTTAGACAAGATAATTCAAATCTGAAACACATATATGAAGATTATGTAAACACTGATATGTCATATACAAAATTTAAAGGCTTGTGCAAAGGTGTCTGGGAGATTGGATCAGAAGGAAGACGCATCGTAACAATTGTTCATGAATGCCTCGCATAGCCACATTTTCTTGCGATTTGCAGTTATCTGACTTATAATAAGTCTCGATCTGTTGGTAAAGAGGCAGTAATGAGACTTACCACCATCATCGATGATGAGAAGGATAACCGGCCTAGCCTTCCTCCAAGATGTTTGCGAAAAGACTCCACCAAGTTGTTGGCATTTAGAGCAAATACAGCTATAGATACATCAGCGATATTTGCTTCTCAAAACACTCAATTTGATCAATTGGAAACGGAATTTAATTCGCTCATAAATGATTGCTTAGAATAGCAATTCCTTTGGGTACGATGATGGATGGCATCTATTTACATTGGCGGGAAATTGTGAAGCCAACATGCAGCAAGCGAAACAATAATCTTCATTATTCTTAATGTTAAGATTAGCCTTCTTCCTCTTGATGCTTGCAGGAAACGCAATATACCCTGAAACGCGAAGAGGATTATATTCTGCTGCGCTGTTTACTAGCCAGTGCATTGCGAACAAAGTCTTTGAAGTTGCTAGCCCTTCATAACAGGCTAGGTTTTCTAAAATTTCATTTTTCGTTGCACAGAACAATCATACGCGTTAGATGACTGCTGGATCTCTTTAGTCTTGGAATTAAAATAAACCGATTCCATGTTTTCGTGGTCAGGTGCCTGAATTAAGTAGGAGGCGTGCAGAGAACAATACATCTTTAATCCAGATATACTCCTCTTTAAGTTGTATTCCATTTCTCTTAACGAGACACTTCCATTCATCCAGAAATTCGCTAGGGACCATTATTACCGCCGTAATTTTAATTTTGCTATTTAAAATTGGGGCCCTGAATGCTGACTCAATAGTTTTGCATTCTCGGTCAAAATGACCATTTCTACATACCTCTTATCCCGATGATGATGATGATGATGATGATGATGATGATGATGATGATGATGATGATGATGATGAAGGACATGGCCTGCAGATACCTGAAGCCTCGCCACTGCTACCTCCTCCCTCAGGTTTCCCGTGTTCCTGATGGATGCGGGAGGGAGGTGCCTATTCTCGCTGCTGGCGTGACGCAGCCTCTTGCGGTATCGTGCCGAAACCTCTGGTGCTGCTGGACGCTGGTGATCCTCCTGCGCGCACATTGTTTCACCATATTTAATAAAAGAAGCATGTTACAGTTACATAATAATAAAGAAAATCCAACTGTTGGCTACCCATATTCGAAAATATAAGTAAGGCTTCCAATGTGCTGCTAATAAAAATAAAAATATCAATAACAATCTTAATCATAATTATCATAATAATCATCATAGTCATAATCATCTTCATAGTCATAATCATTATCATAGCCATAATCATCATCATCACCATAGTCATAATCATCATAGACATAATCATCATCATAGTCAATCATCATCATGATAGTAATAATCATCATCATAGTCATAATCATGATGACGATGATACTAATGATGATCATAATAACAACCATCATCACAATCACCATCACCATCACCACCAACATCACCATCACAATCATCATCACCATCACCACCACTATCATCACCATCATTACCACCATCACCATCATCACCATCATCACCACCATCACCATTACCAACACCACCATCACCACCATCATCAAAATCACCACAACCACCATCACCATCATGAAAATCACAACCATCACCATCATCATCACCACCATCACCATCATCACCACCACCATCAAAACCATCACCACCATCACCTACATCACCACCATCACCACCATCACCATCATCACCTCCAACATCAACACCGTCACCATCATCATCAACATAATAACCATCATCACCACCATTTCAATCATCACCATCATCACCACCATCACCAGAATCACCATCATCAGCAGCATCACCATCATCACCATCACCACCAACCATCACAATCATTATGATCACCATTACCATCATCACCATCACCGCCGTCACCAACACCACCATCACTATCATCACCATCACCACCATCACAACCATCACCATAATCACCATCACCAGCATCACCATTCACAACAACATCATCACCATCATTACCAACATCATCACCAAGACCAGCACCACCATCATCATCACCAACACCACCACCACCATCATCATCACCACCATCAGTATCACCACCACTATCATCATCACCAACATGATCATAACCATCACCACCTCAATCACCAACACCATCACCATCATCACCACCAACACCGACATCTTTACCATCAACACCATCAACACATCCATCTCCATCATCATCACCATCACCACATCCATCACCATCATCACCACCATCACCGCCATCAACGTCACCATCACCATACCCACCGCCATCACCACGACCATCAACACCACCATCATCACCACCATTATCATCACCATCACCATCAACACCACCAACACCATCATCACCATCACTAACATCCCAATCACCATCATCACCACCATCACCATCACGATCAACACCACCATCACCACCATCATCACCATCACCACCACAATCACCATCACCACTATCATCATTACCACCATCACCAACACCATAACATCACCACCACCATCACCAACACCACCAACATCACCACCACCATCACCATCACCACCATCACCACCACCATCATCACCACCATCATAATCACCAACATCGACATCATCACCACCATCATCACCATCACCACCATCACCATCATCACCTTCAACAACACCATCACCATCATTACCGTCATCAACACCATCACCATCATCACCGTCATAACCTCCATCAAGATCACCAACATCACCACCATCACCACCATCACCACCACCATCATCACCATCATCACCATCACCACCATCGCCATCATCACCATCATCACCATTACCATCGCCATCACCATCATTACCATTACCTCCATCACCATCACCACCATATCCATCATTACCAACATCATTACCATCACCACCAAAACCATCAACATCACCAACATCATTATCACCACCATTATCATCACCACCATCATGATCACAACCATCACGAGCACAAACACCCTCACCAAAACCAATACCACCATCATGATCACCACCATCAACACCACCATCACCAACACGATCACCATCATCAGCACCGTCACCATCACCTCCACCATCACGATCACCACCACCAACGCCATCATCATTACCATAAACAACACCATCAACACATCCATCACCATCATCACCACCATCACCACATCCATCTCCATCACCAGCACATCCATCACCATCATCACCACCATCACCACCACTATCATCAAAATCACCATCACCATACTCACCACTATCACCACTATCTTCACCACCACCATCATTAACACAATTATCATCACCATCACCATCACCATCAACACCATCATCAACATCATTACCATCACCAACATCACCATCACAATCATCACCATCATCACCATCATCAACAACAACAGCACCATCATAACCATCATCACCATCACCAACATCACCATCACCAACATCACCATCACCATCATCACCACCATCACCATCATCACCAACTTCATCACCACAATCACCGTCATCACCGACATCACCATCATCACCGTCATCATCCCATCATGATCACCAACATCACCACCATCACCAACATCACCACCTACACCACAACCATCATCATTACCACCATCACCACCAGCACCACAACCATCATCATCACCACCATCACCGCCATCACCACCATCACCCTCACTTTCACCAACATCATATCACCATCACCATCACCACCATTACCATCACCATCACCACCACCATCACCACCATCATGATCACGAACATCACCATCATCATTATGATCACCATCACCAACATCACCATCGCCAACATCACCATCATCACCATCATCACCATTACCACTACCACCATCAAAACCTTCATCACCATCACCACCACCCTCATCACTATCACCTTCATCACCATCACCACCAGCCCCATCACCGTCACCATCATCACCATTATCACCACCATCATCACTATCACCACCACCATCATCATTACCACCTTATCACCACCATCATCACCACCATCATAATCACCACCATCATCATCACCATCACCACCACCATCACCACCATCATGATCACCACCATCATGATCACCACCATCATGATCACCACCATCACCAATACATCATCACCACCATCAGCACCACCATTACTATCACCTCCACCATCACATTCACTGGCACCATAAACATCATCATCACCACCAACAACCCCACCACCACCATCACCATCATCACCATCGCCACCAAAATCTCCATCATCACCACCATCAACACATCCCATACTAGCATCACCATTATCACCACCATCATCACCATCACCATCATCACCACCATTATCATCACCATCACCGCCAAAACCACCAACACCACCCGCATCACCACCACCATCACCATCACCACCATGGTCATCAGCACCACCATCACTACCACCACCATCACCAACACCACCACCACCATAACCAACACCAGCACCATCACCACCATTAAAAACATCATCACCATCACCATCATTACCACCATTACCACCACCACCATCATCACCACCATCACCGCCATCACCGTATTCACCATCAGCATCAACACAGTCACCATCATCATCAACATCATAAACATCATCAACACCATCACCAACATCACCACCATCACCATCATGACCACCATCACCACCACCACCATCACCAGCATCACCACCATCACCAGCAACACCATCATTAGCAAAATCACAATCATCACCATTACCATCACCACTACCATCATCACCATCAACACCACCATCACCACCATCACCGTCATCAAAATCACCACCAACACTATCACCACCATCACAATCACCACCACCACCATCAGCATCACTAACATGACCATCACCATCATCACCATCACCATCATCACCATCACCAACACCATCACAAAAATCATCATCACAATCACCATCATCACCACCATCACCACCACCATCATCACCATCACCATCATCACCATCACCATCATCACCAACATTACCACCACCATCGTCATCACCACCACCATCACTACCACCACCATCACCACCACCAACACCACCACCACAATCACTACCACCACCACCATCACCACCACCACCAACATCACCATCATCAGCACCATCACCACCATCATCACCACCATCACCACCATCACCACCATCATCAACACCGTCACCATCATCATCATCAACATCATAAACATCATCACCACCATCACAATCATCACCATCACCACCACCATCACCAGCATCACCATCATCACCAACATTACCACCACCATCGTCATCACCACCACCATCACTATCACCACCATCACCACCACCAACACCACCACCACAATCACTACCACCACCACCATCACCACCACCACCAACATCACCATCATCAGCACCATCACCACCATCATCACCACCATCACCACCATCACCACCATCATCAACACCGTCACCATCATCATCAACATCATAAACATCATCACCACCATCACAATCATCACCATCACCACCACCATCACCAGCATCACCACCATCGCTTATCACCATCATCACCTTCACCATCACCACTACCACCCCTCAAAATCCAACCTCTGCGGTGCTCGTCCCGAGGGGTGGGCAACAGGAAGTAGGGGATTGACTGATGGAGTGATGTACGGTGGGGACTTGGTGTACCCCACGACCGTTACGGCTGCCGAGAAGGCCCATCAGTAACCCCGAAAACTGGCAGAAGAGGCTCTGGTATTTTTCCGCAGGGACCTACTACGGTAGGTACGGGATTGGCGATCCCGGGGTCCCTAGCCACTCACCCCCAATTCATCCCCTTCATCTCCATCAGCTGTGCCACGCTGTGCTACTGCTTGTCAGTAAGCATCACCTTCTTCCCCCTCTAGTTTTTTATTATAATTATTAGCACTTAAGGTCTGAGGTTTATAACTCCTGTCTCACCAGGAGGGATCTCTCCTATCTCCGTGTTCTGTCCCACGGTTTACAGCGCGGCTTCCGACATGTGTGCTCTCCGGAGGTCTCAAAAGTGAAGGTTGAGCGGACCCTTCACACTGCCCCTATGTGTAGCCTTAGGTGCGGAGCCAGTCCACACCGTCAAGTACACCCACGTAGCTCCTTGAGGGCCCGGTCTGTGTTAATCTCCCGACGGCCGTGTTGCCGTTGGGTTAGTATCACGGACCGGACGTGTTACCGCTGACGGAACCCCGGTGTAATCAACCACAATTCCCCTGAATCCGCGTGTGCCCTTTATGCGCAGCGCGGCCTAAAGTGGGGAGCCACAGGCGGTTAATCCTGTGGTAGGGGCATAAAGCCGGGGTGTGCGTGGTGAACGGTTTACCCATACGGACAAGCAGTGGATGTGGAAGGGTAGATTTTCTGAGGTACAAATCAGATCGGTCATGGGTGGGATCCCCATGACGGTACAGACCGTGAAGATTCGGTATCGTTCTTTTTTAACCACCGGATGGCAGGCTGACGCCGACGGTTCCGGATGGGGGTCTCTATCGTCATGTCTCCGCGCAAAACCTCCTTTACTGACCCATTTTTATTGATGACCTTGGCATGTGATGGCAAAACGTTCAAAGATATTAGTCCTTTCTATATAAAGCGTGAACTACACAAGATAAGTGGCCCTGTTAAGAATGCGACGCGCCTCCGGGACGGTACGTTATTATTAGAGAGTACCAACGCAGACCAGTCTAAAAAGCTACAGAAAGCGAATTTGTTGGGCTCTTACCCTATCCGGGTAGCCCCACACAAAACGCTGAATACGTGTAGAGGAGTAGTCACCAACTCTAGCTTAGATAGTCTTGCGAATGAAGAGATAGTAAGTTGTGTCTCTGATCAACTTGTTTGTCAGGCGTACCGGCTTACCCGAAAACAAGATGGCAAGGAACACCCCCTACGTACAGTCTTTATTACTTTTGCTGGAACTAAGTTACCTGAATTTATCTATTGCGGCTATGAACGTGCTAGCGTCCGCCAGTATGTCCCGAACCCCATGCGCTGTTTCCAATGTCAGCGGTTCGGACATACTAAGGTCACGTGTACCAATCCTGCTCTTTGTGAGGAATGTGGCCTGGCGAAACACGAAGACCCAAACTGCACTCGACCACCTTTTTGCGTGAATTGTGGCGGTAGTCATCCTTCCAGCTCGCGACAGTGCCCTAGATTCATGGACGAAAAAAGTATTCAGGAGCTACGTGTAAAAGAACGCCTGACTTTTCCAGAGGCACGACGGCGCTTTGAACAACTAAAGCCTGCTACCACTACTTCTGGATATGCATCAGCAGCTCGCCGTACTCCTAATACCACTGTTGCTGTTCAACACGTCCCTGTCGCCCACGCATCCACGCAGACTGACTTTCTAGCCGTTAACCCCACGTCTCAGGCTGTTTGTATATCTACTAGCACAGATTCCGCTTCAACCGTACAGACTGCAGCCACCAAGCCATCAGCGGGTAACAACCATCCCGTGGTAAATGCGAAAAACCGAACCCGACCACAACATAGATCGCGAAGTCACTCGCCTTTTATTAGATCCCGGTCTCGTTGTACGAGCCGTAGGAGTTCTGACTCCCGAACATCAGCGGAGGCACAGGAGGCTAGCGATTTTCGAATCGTAGGGCCCAAATCAGCCAAGCTCAAGAAAAAGGTTAAAACGGCCCGCTAAAAACTCTTTATGGAAATAATCCAGTGGAATGTCAATGGTTTTCGAGCTCGTGCTCAGGACCTACAACATTTAGTTTCTCAACGGTCACCATCAATTATTTGTCTCCAGGAAACCCACTTACATCTCAATCACTCGTTACACCTTCACTCTTTCTCTGCATTTAGAAGCGACTCTCTTGCAGGTATGCGTGCAAGCGGTGGCGTTGCTACCTTAGTGGCGCTTAACATTTCAGCCGCCAACGTTCCACTCACCACACCATTGCAAGCTGTGGCCGTTCGGATACAGCTGGAGAGCATCAGTTTTACCATCTGCAACATGTACCTGCCACCGCTCAGTATAGTTCCACAGCGTGATCTTCAAGCCCTATTGGCACAGCTCCCCTCACCACTACTCCTTGTGGGAGATTTGAATGCGAAGCACAGGCTCTGGGGATCAGACACTGATGACGCCCGTGGTAGCCTCCTCGTAGACGTCTTCGATAAGTCTGACCTGCTTCTGCTAAATACTGGTGACCCGACATTCCTATCATCCGCTTATGGTACACATTCCGTACTAGACCTTTCTTTCTGCAGTCCGTCATTAGTACCACTACTTGAGTGGTCAGTACTTTCCGACCTCTTTGGCAGTGATCATTACCCCATTAACATATATTTTTCTGGCCGCCAATGTGTACCTTCTCGACATCCTCGCTGGATTATCTCCAAAGCTAACTGGGGAAAATTCCAATCCGTCATACACCTCATCGACGATGGTTTCGACACCATCGACGAAATGGTCGAATATTTTACTTGCTCGATCCTGCTCGCAGCAGAATCCAGCATTCCTCGAGGTTCACCTACACCACGTCGTATCCCTGTACCGTGGTGTTCTGCGGAATGCAGTTTGGCAATCAAAGCACGCAAACGTGCTTTGCGCGTTTTTCAGCGGCACCCGACGGAAGGGAACTTCGACGCCTTCAAACGTTCTCGTGCTAGGGCACGCTTTATACTGCGCAACGCAAAGCGTAAATCCTGGGAAGCCTAAGTGTCTTCGCTTTCCCGGCGCAGCTCTACCCAACAAGTATGGTCAGCTCTTCGGCGGATGTATGGCAAGTATCGCCGGACGGTAATTCCCGGCCTTGCCATCAACGGTTCCATGTGCACCACCGAGCAGGACATGGCTGAAGCCCTAGCTACCATATTTGCTGCTACTATCCAAACTGACCGCTATGACGCTCTCTTCCTGGCTATTAAGGAAAAGGCGTAGCGGGTACCACTTAATTTTAATAGTGACTGCACCGAGCCGTACAATCAACCTTTCACCGCAGCCGAGCTCGCCCATTCTCTGGCGTTAGCAAAGGATTTTTCTCCAGGTCCCGATGACGTAAACCGACAGATGCTGCAACATCTTCCATCTTAGGCGCTATGTTTCCTTTTAAACATCTATAACCGCATTTGGCATGAGCGGGTTTTCCCTTCCTCCTGGCGAGAGGGTATCGTCATCCCCCACCCTCGACCCGGAAAGGACCGCACGCTACCATCTAGCTACCGCCCCATTTGCCTAACGAGTGTCATCTGTAAGACGTTGGAGCGTATGATAAACGCCCGGTAAAATTGGTGGCTAGAAAAACATAACCATCTGTTCAAATTGCAATGCGGTTTTCGTCGCCATCGTTCAAGTGTCGATAATCTAACACGCCTTGAGGGGTATATTTCCGATGCCTTCCTACTGAAACAGCACGCCGTGGGCGTGTTCCTCGACCTGGAGAAGGCCTATGACATCACTTGGCGGTACGGCATACTCCGTAACCTTCATAGTTACGGTATGCGTGGTCATCTACCCGAGTTTTTATGCAATTGTTTAAAACTTCGCCGTTTTCGTTTGCGCATAGGAAAAACGATATCCCAGGAGCGGATACAGGAGTACGGTGTACCTCAAGGGTCGATTTTGAGCGTCACCCTTTTTGCCGTATCGATTAACGGCATCACTAGTGCCGTTCGAAGTGGAATTCCATCATCCCTCTATGTTGACGACTTCGCAGTCTACTATAGGTCTGCCAACATAGATCAAATTGAGCGCCAAATGCAGCTGACCATTACCCAGTTAGCAGCTTGGGCGCTTCAAACCGGCTTCCGTTTTTCAGCTGCGAAGACGCAGTGTATTCACTTTCACTGCCTACGAGGTATTCACCCACCTCCTGATCTTCATTTGAACGGCACACCCCTGCCATTTGTCTCGCACCCGAAGTTCTTGGGCCTCTACTTGGACCGACAACTAAATTGGGAGCACCAAATTCGTCACCTTCGAACCTCTTGCGATCGTTCTCTTCTGGTGCTAATGGTATTATATAGAGCATCTTGGGGGGGCGATCGCAAGGTAATGTTGAGGCTGTACCGCTCTCTGGTTCGGTCCAAGCTGGACTATGGCAGTTTTATTTATGGCGCAGCGACCGCCTCTAAACTTCGCCTTTTAGACACCGTGCATCATACTGGCATCCGCCTTGCCACAGGAGCTTTCCGCACCAGTCGAGTCGACTGCCTGTATGCAGACTCAGGCGAACCTCCATTCCATATTCGTCGCTCGCTGTTACTCTGCTCATACGTTTCAAAGTTGGCAAGTCATCCCAATCATCCTTGTTTTAAACCAGTTCTGTGTCCAGATTTAGTCCACCGTTATATGCGCCCTGGTTCTCGGACTCGCCCCGTGGGAATAAGATTTCGGGATCACCTACATTCCCATGGCCTCCGAATGCCTCGCGTGGAGAGGTCGTCCATCTGCCCTTATCCTGCATGGCAGCTCGATCGTGCGGTGTTCGAGCTCGCTCTTTCAAGCAACTCTAGACTCGCTACTCCACATTCGGTGTTCCAACAACTTTTTGCCGAATTGCTGGGCCGTTGCCCTTACTATGTTCCGGTCTTTACAGACGGTTCTCAGTTAGGTAGCGCTACGGGCTGCGCATTCTTCATTAACGGTGAGGCTCATAAATTTCGCCTTCTGGACTCCACTTCAGTTTTTTTCCGCAGAACTGTATGCCCCTATTTGCCCCTTTTTATTTGCAAGTTAGCTCCCGGCTCTTTTATTGTCTGCACTGATTCTCTGAGTGCTCTTCAGGCCTTGCAACAGCACACTGCCGCTCACACCCTCCTTTTAAAAATACAGGCCCAGATCTCGCAAATGCTCAGACGAGGGTTCAATTTTGTTTTTACTTGGGCCCCAGGCCATGTGGGAATTTCCGGAAACGAGGAGACGGACGCGGCTGCAAAGTCCACTTGCCGTTTACCCGGAGTTTAACAACTACGGTGCCATACAAGGATGTGCAACGTTTTTTCCGTCGCCAACTCCTCTCTGCTTGGCAGCACTCCTGGACAGCTTTGGAAGGCACACAACTCCGGGCAATAAAGGAGAGCGTACAAACCTGGCTAACTTCCTGCAGGGATAACCGGCGAGCCGAGGTGATACTCACCCGGCTGAGAATTGGGCACACACGAGCGACACATGGCTACCTGTTAAGAGGGGAACCGGCCCCTGTGTGTGCTCCATGTGCAGTACGCCTCACAGTGCGACACGTATTGCTGGATTGCCCACAGTACGCCCGCGTTCGCCAGTCTTTTGGCTTGGTGGCTAACTTGCACGGTGTCTTAGGTGACGACCCAGTGGCCGTGGATAAGGCACTGCGGTTTGTTTTTAAAATTGGTTTTAATAAACAAGTATAACATGTATTTTATATTTATTAGTTTTTAGAGCTTTTAAATAATTAGGACGATGACGAAGTTTTATGCACTTTTAATAGTTGTGTGCTTTTATTTTATTTCATCTTTTTAACTTGATTAGTGTAGCTGTTAGGTTTTAATGTTGACTTAGGGCCCAAATGACCTTGTTGTCGACGGGACATAAAACACCACACACTCACTCACTCACTCACTCACTCACCACTACCATCATAACCATCACCAACACCATCTGCTTCACCACTATAGCACCACCACAATCACCATTACCATCATCAAAATCAGCACCACCATCAGCATCATCAATATCACCACCATCACCACCCCCAACACCATCACCACCACCATTACCATCATCACCTTTACCAACGTCACCATCATAAGCACCATCACCACCATCACCATCATCACCATCACCATCATCACCATCACCACCAACCATCACAATCATTATCATCACTATCACCATCATCACCATCACCACCGTCACTATCACCACCATCACCATCATCAACATCAACACCATTACAACCATCACCATAATCACCAACACCACCATCACCATCACCAACATCATCACCATCACCACTATCATCATCACCACCACCATAACCAACACCACCAACATCACCACAACCATCACCATCACCACCATCACCACCACCATCATCACCACCATCATGATCACCAACATCGACATCATCACCACCATCATCACCATCACCACCATCACCATCATCACCTACAACAACACCATCACCATCATTACCGTCATCAACACCATCACCATCATCACCGTCATAACCTACATCAAGATCACCAAAATCACCACCATTACCACCAACATCATCACCATCATCACCTTCACCACCATCGCCATCATCATCACCATCATCACCATTACCACCGCCATCATCACCATCAACACCGTCACAACCACCACAATCACCATCCCCACCATCATAACCACCCCCATCATCAAAATCACCACCACCATCATCACCATCACCACCACCATCACCATCATCATCAACCATCACCATCATTACCATTACCTCCATCACCATCACCACCATCTCCATCATTCCCAACATCATTACCATCACCACCAAAACCATCAACCTCACCAACATCATTATCACCACCATTATCATCACCACCATCATGATCACAACCATCACGAGCACAAACACCATCACCAAAACCAATACCACCATCATGATCACCACCATCAACACCACCATCACCAACACGATCACCATCATCAGCACCGTCACCATCACCTCCACCATCACGATCACCACCAACGCCATCATCATTACCATAAACAACACCATCAACACATCCATCACCATCATCACCACCATCACCACATCCATCTCCATCACCAGCACATCCATCACCATCATCACCACCATCACCACCACCATCATCACCATCACCATCACCATACTCACCACAATCACCACTATCTTCACCACCACCATCATCAACACAATTATCATTACCATCACCATCAACACCATCATCAACATCATTAGCATCACCAACATCACCATCACAATCATCACCATCATCTTCATCACCAACATCACCATCACCATCATCACCATCATCACCATCACCAACATCACCATCACCATCATCACCACCATCACCATCATCACCACCATCATCACCACAATCACCATCATCACCGTATCACCGACATCACCATCATCACCGTCATCATCCCATCATGATCACCAACATAACCACCATCACCAAGATCACCACCTACACCACAACCATCATCATTACCACCATCACCACCATCACCACAACCATCATCATCACCACCATCACCACCATCACCATCATCACCCTCACTTTCACCAACATCACATCACCATCACCATCACCACCATCACCATGACCATCACCACCACCACCAACACCATCACCACCATCATGATCACGAACAACACCATCATTATGATCACCATCACCAACATCACCATCGCCAACATCACCATCATCACCATCATCACCATTCCCACTACCACCATCAAAACCTTCATCACCATCACCACCACCCCCATCACTATCACCTTCATCACCATCACCACCATCATCACCATCACCACCACCATCATCATTACCACCTTATCACCACCATCATCATCACCACCATCATCACCACCATCATAATCATCACCATCATCATCACCATCACCACCACCATCACCACCATCATGATCACCACCATCATGATCACCACCATCACCAATACATCATCACCACCATCAACACCACCATTACTATCACCTCCACCATCACCATCACTGGCACCATAACCATCATCATCACCACCAACACCCCCACCACTACCATCACCATCATCACCATCGCCACCAAAATCTCCATCATCACCACCATCAACACATCCATTACTAGCACCACCATTATCACCACCATCATCACCATCATTATCATCACCATCACCACCACCATCACCATCATCATCAACCATCACCATCATTACCATTACCTCCATCACCATCACCACCATATCCATCATTACCAACATCATTACCATCACCACCAAAACCATCAACATCACCAACATCATTATCACCACCATTATCATCACCACCATCATGATCACAACCATCACGAGCACAAACACCCTCACCAAAACCAATACCACCATCATGATCACCACCATCAACACCACCATCACCAACACGATCACCATCATCAGCACCGTCACCATCACCTCCACCATCACGATCACCACCACCAACGCCATCATCATTACCATAAACAACACCATCAACACATCCATCACCATCATCACCACCATCACCACATCCATCTCCATCACCAGCACATCCATCACCATCATCACCACCATCACCACCACTATCATCAAAATCACCATCACCATACTCACCACTATCACCACTATCTTCACCACCACCATCATCAACACAATTATCATCACCATCACCATCACCATCAACACCATCATCAACATCATTACCATCACCAACATCACCATCACAATCATCACCATCATCACCATCATCACCATCATCAACAACAACAGCACCATCATAACCATCATCACCATCACCAACATCACCATCACCATCATCACCACCATCACCATCATCAATAACTTCATCACCACAATCACCGTCATCACCGACATCACCATCATCACCGTCATCATCCCATCATGATCACCAATATCACCACCATCACAAACATCACCACCTACACCACAACCATCATCATTACCACCATCACCACCAGCACCACTACCACCATCATCACCACCATCATGATCACCAACATCGACATCATCACCACCATCATCACCATCACCACCATCACCATCATCACCTACAAGAACACCATCACCATCATTACCGTCATCAACACCATCACCATCATCACCGTCATAACCTACATCAAGATCACCAAAATCACCACCATTACCACCACCATCATCACCATCATCACCTTCACCACCATCGCCATCATCATCACCATCATCACCATTACCACCGCCATCATCACCATCAACACCGTCACAACCACCACAATCACCATCCCCACCATCATAACCACCACCATCATCAAAACCACCACCACCATCATCACCATCACCACCACCATCACCATCATCATCAACCATCACCATCATTACCATTACCTCCATCACCATCACCACCATCTCCATCATTCCCAACATCATTACCATCACCACCAAAACCATCAACATCACCAACATCATTATCACCACCATTATCATCACCACCATCATGATCACAACCATCACGAGCACAAACACCATCACCAAAACCAATACCACCATCATGATCACCACCATCAACACCACCATCACCAACACGATCACCATCATCAGCACCGTCACCATCACCTCCACCATCACGATCACCACCAACGCCATCATCATTACCATAAACAACACCATCAACACATCCATCACCATCATCACCACCATCACCACATCCATCTCCATCACCAACACATCCATCACCATCATCACCACCATCACCACCACCATCATCACCATCACCATCACCATACTCACCACAATCACCACTATCTTCACCACCACCATCATCAACACAATTATCATTACCATCACCATCAACACCATCATCAACATCATTAGCATCACCAACATCACCATCACAATCATCACCATCATCTTCATCACCAACATCACCATCACCATCATCACCATCATCACCATCACCAACATCACCATCACCATCATCACCACCATCACCATCATCACCACCATCATTACCACAATCACCATCATCACCGTATCACCGACATCACCATCATCACCGTCATCATCCCATCATGATCACCAACATCACCACCATCACCAAGATCACCACCTACACCACAACCATCATCATTACCACCATCACCACCATCACCACAACCATCATCATCACCACCATCACCGCCATCACCATCATCACCCTCACTTTCACCAACATCACATCACCATCACCACCATCACCATGACCATCACCACCACCACCAACACCATCACCACCATCATGATCACGAACATCACCATCATTATGATCACCATCACCAACATCACCATCGCCAACATCACCATCATCACCATCATCACCATTCCCACTACCACCATCAAAACCTTCATCACCATCACCACCACCCCCATCACTATCACCTTCATCACCATCACCACCAGCTACATCACCATCACCGTCATCACCATTATCACCACCATCATCACCATCACCACCACCATCATCATTACCACCTTATCACCACCATCATCATCACCACCATCATCACCACCATCATAATTATCACCATCATCATCACCATCACCACCACCATCACCACCATCATGATCACCACCATCATGATCACCACCATCACCAATACATCATCACCACCATCAACACCACCATTACTATCACCTCTACCATCACCATCACTGGCACCATAACCATCATCATCACCTCCAACACCCCCACCACTACCATCACCATCATCACCATCGCCACCAAAATCTCCATCATCACCACCATCAACACATCCATTACTAGCACCACCATTATCACCACCATCATCACCATCATTATCATCACCATCACCACCACCATCACCATCATCATCAACCATCACCATCATTACCATTACCTCCATCACCATCACCACCATATCCATCATTACCAACATCATTACCATCACCACCAAAACCATCAACATCACCAACATCATTATCACCACCATTATCATCACCACCATCATGATCACAACCATCACGAGCACAAACACCCTCACCAAAACCAATACCACCATCATGATCACCACCATCAACACCACCATCACCAACACGATCACCATCATCAGCACCGTCACCATCACCTCCACCATCACGATCACCACCACCAACGCCATCATCATTACAATAAACAACACCATCAACACATCCATCACCATCATCACCACCATCACCACATCCATCTCCATCACCAGCACATCCATCACCATCATCACCACCATCACCACCACTATCATCAAAATCACCATCACCATACTCACCACTATCACCACTATCTTCACCACCACCATCATCAACACAATTATCATCACCATCACCATCACCATCAACACCATCATCAACATCATTACCATCACCAACATCACCATCACAATCATCACCATCATCACCATCATCAACAACAACAGCACCATCATAACCATCATCACCATCACCAACATCACCATCACCATCATCACCACCATCACCATCATCACCAACTTCATCACCAAAATCACCGTCATCACCGACATCACCATCATCACCGTCATCATCCCATCATGATCACCAATATCACCACCATCACAAACATCACCACCTACACCACAACCATCATCATTACCACCTTCACCACCAGCACCACAACCACCATCATCACCACCATCATGATCACCAACATCGACATCATCACCACCATCATCACCATCACCACCATCACCATCATCACCTACAAGAACACCATCACCATCATTACCGTCATCAACACCATCACCATCATCACCGTCATAACCTACATCAAGATCACCAAAATCACCACCATTACCACCACCATCATCACCATCATCACCTTCACCACCATCGCCATCATCATCACCATCATCACCATTACCACCGCCATCATCACCATCAACACCGTCACAACCACCACAATCACCATCCCCACCATCATAACCACCACCATCATCAAAATCACCACCACCATCATCACCATCACCACCACCATCACCATCATCATCAACCATCACCATCATTACCATTACCTCCATCACCATCACCTACATCTCCAATATTCCCAACATCATTACCATCACCACCAAAACCATCAACATCACCAACATCATTATCACCACCATTATCATCACCACCATCATGATCACAACCATCACGAGCACAAACACCATCACCAAAACCAATACCACCATCATGATCACCACCATCAACACCACCATCACCAACACGATCACCATCATCAGCACCGTCACCATCACCTCCACCATCACGATCACCACCAACGCCATCATCATTACCATAAACAACACCATCAACACATCCATCACCATCATCACCACCATCACCACATCCATCTCCATCACCAGCACATCCATCACCATCATCACCACCATCACCACCACCATCATCACCATCACCATCACCATACTCACCACAATCACCACTATCTTCACCACCACCACCATCAACACAATTATCATTACCATCACCATCAACACCATCATCAACATCATTAGCATCACCAACATCACCATCACAATCATCACCATCATCTTCATCACCAACATCACCATCACCATCATCACCATCATCACCATCACCAACATCACCATCACCATCATCACCACCATCACCATCATCACCACCATCATCACCACAATCACCATCATCACCGTATCACCGACATCACCATCATCACCGTCATCATCCCATCATGATCACCAACATCACCACCATCACCAAGATCACCACCTACACCACAACCATCATCATTACCACCATCACCACCATCACCACAACCATCATCATCACCACCATCACCACCATCACCATCATCACCCTCACTTTCACCAACATCACATCACCATCACCATCACCACCATCACCATGACCATCACCACCACCACCAACACCATCACCACCATCATGATCACGAACATCACCATCATTATGATCACCATCACCAACATCACCATCGCCAACATCACCATCATCACCATCATCACCATTCCCACTACCACCATCAAAACCTTCATCACCATCACCACCACCCCCATCACTATCACCTTCATCACCATCACCACCAGCTACATCACCATCACCGTCATCACCATTATCACCACCATCATCACCATCACCACCACCATCATCATTACCACCTTATCACCACCATCATCATCACCACCATCATCACCACCATCATAATCATCACCATCATCATCACCACCACCACCACCATCACCACCATCATGATCACCACCATCATGATCACCACCATCACCAATACATCATCACCACCATCAACACCACCATTACTATCACCTCCACCATCACCATCACTGGCACCATAACCATCATCATCACCACCAACACCCCCACCACTACCATCACCATCATCACCATCGCCACCAAAATCTCCATCATCACCACCATCAACACATCCATTACTAGCACCACCATTATCACCACCATCATCACCATCACCATCATCACCACCATTATCATCACCATCACCGCCAACAAAACCAACACCAACCCCATCACCACCACCATCACCATCACCACCATGATCATCAGCACCACCATCACTACCACCACCATCACCAACATCACCACCACCATAACCAACACCACCACCATCACTACCATCACCAACATCATCACCATCACCATCATTACCACCATTACCACCACCACCATCATCACCACCATCACCGCCATCACCGTCATCACCATCAGCATCAACACAGTCACCATCATCATCAACATCATAAACATCATCACCACCATCACCAACATCACCACCATCACCATCATGACCACCATCACCACCACCATCACCAGCATCACCACCATCACCAACAACACCATCATCAGCAAAATCACAATCATCACCATCACCATCACCACTACCATCATCACCATCAACACCACCATCACCACCATCACCGTCATCAAAATCACCACCACCACTATCACCACCATCACAATCACCACCACCATCAGCATCACCAACATGACCATCACCATCTTCACCATCACCAACATCACCACCATCACCACCATCATCACCATCACCATCATCACCAACATTACCACCACCATCGTCATTACCACCACCATCACTACAACCACCATCACCACCACCAACACCACCACAATCACTACCACCACCACCATCACCACCACCAACATCACCATCATCAGCACCATCACCACCATCACCACCATCACCATCATCACCACCATCTCCACCATCACCACCAACACCACCATCACCTTCATCATCAACACCGTCACCATCATCATCAACATAATAACCATCATCACCACCATCACAATCATCACCATCACCACCACCATCACCAGCATCACCACCATCACCAGCATCACCACCATCACTTATCACCATCTTCAGCAGCATCACCATCATCACCTTCACCATCACCACTACCACCCCTCAAAATCCAACCTCTGCGGTCCTCGTCCAGAGGGGTGGGCAACAGGAAGTAGGGGATTGACTGATGGAGTGATGTACGGTGGGGACTTGGTGTACCCCAGGACCGTTACGGCTGCCGAGATGGCCCATCAGTAACCCCGAAAACTGGCAGAAGAGGCTCTGGTATTTTTCCGCAGAGACCTACTACGGTAGGTACGGGATTGGCGATCCCGGGGTCCCTAGCCACTCACCCCCAATTCATCCCCTTCATCTCCATCAACTGTGCCACGCTGTGCTACTGCTTGTCAGTAAGCATCACCTTCTTCCCCTTCTAGTTTTTATTATAATTATTAGCACTTAAGGTCTCAGGTTTATAACTCCTGTCTCACCAGGGGGGATCTCTCCTATCTCCGTGTTTCTGTCCCACGGTTTTCAGCGCGGCTTCCGACATGTGTGCTCTCCGGAGGTCTCAAAAGTGAAGGTTGAGCGGACCCTTCACACTGCCCCTATGTGTAGCCTTAGGTGCGGAGCCAGTCCACACCGTCAAGTACACCCACGTAGCTCCTTGAGGGACCGGTCTGTGTTAATCTCCCGACGGCCGTGTTGCCGTTGGGTTAGTATCACGGACCGGACGTGTTACCGCTGACGGAACCCCGGTGTAATCAACCACAAGTCCCCTGAATCCGCGTGTGCCCTTTACGCGCAGCGCGGCCTAAAGTGGGGAGCCACAGGCGGTTAATCCTGTGGTAGGGGCATAAAGCCGGGGTGTGCGTGGTGAACGGTTTACCCATACGGACAAGCAGTGGATGTGGAAGGGTAGCTTTTCTGAGGTACAAATGAGATCGGTCATGGGTGGGGTCCCCATGACGGCACAGAACGTGAAGATTCGGTATCTTTCTTTTTTAACCACCGGATGGCAGGCTGACGCCGACGGTTCCGGATGGGGGTCTGTATCGTCATGTCTCCGCGCAAAACCTCCTTTACTGACCCATTTTTAGTGATGACCTTGGCATGTGATGCAAAACGTTCAAAGATATTAGTCCTTTCTATATAAAGCGTGAACTACACAAGATAAGTGGCCCTTTTAAGAATGCGACGCGCCTCCGGGACGGCACGTTATTATTAGAGAGTACCAACGCAGACCGGTCTAAAAAGCTACAGAAAGCGAATTTGTTGGGCTCTTACCCTATCCGGGTAGCCCCACACAAAACGCTGAATACGTGTAGAGGAGTAGTCACCAACTCTAGCTTAGATAGTCTTGCGAATGAAGAGATAGTAAGTTGTCTCTCTGATCAACTTGTTTGTCAGGCGTACCGGCTTACCCGAAAACAAGATGGCAAGGAATACCCCCTACGTACAGTCTTTCTTACTTTTGCTGGAACTAAGTTACCTGAATTTATCTATTGCGGCTATGAACGTGCTAGCGTCCGCCAGTATGTCCCGAACCCCATGCGCTGTTTCCAATGTCAGCGGTTCGGACATACTAAGGTCACGTGTACCAATCCTGCTCTTTGTGAGTAATGTGGCCTGGCGAAACACGAAGACCCAAACTGCACTCGACCACCTTTTTGCGTGAACTGTGGCGGTAGTCATCCTTCCAGCTCGCGACAGTGCCCTAGATTCATGGACGAAAAAAGTATTCTGGAGCTACGTGTAAAAGAACGCCTGACTTTTCCAGAGGCACGACGGCGCTTTGAACAACTAAAGCCTCCTACCACTACTTCTGGATATGCATCAGCAGCTCGCCGTACTCCTAATACCACTGTTGCTGTTCAACACGTCCCTGTCGCCCACGCATCCACGCAGACTGACTTTCTAGCCGTTAACCCCACGTCTCAGGCTGTTTGTATATCTACTAGCACAGATTCCGCTTCAACCGTACAGACTGCAGCCACCAAGCCATCAGCGGGTAACAACCATCCCGTGGTAAATGCGAAAAACCGATCCCGACCACAACATAGATCGCGAAGTCGCTCGCCTTTTATTAGATCCCGGTCTCGTTGTACGAGCCGTAGGAGTTCTGACTCCCGAACATCAGCGGAGGCACAGGAGGCTAGCGATTTTCGAATCGTAGGGCCCAAATCAGCCAAGCTCAAGAAAAAGGTTAAAACGGCCCGCTAAAAACTCTTTATGGAAATAATCCAGTGGAATGTCAATGGTTTTCGAGCTCGTGCTCAGGACCTACAACATTTAGTTTCTCAACGGTCACCATCAATTATTTGTCTCCAGGAAACCCACTTACATCCCAATCACTCGTTACACCTTCACTCTTTCTCTGCATTTAGAAGCGACTCTCTTGCAGGTATGCGTGCAAGCGGTGGCGTTGCTACCTTAGTGGCGCTTAACATTTCAGCCGCCAACGTTCCACTCACCACACCATTGCAAGCTGTGGCCGTTCGGATACAGCTGGAGAGCATCAGTTTTACCATCTGCAACATGTACCTGCCACCGCTCAGTATAGTTCCACAGCGTGATCTTCAAGCCCTATTGGCACAGCTCCCCTCACCACTACTCCTTGTGGGAGATTTGAATGCGAAGCACAGGCTCTGGGGATCAGACACTGATGACGCCCGTGGTAGCCTCCTCGTAGACGTCTTCGATAAGTCTGACCTGCTTCTGCTAAATACTGGTGACCCGACATTCCTATCATCCGCTTATGGTACACATTCCTTACTAGACCTTTCTTTCTGCAGTCCGTCATTAGTACCACTACTTGAGTGGTCAGTACTTTCCGACCCCTTTGGCAGTGATCATTACCCCATTAACATATATTTTTCTGGCCGACAATGTGTACCTTCTCGACATCCTCGCTGGATTATCTCCAAAGCTACCTGGGGAAAATTCCAATCCGTCATACACCTCATCGACGATGGTTTCGACACCATAGACGAAATGGTCGAATATTTTACTTGCTCGATCCTGCTCGCAGCAGAATCCAGCATTCCTCGAGGTTCACCTACACCACGTCGTATCCCTGTACCGTGGTGGTCTGAGGAATGCAGTTTGGCAATCAAAGCACGCAAACGTGCTTTGCGCGTTTTTCAGCGGCACCCGACGGAAGTTAACTTCGACGCCTTCAAACGTTCTCATGCTAGGGCACGCTTTATACTGCGCAACGCAAAGCGTAAATCCTGGGAAGCCTAAGTGTCTTCGCTTTCCCGGCGCAGCTCTACCCAACAAGTATGGTCAGCTCTTCGGCGGATGTATGGCAAGTATCGCCGGACGGTAATTCCCGGCCTTGCCATCAACGGTTCCATGTGCACCACCGAGCAGGACATGGCTGAAGCCCTAGCTACCATATTTGCTGCTACTATCCAAACTGACCGCTATGACGCTCTCTTCCTGGCTATTAAGGAAAAGGCGGAGCGGGTACCACTTAATTTTAATAGTGACTGCACCGAGCCGTACAATCAACCTTTCACCGCAGCCGAGCTCGCCCATTCTCTGGCGTTAGCAAAGGATTTTTCTCCAGGTCCCGATGACGTAAACCGACAGATGCTGCAACATCTTCCATCTTAAGCGCTATGTTTCCTTTTAAACATCTATAACCGCATTTGGCATGAGCGGGTTTTCCCTTCCTCCTGGCGAGAGGGTATCGTCATCCCCCACCCTCGACCCGGAAAGGACCGCACGCTACCATCTAGCTACCGCCCCATTTGCCTAACGAGTGTCATCTGTAAGACGTTGGAGCGTATGATAAACGCTCGGTAAAATTGGTGGCTAGAAAAACATAACCATCTGTTCAAATTGCAATGCGGTTTTCGTCGCCATCGCTCAAGTGTCGATAATCTAACACGCCTTGAGGGGTATATTTCCGATGCCTTCCTACTGAAACAGCACGCCGTGGGCGTGTTTCTCGACCTGGAGAAGGCCTATGACATCACTTGGCGGTACGGCATACTCCGTAACCTTCATAGTTACGGTATGCGTGGTCATCTACCCGAGTTTTTATGCAATTTTTTAAAACTTCGCCATTTTCGTTTGCGCATAGGAAAAACGATATCCCAGGAGCGGATACAGGAGTACGGTGTACCTCAAGGGTCGATTTTGAGCGTCACCCTTTTTGCCGTATCGATTAACGGCATCACTAGTGCCGTTCGAAGTGGAATTCCATCATCCCTCTATGTTGACGACTTCGCAGTCTACTATAGGTCTGCCAACATAGACCACATTGAGCGCCAAATGCAGCTGACCATTACCCAGCTAGCAGGTTGGGCGCTTCAAACCGGCTTCCGTTTTTCAGCTGCGAAGACGCAGTGTATCCACTTTCACCGCCTACGAGGTATTCACCCACCTCCTGATCTTCATTTGAACGGCACACCCCTGCCATTTGTCTCACACCCGAAGTTCTTGGGCCTCTACTTGGACCGACAACTAAATTGGGAGCACCAAATTCGTCACCTTCGAACGTCTTGCGATCGTTCTCTTCTGGTGCTAATGGTATTATCTAGAGCATCTTGGGGGGGGCGATCGCACGGTAATGTTGAGGCTGTACCGCTCTCTGGTTCGGTCCAAGCTGGACTATGGCAGTTTTATTTATGGCGCAGCGACCGCCTGTAAACTTCGCCTTTTAGACACCGTGCATCATACTGGCATCCGCCTTGCCACAGGAGTTTTCCGCACCAGTCGAGTCGACTGCCTGTATGCAGACTCAGGCGAACCTCCATTCCATATTCGTCGCTCGCTGTTACTCTGCTCATACGTTTCAAAGTTGGCAAGTCATCCCAATCATCCTTGTTTTAAACCAGTTCTGTGTCCAGATTTAGTCCACCGTTATATGCGCCCTGGTTCTCGGACTCGCCCCGTGGGAATAAGATTTCGGGATCTCCTACATTCCCATGGCCTCCGAATGCCTCGCGTGGAGAGGTCGTCCATCTGCCCTTATCCTGCATGGCAGCTCGATCGTGCGGTGTTCGAGCTCGCTCTTTCAAGCAACTCTAGACTGGCTACTCCACATTCGGTGTTCCAACAGCTTTTTGACGAATTGCTGGGCCGTTACCCTTACTATGTTCCGGTCTTTACAGACGGTTCTCAGTTAGGTAGCGCTACGGGTTGCGCATTCTTCATTAACGGTGAGGCTCATAAATTTCGCCTACTGGACTCCACTTCAGTTTATTCCGCAGAACTGTATGCCATCTTCTATTTGCCCCTTTTTATTTGCAAGTTAGCTCCCGGCTCTTTTATTGTCTGCACTGATTTTCTGAGTGCTCTTCAGGCCTTGCAACAGCACACTGCCGCTCACACCCTCGTTTTAAAAATACAGGCCCAGATCTCGCAAATGTTTAGGCGCGGGTTCAATTTTGTTTTTACTTGGACCTCAGGCCATGTGGGGATTTCCGGAAACGAGGCGGCGGACGCGGCTGCAAAGTCCACTTGCCGTTTTCCCCGGAGTTTAACAACTACGGTGCCATACAAGGATGTGCAAGTTTTTTCCGTCGCCAACTCCTCTCTGCTTGGCAGCACTCCTGGACAGCTTTGGAAGGCACACAACTCCGGGCAATAAAGGAGAGCGTACAAACCTGGCTAACATCCTGCAGGGATAACCGGTGAGCCGAGGTGATACTCACCCAGCTGAGAATTGGGCACACACGAGCGACACATGGCTACCTGTTAAGAGGGGAACCGGCCCCTGTGTGTGCTTCATGTGCAGTACGCCTCACGTTGCGACACGTATTGCTGGATTGCCCACATTACGCCCGCGTTCGCCAGTCTTTGGGCTTGGGAGCTAACTTGCACGGTGTTTTAGGTGACGACCCAGTGGCCGTGGATAAGGCATTGCGGTTTGTTTTTAAAATTGGTTTTAATAAACAAGTATAACGTGTATTTTATATTTATTAGTTTTTAGAGCTTTTAAATAATTAGGACGATGATGAAGTTTTATGCACTTTTAATAGTTGCGTGCTTTTATTTTATTTCACCTTTTTAACTTGATTAGTGTAGCTGTTAGGTTTTAATGTTGACTTAGGGCCCAAATGACCTTGTTGTCGACGGGACCTAAAACACCACACACTCACTCACCACTACTTTCATAACCATCACCAACACCATCTGCTTCACCACTACAGCACCACCACAATCACCATTACCATCATCAAAATCACCACCACCATCCCCATCATCAATATCACCACCATCACCAACCCCACCACCATCACCACCACCATTACCATTATCACCATTACCAACGTCACCATCATAACCACCATCACCTCCATCACCATCATCACCATCACCATCATCACCATCACCACCGTCACCATCACCACCATCACCATCATCACCATCACCACCATTACAACCATCACTATAATCACCAACACCACCATCACCATCACCATCACCAACATCATCACCATCATTGCCAACATAATCACCATCACCACCACCGTCATCATCACCACCATCATTATCACAACCATTATCATCACCATCATGATCACAACCATCACCACCACAATCACCTCCACCATCACCACATCCATCACCCTCATCAGCAACATCACCATCACCACCACCATCACCACCAACACCATCATCATTACCATCAACACCATCATCATTACCATCAACACCATCAACACATCCATCTCCATCATCACCACCATCACCACATCCATCACCATCATCACCACCATCACGGCCATCAATATCACCATCACCATCATCACCACCATCACCACCATCATCACCACCATCACCACCACCATCATCACCATCACCATCACCATTCTCACCGCCATCATCACGACCATCACCACCACCATCACGACCATCGCCACCACCATCATCACCACCATTATCATCACCATCACCATCAACACCATCATCACCATCACCAACATCCTAATCACCATCATCACCACCATCACCATCACCATCATCACCACCATCACCGCCTCCATCACCACCATCACCACCACCATCAACATCACCACAATCATTATCACCACCACCATCACCACCACCAGCACCATGACCACCACCATCACCACCAGCATCACCACAACCACCGCTAACACCACCATCATCATCATCACCACCATCATCACCACCATCATCATGATCACCAACATCGCCAACATCACCACCATCATCACCATCACCACCATTACCATCATCACCGTCAACACCATCATCACCATCATTACCGTCATCAACACCATCACCATCATCACCGTCATCACCACCATAATAATCACCAATATCACCACCATCATCACCATCATCACCTTCATCACCATCACCACCATCAGCATCACCACCATCAGCATCACCACCATCAGCATCACCACCATCACCATCAACACCATCACCACCATCACCACCACCAGCATTACCATCACCATCCTCACCATCATCACCATCATCACCACCATCATCACCATCACCACCACCATTATCATCACCTCCATTATCACCACCTTCATCATCACCAACATCATAATCACCACCATCATAATCACCAACATCACCACCACCATCACCATCACCACCACCATCACCACCTACCTCACAAACATCACCTCAATCACCACCACCATCAGCATCATCACCACCATCACCCCCACCACCATCACCACCACAATCACCATCATCACCACCATCACTACATCCATTACCATCATCACCACCATCACCACCAACATCATCACCATCACCACCATCATCATCACAACCAGCATCACCACCACCATCACCACCATCATCATCACCAGCACCATCACCACCATCGCCACCAGCAGCACCATCACAAAGACCATTAACAGCATCATCATCATCACCATCATCATCATCATCCCCACAATCACCATCATCACCGTCATCACCACCATCACCATCATCCTCATCATAACCACAAACACCATCATCACCGTCATCACCGACGTCACCATCATCACAGTCATCACCCCATCATGATCACCAACATCAGCACCATCACCACAACCATCATCATCAATATTCTCACCACCATCAGCAACATCACCACCATCGCCACCAACACCACAACCATCATCATCACCACCATCACCACCATCACCACAACCATCATCATCACCACCATCACCACCATCACCCTCACCATCACCAACATCAACATCACCCTCACCATCACCACCATCACCATCACCAACACCAACACCACAATCATCATCCTGATTATCACCACCATCACCTTCATCACCGTCATCATCACCATGACCATCATCACCGTCATCACCACCATCACCATCACCACCATCATGATCACCAGCATAACCATCATTATTATTATCACCATCACCAACATCATTATCACCACCACCATCTCCATTATCATGATCACCATTATCACCACCATCATCATCACCACCATCACCACCTCCATCACCATCACTTGCACCACCACCATCATGATCACAGCATATCCCCCACCACCATCACCACCATCACCATCACCACCAACATCTCCATCATCACCATCATCACCACATCCATTACCATCACCACCATCTTCACCACCATGATCACCACCATTATCATCACCATCACCATCAACACCACCATCACCACCCCCACCACAACCATCATCACCATCACGACCATCGTCATCAGCACCACCATCACTACCACCACCATCACCACCACTAGCATCACCACCACCACCATCACCACCACCACCATCACCAACACCATCACCACCATCACCAACATCACCACCATCATCATCATGAACACCATCACTTCCATCACCACCATCACCAACATAACCACCATCACCGCCATCACCGTCATCAGCACCTTCATCAACACCGTCACCATCATAATCAACACCATGACCATCAACACCACCATCACCAACATCACCACCATCACCATCAATACCACCATCACCCCCATCACCAGCATCACCACCATTACCTGCATCACCATCAACAGCAGCATCACAATCATCACCATCACCCCCACCATCATCACCATCATTACCATCACCATCACCACCACCATCACCACCTCCACCATCACCACTATCACCGTCATCAAAATCACCACCACCACTATCACCATCATCACCATCACCACCATCAGCATCACCATTATGACCATCACCATCACAAACATCACCATCACCAACACCATCACTATCATCATCTCCATCACCATCATCACTATCACAATCTTCATCACCATCACCACCATCACCACCATCGCAATTATCACCATCATCACCATCATCGCCATTACCACCACCACCATCAGCACCATCACCACCACCATCACCATCACCACCACCACCATCATCATCACCACCACCATCACCAACATCATCAAAATCACCGCCACCATAACCACCATCATGGACACCACCACCATTAGCCACACAATCATGACAATCACCATCATCACGATCATCACCATCACAAACACCATCACAATCATCATCATCACCATCATCACCATCACAATCATCATCACCATGACCACTATCACCACCATCACCATCACCATCATTACCATCACCACCATCACCATCATCATCAATACTATTATCACCACCACCATCACCATCACCACCATCACCATCACCACCACTATCACCAACATCACCACCATCAACAACACCATCACCACATCCATCTCCATCATCACCACCATCACCAGACCCATCTCCACCACCAGCACATTATTATTATTGTTATTATTGTTATTATTATTATTATTATTGTTATTATTATTATTATTATTGTTATTATTATTATTGTTATTATTATTATTATTGTTATTATTATTATTATTGTTATTATTATTATTATTGTTATTATTATTATTATTGTTATTATTATTATTATTGTTATTATTATTATTATTGTTATTATTATTATTATTATTATTATTATTATTATTATTATTATTATTATTATTATTATTATTATTATTATTATTATTATTATTATTATTATTATTATTATTATTATTATTATTATTATTATTATTATTATTATTATTATTATTATTATTATTATTATTATTATTATTATTATTATTATTATTATTATTATTATTATTATTATTATTATTATTATTATTATTATTATTATTATTATTATTATTATTATTATTATTATTATTATTATTATTATTATTATTATTATTATTATTATTATTATTATTATTATTATTATTATTATTATTATTATTATTATTATTATTATTATTATTATTATTATTATTATTATTATTATTATTATTATTATTATTATTATTATTATTATTGTCATGGTTGTAATCATTAGGAAGGAGGTAAGGAAGGAAGGAGGGATTTTGGGAAGGAAGGAAGGATGGAAGGAGGAAAGAGAAGCAGAGAAAGAGAGATAGAAAGAGAGAAGAAAATGAGTAGTGTTCAGTGAGCTTGGACCGTGAAGACGAGCATGGTCGAAACGTTAGTTTTATCTTATTTGACTTAACTGTATAGCCAAGGTATTAAACGTTGAGTAGTGTGCTCTATCAAGCAGCTTGTCCCTTTAAGATGACCGCAACACGTTGATCAAAGCTTTAGTTTTTTCCAATGTGACATAAGCTTGGTAGCCAGGATATTTTATGTTGTGTAGTGAGTTCGGTCAAGCAGCTTGCCACTTTAAAATGGCCGCAACCGAATGCCTGATGCTTTAATTCTTTCCAATATGACAAATTCTGCGTAGCCAAGATATTATACGTTGTATTGTGAGTACTGTCGAGCTGTTTGCTCATTTTGATGACAGCAACAGGATGCTAGAAGCCTTAGTTTTATATAACATGACAAAAACTGAATAGCCAAAATATTAAACGCTTATGTAGTGAGTTCTGTCAAGCAGCTCTCCCCGTGAAGACGACCACGGCAGAATGTTCGAAACGTTAGTTTTACCTAACAGGATAATAACTGGATAGACAGGATATTATACGTTGTATAGTGTCTTCTGCCAAGCAGCTGGCACCTTAAAGATGGCCGCAACAGGATGGTTGAAGCATTAGTATTCTCTAACATGACAAAAAACTGGAGAGCCAGGATATTTTAGGTAGTGTAGTGCTTGGAAGTTAACAGGACATTAATTGTTTAGTATAATTGTGTTTAATTTTTCATTCATATCAGCAACAATGCAATTTCATTACCATTGATAATGTCTTTTTACTACCTAACGCTTTAAGATAAAGGTTTATGTCAATAATAATATGGTTCTTTACATGATAGTATTTATAAATGTTTCTGGCTTGTCGTGTATTTGTTTCACATTTCGTTTTTAGAAATATGTCATAAGTAGGAATGGTGACCATTGCGAATATTAATGCTTTAACTTTACTCGAGGTGTAAATCATTGGAGTTCGCACTGCCCGCCACACCTGTAGAGTAACCGAGGGGGGAACAACTCGCAACTAGAGCAACAGATAGCGCTACCATATAAATCACTGTTTAAAACTATAAAGAACATATCTTTTTCATTGTTCTCGGGTATATTTAAGTGAGCTTCCTAATTATGCCAGAAAAACAGATATTTTATTTAAAAGTAGTATAAATTTATACTAAACACGAAATGTGCGGAAATATTAGGAGTATATATTTTCATGCTTTGGAATCAAATGATCCTGGAACAGATTTATATATGGCCGATAGCTAGTGTAATATCAGTGTTAAGCTCTTCCCAGAGCAGGTACACGATTTGACACCCTTCGGGCTGTTCCAAACAGCCCACCAGCATGGAGTTGAGTTGAGTTGTAATATCACTTAATATTAGAATTCCATTACTTACTGAGGTATTATAAACTTTGAGAGTATCGTTAGATTTATTACAACGGTTTTCAAGCACTTGTTTTAGGCAAAGTTTCAGAAAGCAAAGGTGTAAAAATGTTAAATTTTGTGTAGTGTGTTTTGAAAAGCATCTAGGGATTTGAAGACCACGACAGGATGGTTCAAACGCTAGTTTTTTTACATACAATAAAAAATATCTTATCTAATATTGATACACATCGATACGCCCTTGTTCGGTTTCTAGGAGATTATGAGGCCCTTTCAGGCTTTTCCGTGCGACGCGCATCGCTTGAGGGTACCCGAGGTAACACTGGAGGTAATCCGAGCAGCAGCAAAACCTAAAGTCCTTTATAAACTTCCAATGAACTGTTTGGCTTCAAAATTATCTCACATTTAAACTCTTCCTTTATCTGAACCAAGGGTTACCAATATCGCTGTTTAGAGTTACTGAAGGCGGAATGTTTTTTATTCGATAAACTTTAACTTTCCTCACGTATATATGAACAGAAAAATATCTTCTCTCATTTCTGGTATGCCTAGCCCAAGAGAGAACAAGAGGACTGCCGTAATCGCCCTCTCGCCTCGGACTGTTTCAATGGCTTTCCAGGCACGATGTGCTCTAATCGGCCTGACGCCGAAGACTGTTTTCCACAGCTGCGCGTTTTGGTCTACATGTCACTTTCACTTTCTGAAAGCCCACTTCATTCAACCAAAGATTCCCTTTGTAACAATTTTGTCTTTGTCATTATTAGGAACCGAAGAATACCTCATTCAACAAGTCAAGTGTTATCCTTTAGAAATCTGCTAAGGACACGGTTTCTTAACTTTCTTTTGTTATAGAAACTATCCTACCAAACTGCTATTCGACTCAACTGTCCTTGCCCGTGTTGCAACAAAGAACGAACATTCCTTTTATATCCATCACGATTCTTTACTTATTGGAATCCTTTAATTTCGGTATAAGTGGTTAGACTGCTCGATTCTCAACAGAGTGGACGACAGCAAAGTAAGATTAACGGTGGGGTTGGTTTTCTCCGGGCTGTCCGTTTCACCAGCCATCTCTTTCCATCGGCTCTGCATCTTCGTCCCATGTTTCATCTGTGTCTCCGACTGCGGTGCCGTATGTAGTAAAATCTGGCGTTAAACACTATACACATTACAGTTACCAAAACTATGACTAATACCGTTAATAATATTGTAAGAAACAACTGTCAGCACTTTATATTTTACCTAAGTATAATACATTTAATAATTGATGTTACCTTAATCGGGCATGGTTTCACCATACAATGAGGATTCCTGTTTGGCCTTTACATTGTCGTTACAAGAAATGAAGTCACTTCTGGATTAACCGTTTGTTAAACTAATGATGATAGGTTTGATATCACCCTGCAGCTCATTTGTATTCCACATATCGTCCTCTGTACCTTGATCGTGTAAGCAGGAGTTTAACCAGAAATTACGACCCCTAATCGCCCCTTAAACTGTTCTAATAAATCTGGATTTTACCATCTCCAAGACACAAACACCAACTTTGTTAACGCTGTGTACCTTGCAAGCTGAGAACAGTTGTTTTAAAATGAAGGTTCTTGGATACTTTAATCTTGAGATGCTCTTTATTTAGGTGAAAATTATTTCATTATTTCCTTGATAACTTTGTCGCTATGAGCTTGGATTTGTAGAATGACAAATACCCATCGTCCACTTTTTCCATTGCATAATTGAAAAACTCATTCACTTTATTTTAATATTTATCTTTTAAGGAAATATATTTAGACGTGTGAAAATTGAATACTAATGTGCCCTAAAAAAACTAGCGAACAGTCCTAATCTTTTTCAATGCAATGTTTTCGTTTTAAGACAATATATTAGCCTTCAGCGCGATGTATAAAGCCTTTACAAAACAAAACTTCAAGTTTTATTAATTTAAAAATATTTTAACTATACAAAATATCTTTGGTGAGTAACATCGTATTCTTCCACACACTTCATACTGAAATACGCGTTCCTATTTTATTTTAGTCACTTCTGAAAACACATTTAGCTACGGAGCACTTGATTCTTCCATAAGAAAAGCATGGTGTGTACGAGCCCATTGTGACTTAATGATGTGAAAACCGATATATTGCCATCTGCTGGGCGTGTGTAGAAGCACAGTTCCCACTAATGGAAACAGAAACAATTGCTTGCTTTAGATGTTCCTAAGTACACTCATTTATGCCAATGCAAATGGTTCATTAGTATACTGTTGTACCATGAAGTACTACAGGAGGACGCATATATAAGAACTGCTTTTACTGAGGTTATTAATTACAAAGTCATCACAGGTCAACCAGATTTAAATAGGTTTGATGATCCCCTAATTCACACTAAACTCTCACATTGCCCTTGCAGGTACGTACACGCATTACCAATTGAATAACGTTTATGTCTATTACATGAATACAAAGGGATAAGACTTTTTAAAAATATTGTTCACACAATTAGCTAACGTTATGTGAGTAAAATACTTAAGTTGTCTTTTTCTCGGTTTTATTATGTTCTTCAGGCGCGCGCGAGTGACCGCGCATCTCTCATCCCTCCACAAACAGACAAGTACTTTGTAATTCAGAAATATATGCGGATTTTTTCAGAAAATGTATTTTTATTGTTTAGGTTGCTTCAAAACTTATATTGCTGTTTAGGTAAATCTTCGGATATCTTGAGAGCATTCCGCTATTTAATTTAAGCAAATACGACAGAAAATAAATAAACATTCTTCCATCCACGTTACTTTATTCACAACGCTTTTTTGTCTAAAATTATTTCCATTCATTAATACGAATATACGTGACGATGCAACAGAAACTTTTATTCGACTTCTTTTATTCCTTGACTCAATGATTTGCGTTTAGTTAATTTGCTAATAGCCACAAATCCTGTGTTAAACATCCCATACACATATACAGCGTTCTAGCACATATACTTGGATATTGAACACTAGAGCCACACTATTTGTGGGCAATATAATTATTGTGTTCATTATGTAAATATATTTCTCTACAGATTAGTTTGTATAATCCGGTGTAGGTCGTAACGCACGCTATATCTATGACGTATTAACTGTAATATGTCATATTGTCACATTTCAGCAGCGACTATGACCCAAGTATACAGGGAGATCGGCACCCGGTAATAGAGAGTTAAACATTCCAGTAGAAATAACGCAAGTTCTGAAAGTTTCCAATTTCCCTGCCACTGGAACATTCTTGAAATCTCACCAAGATCAGGCAGATAAGATAATGAGGATAAAACAGCTGTTGTGTTTCATTCCCAATCAGTGTCTTTGCTAGGTCGTATGTATTTTATTACGTTGTGCGTCATTAACAAAATGAAAAGAAAAATCTGCATATTAAATCCTTTAAAAGCTTGGCGTTCTGTGATCCTTTGACATTCTGTTATCTTTTCATGACCAGAGCATAATACACACACACACACACACACACACACACACACACACACACACACACACACACACACAATTGGACATGAAAGGACACAAGCGGACCTAGAAATTTACACGGACCATTTTCTTAAATAAAAAAGACATGTTTATTGAATGGACATCAAAACACACAAAAATTACGACGTAGAAGATCGGGGTAGAGAGCCAAACCTCCTCTACCTACTATAGATACTGACTCTTAAGTAACTTTTTTAATAAAAACAGTTATTTAAAGTGTGTTCTGAGAAGTAACTAACTAATTTTCAAAGTACAGATTATTAGATTCTATGGTCTTGAGCCATCATTCAGCGAGGTTCACCTTCAAACGATGGTACCTGTCTCTGGTTGTTGATGCGAGGAATTCGCTGACCCCACTTGCACTGCTTCAATATAAAAAACTTTTCCACGTGTGAGAATTGGTCATCTATCGGAAAAGACAATAATCTGATGGAGTGAGATAAGAGCTGTATGCTGGGTATAGTAGCAGTTCGCTTCCTGCCCAACTCCTGAATTTTCCCATGGTTGTTCATGTATTGTGAGGTGTTGCATTATCCTGTGGCATTAAAACTGGGTATTTCCGTCTCAAAAGTTCATGAACTCGTTCCAGTTGTTGAGAATAAAGATCTGCATTAATCGTTAAATTAATTACATGGCGGTTAAATTAATTACCTGGTTTGTATGGTATCTAAATGAAAAAGAGAATGTTGAAGTAAACACTGATATCAGTTATGAAAAGGAAACATCAGATTGTAAAACAGTAGTAGATGGAGTACTGCAAGGTTCAGTGTCAGAGCATTTACTACTTCTGATCTATATGCACGACATCTCACTTTATATAAAGCATCTCGCATGTACAACTTTATCTGCTGATGGAACTAGTGTCGAGGTAACCAGTAAAAATTGAAATAAGTGTGTAATTAAATTCAATTATGTTTAGAATTTTGTGTCATCTTGGTTTTAGTTAACGCTAATAAATTATCTGTGAACTTAGACAAAACAAGGATTGTTACATTTACAACTCATCGTACTTCACGCTCGGCGAGAGAAAATCGGATTAATAATGTGCTATTAAAAGAAATTGAATGTATCATATTTCCGTCTTTCCAATTAGAAGGATATAAAGATTGGCACGCTCACATAAACTATATCTTACACAAAATCAGCTCTGTCCCTCGTCCTATCATAGCACTAGTGAAATAAAGTGTTATAGATACACTTATATCAGTGTACTTTTGATATTGTTACTCTAGTTTGGAATATGATATATCATTATGAGACAACTCAGTAGGACTTGACTACACTGGACCACTTAAGGGAGGGGAATGGACACGGAGCCACAAATACGGTCCTTTGTACCTAAACCCCCAATCAGGGACATCTCCGGGAGCAAGGATGAGGTGAAAGAAGAAATAGGCAGCCTTCCCAAAATGGCGGACAGTTTAAAGGACACGTTTAAATACATTCTACGACCTGGAGATCCCCCGGCAGGCCAGGACAAGGCCTTCTGTCACTCGGATACACACCCCCTTCGCAAGATTGTGTTCGGAGACAGGTAAAAGTCATACAAAAAGCGGAAGTTTCTCAGGGAATATCATCCTGCCATGCACCACCAAGAAAACCGCCGACCACCAGCGGAGAGATGACGTGAAATAATAATTTTGAGAAATGGAGGGGCAGGAAATTTAGGGGATGTGTTTAACCAACCCGTCATCTGCCTCATGACCTGGGAAATCTCCCGAGAAATTCTAAGGTTCAGCTAGGATGCCAAAGGGAAGTGAACCCGTTACTCCCGAATGGGGACCATAGATCAAAACACCTGAGTCATTCTGCTCAGGAAGTAAATGAATAGTTCTTATGCCAAAGGAGGTTAAAGGTATAACTTTCACATTACACTGCAGGCTCTAGCAAGTATCTTTGACAAGACTGAAGATATTAGCTATTCCTGGTATGTATATATCCTTTATCTGAAAGTCCTTTGTACTCATTCATTCTTCAATTTTAAAAATTAAGAGAATTCGTAAAATGAACAGTAGACAAAGGTTTAACATCCGTCATACTAGCGAAAACTCTGTTTGCAGACAAAACGGTGTATTATGAGACCAACATTTTAATGCTCTTCCAAATAATCTGAAAGGGGAAAGATAGAATTTCAAATCGTTTAAAATTTCTATTAGCGAGTACCTACGATCAAAAGCATTTTCTGGGATACAAGATTATCTGAATTACTGATTTTTGCGAATTTCCTGAAAGTAAATGATTCCAACAAAGTATAACAGAATTGGAATTTGAGGTCTCTCTTGTCCTGTCGGGTAGTTGCTTATTAAACATTGGAAATAACTTTAGAAAAACCTACGTAGTGAATAACGCAACACAAATGGAAGAATTTAATTTATTTTAGTACATGTAACAAATCTAAATATTTGGTATCGTAACAAATATTTTAAAACACTCTTCTTAAACTTAAAAATGTGATTGAGGGAATCAACCGTACTGCCATTGAAAGATGAAAATGATTATCGAGTTTCCTACTTCAGTATAACAGGTTCCAACAAAATCAAATGGGCTGCGATTAAGTATCATAGATCAATAAACAATCTTGCAGAAGTCGCCTTTGTATTGTACCATACGCAGCCATTTGTACACTAACGCTGTGGCTTCTATTCGAAATATGCCGCGTTCTAATCCCGAATGACTAAAATTACCTGAGTTCCTATTATATGATATTTCTCCGTTTTTATGTAAATATCACACTCAAACATTTCTTCCTGTTCGAAAATCATTGGAAACATTACCACAGGATAATACCAGCGAACAGGCCGCCATCTAGTCGGTAGAGCCAACGTAGAAGCAGCTAACGCATTCTGGTGGCCAAACTTTGAAACTAGGGTCCATTATTAATGAAACTTTCTGCTTTTGATATACATATCGTCAGGAAAACGTGAATAGTTCTTTGGTAAATTTTTGTACCATGAAATTTTAGGGTTGCAAATATATACAAGATCACCTATTACTGTTGTCAATTAAAAAGTAATCACAGAGGCACCAAATTTAAATTGGTTTGGTGATCCCTTAATGCCTACTCTTCTTCCATGTTCCTTTTATACGTATGTACACAGAATTAGCATTAAAGTAACGTTTATTTTTATTTACTGAAGAAGATGGAGGTATAAGCCTTTTTAAGAGTTGTTTTTTACGAGATTGGCGTCAGTTATATGAGTGGAACACATAAGATACTTATTTTCCAGTTTTCAGTGTAGTTGTTTACACACACACACACACACACACACACACACACACACACACACACACACACACACACACACACGGCGAGGGAGGGAGGGGACAGAGAGAGAATAATTTTCTATCTCACATACATATGTGGGTGTTTCCCCAAGTTGCATTGTTTATTATTCAGGTGGCTTCAAATATACATACATATATATACATACATATATATATATGGTGTAATCTGGATAATAAATGTTGGAATTGTACAGCAATAGTTCCATTATTTCGTTAAAGGAAACAGTAGAGAAAGTAAATTAGTTAATTTCAACATATGATCGGAGATGCCTCCCTCTCTGACACTTGAATACGATAATAATTATAAATATCTTTAACTCTGCCTTCCTCCTTGGCGTAGCTGGAAGCGTGGCTGCATTACGTTCAACATAATCCTAGTTCGGATTTCCGTCAGGTTGAGTTGTAGGATAGGGCTTTATACTGCGGTTTGCATTATTTTGAAAGATATAATAAATATCGTGAGACTAAATACTGTCGACTTTGTGGTCATTTGCATATCATATCATGATTTGATACATTGTCCCATGTGACTTAAGATGGAGATTATAAGATCAAGGGTATAGGCAGATCTGACAGATGAGCCAAAGTATGTATCTAATGTAATGTTTGCGGCAAGAGTTCCCAAGTTAATTTCCAGTTAGCTTATGTTTGAGAGCAACTCTTTTATATAAACTCAGTTAATGTAGTTAGTGCATTGGTTATTATTTATAATATATGTAAAGCAGCATTCTTATCAGTGTAGAGCTCATAAATGGATGGTTGCCACGATATTTTCTCCCCAAAATGAACCTTCTCGATGCTATACTATTGGATGATCCGATTGTTGCCCGAAGGTTTCTATAGAACAGTTTTCAATAAATGCGTACCAAGCGCCTACAACTTTCAGCTATTTGCCTAGTGTTAAAAGAGGCGGAAATTTGTATATATGCTTCTTTCCTAAAAGGTGCAAGTAGACATTTGGAGCACAGGAGCTTCTGAATCATGACAAAAACTTTGTTGTTCCGGTCGCATTGTTATAATCTTTAAATTTCGTTTTGATAGCGGGTTGACAGAATAAATGATATGTACAACAGAATTATAATTAATACATTTTAAAACATCTGGCTATAGTCATTATTATATATGATTATTCAATTTACTACAAAACTTGAATGAAGTGATTAACTAAGAGATACAACACACATCATCACGGGGCTCACCGTTCTCAGCAACTTGTACATACACTAACGGTGTGCCTTCGCACTGAAATTTGCCGCGCATAAAGCAAAGAGATAAAAGTAACGTTTCGACCAACCTGTCGTGGTCGTCTTCAAAGAACAAGCTGCTTGCCAGAACACACTACTAAATGTTTAATATCTTAGCTATACAGATTTGTCGTGATAGACAAAACTAACGTTTTGACCATCCTGTCGTGTTCATCTTCAAAGGCCAAGCTGCCCCCCTTTCCGACCCTTTCCCCATTTCCCTCCTTTATCCCTTTTCGGCCTTTACCCCTTCCCTTGCTTTTCTTTCGTTCTTTCTTTCTTTCTTTCTTTCTTTCTTTCTTTTTTCACTTTGTATTTATTGTAAATAGGGTACTACCACATTCCACTCAAGGACTGAGGTTTCACCAAAAATGTATGCTTCCAAACCGGCTGAAACCAAAAATATGTATTTGTGAAGGAAGTTAGGCGAAAATTTGTGTTTGTCTGCAAGGGCGCACGAGTACCTTATTTGTACAAATATCTGTGAAGAGTTGAAGTCAAAGCAGCGTTACTTACCTCCCGGGATTTAGATTTACATCTTACAAGGATCTGACAAGAATATGGATAGATTTTTAAAACGAAAAACTCAACTCTAAACTAGCCTTCATGCGGCGCCGAAAGGATTAGCCAATTAGGGGAAAAGGGAAGGCAATGTTATGCGGATGGATACATGTCAGTAAGGTAAGGTGATTTGTAACAAAGTTTACGTAAGATATTCTGTTATGGGAGATGCCATGTGACTCGCTGTGTGTCTGTTTACCATCCTAGTGCAATGTTGCTTTGTTACGGGTCCACAAGGGCTTAGTACACACAAACTGGACAGATGGCACCGAGGTACCGCTCAGTATGTCTGCGTTTATTCTACCCGTAGAGGGCAGAAAATTTTTAATCAGCATCTGCTTCATTTTTATAACATTTCAGGTCTAAGATAGACTTGAAGACGATTGCATCTGAAGAGAGTGTACATACACTGGACTTGCCAGGTTTGTGCGAAAACCTTACGTAAACATCTGAGTGTTTGGACTATTTTCCGATACGCCTCCTCGCTTTGTGATGTAGTAGTAGTAGTAGTAGTAGAAGTAGTAGTAGTAGTAGTAGTAGTAGTAGTAGTAGTAGTAGTAGTAGTAGTAGTAGTAGTAGTAGTAGTGGTAGTAGTAGTAGTAAGATCAATCTAGATTGATGGTGCGAGCTGAGTCTGGCTCCTTGGGGGAGGAGTTGCTGCCCTTGATCACTTCCCGAATCTGATGGTCAGTGAGCAATGAATAAAAGTGTATTAGGTTGGTGATGAAGATTCGGCGGACTCGAAACGCTGCAGGAAGCAGTTCACGAGTCAGTAATTGCGGCTTTGTAGAAAGGATTCGCCGAGTTGTATACCTGGTAGCGAGGCTGTTTACGTGTTAATATTGGAGTTGTGTTTAGAATCGGTATGGAGCTCCGTGTTAAAGGGCAAACTGCTTGTAGGACAGAAGGAATGTTACAGCACAGAGGGTCATTCAGACACATTGTAATGACGTGTCGAAGTGCTGTATTTCTGTCGAATACAGCCTGATTGTCCGTTACCATTAATGGCAAATGGGTGAACTTCACGGTACTCCTGTTTCAGGGAAATATAAGTTTAGGAAACTTTGAACCACTAGCAATAGCTCGGAAATGGCAAATTCCACAAATCAGAAGATACATTTGATATAAATTGTGCGTTTTATGAGGTATATACCCTTTGTTTACAAAGGCTTTGTCCATCTTTAACGGTTTACTAGGTATAAGTACAACTTTAATCCAGAATAAAGTGGACTAATGCGGAAATTCCTAAAAACTGAGGACACGCCTTTGCTGTGTCATAAAACGTGTTGAAATGATGTATTTTTATTACAACAGAAACGTTTTTGAGAAACTAAACATTTTCCAAAACTGTTTCAAGTAAAGATTTATAAGCAGTGGTTTGTTGCTCTTGAAGGGCTTCATGTTACATTCTTCGACGACAGTGGTCTTTTATATCAATTTCGATATTTAACTGACTTTTCGTTTCCTGTCTATGCTGTTAAAAGTTATGGATTTTCACATCAAATCTGCTCTGTACTACTTTTATGATAGGTACATATGTTAGAACATGAGGATTGTGAGTAGAAGTAGTGAATCGCCATTGATCTCACTTAATGACCACAATAATTCATGAAAGTACCTAACTTTACTCAATGAGTTTCCAAAAGTGCCATAATTGGCTTAGACTATAAGACAAAGAGCTTATTGAGAATAGTAAACGAACATTGTTTTTTTTTTTTTTTTTTTTTTTTTTTTTTTTTTTAACAAGAAAGAGAAAAGGACAGTAGGAGAGAAAGAAAAAAGACAACAAGAGGAGTTCCGGAGATTAAGGGGGAGAAGATCAGGTAAGTAGGGGAGTCCCGCTGAAGCACCTCCGTTAGTGGCGGTTGATGCTACTGCGCTCATAAAGAGGCGCAGTTCTGGTTGGCTTTACTGGTATATGGCCATGACACAAGGCCCTGACCATAGCCAGTGTAGTAGCGGGGAGTAGGAAGGTTGAACGAAAAGAAGGGATAAAGAGAGGAAGTTTACGTTTATTGACACAAGAGAGTGTGTATGACTGTGCACCAGGGGTGCTTGGGAGGGTATTGCGTCGTATATGGGCCTATCGGCGTTTTGATCGCTGTTGAGTTGAAGTGTTGGAGTTCTGCTGGTCTGGGAGTGTCGAGACATTTCGATGTGAGTGAAGAATGCTGTCTTGGAGCTGGTCGATGCGGTAGACTATTTGCGAGAGGAATTCCTTAAGGGTGTCCGGGTCGCAGCCGGGAGCTGCGTTGGCTATTGCAATCATGATGTCAAGGCTCTTCTGATGGAGTAAGTCCAGCGAGTTGGCTGTGTCCTTCCGGTCGGCGTTTGTGGTCGTTACAGCAGATTCGATTCGTTGGAGTATTGACTGGCAGGATGAAGTTGTTGAATTTAGTTGGTTGCTGAGCACCTGCAGTGTTGCAAGTTGCTCGGTGGCGGTTTTAACGAAATCCAGTGTTGAAAGTGCAGAGTTGGCTATCTTCTCTGCAGTGTTGCGTAGCATTTCCTGGATGGTGTGATTTTGATTTTCAATGGTGTCCTGGATGGTGTGATTTTGACTTTCAATGGTGTCCTCTAGCGTGCCAATGCGCGGGCCCAGGTTGAGGACTTCAGAGTGAAGGTCCTGCAGGGCCTCACGTGTGGGACCAGAGGTAGCGGCATCAATCTTCGTTTCAAGAGTGTCCAGTCTCTGATTGATGTGCCTAACCTCGGCTTGGAGTGCATGGAGGGCTTCCAGCACTGAAATGTCGGAGGCTGCGGTGGTGACTGGTGTTTGCGCTGCTGTGGCGGTACGTTGCTGTGTTTCGTCCCGAGCAGTACTGGCGAGAGTCCGTGGGTACTTTGGGCACTGCGCCTGTCCAGTGAAATGGCCGGAGCCATTGCACGTAGCGCAGTACCGGCGACGGCGTCGGAGATTGTGGTAGATGCATTCGGAAGTGAGAGCACGGGCACCACAATAATGGCACCGTGGTGGAGCTGAGCAAGCCGAATCCTGATGCCCGTAGTTGCAGCACCGCCTGCAAGGTGTGTGCTTTTCCAGCCGGCTGGCCTCGATGCGAAGGTTCAGCCCTAACAAGGGCAACCTTGCATGCAAGGCGGCGTCGAAGTCGGCATGGTCTGCGAGCTACAGTCGGACTAGAGGTGTGGTCCGTCCCCGGGACATAATCCTAGTAGCCCTATGAGCTGAGGGCCACATTTGTTGTGCTGCGGCGAGAATAAATCTGCAGTGAAGGTCACGTGGAACGCCACAGATGACAACGCTGTTAGTGGTGCGACGATTATTCCATTGGAGAGACGGCGATGTTGGTCGAGATGATGAGCGTGGAGATCTGTTATTGCTTACTGCAACAACATCTGGGTTATCTCCTGGCGGAGGTGGCGGCTGTGTCTGTTCTGCTACTCTGTTGGTCAGCAGACTCCCAGTCCCTGTAGAGGACTCCCGGTCAGGGGAAATCCAGAATTTTCCCGTGACTGGAGTAAGAGGCTCCACGCCAGCATCAGAAAGTACCGGCGTAGCAGGGGTTGCTGGTCGTGAGTTCTCTGGTGTATGCTGCGGTGGCTGCGGCTCTGATGCCGGTGACGCAGGCGGTCTGCCCGCGGCGGTCGCTCTCTTCTTCTTCTTTCCCATGGTGTCTTGCTGCGGAGCTGCTTGAGAGTCGAGTGAGAGCTCCCTCCTGAAACGAACATTGCCTTAGTTTTGGCTAATTTCAATAGTCATTCGCAGTCACCTGTTTCCTAACGTCTGTGTTTCACAATCGTATCCTACAGCGTTAAAATCTCGTGAGGCTAAGAATTTTACATGTGTGTGTCTGTCGAACATGATATTCCTTAATTTTCAAGTAAGTGTCACAACCATAGTTTTCATTTTTATCCATAAACATTGTAAATATGAAAATGTATGATACAAGCGAATGGGCTGCCATCTATTGCTGTAAGTTGGACACAGCCCGTAATACATTGCCCCTATCGGTAAAGTGGAGGAACCCGCTCAAACTCTCTTAATACCATATGATATATTGAAATGCAATAATTGCTTTATTTACGTAAGTAGATAGTGGACCACCAAAGCTTGTTGATACGATGTGTAGAATTAAAAGAACTTGGTAGGTGTCTGAGTGAGGATAAGAAAGTTCGTCCTTTTTTCATATACTTTCTGTATCAATATTGTTTATCTGCTCTTGGAATAGCCGGGGCCATATGAAGTTTACAAGTATTAGATGACATACTACAACAAATATTGCTCATTTTTGTGTACATCGTAACTAAGAGACAAAGCGTCAGTTAAGAATCGAACTATCCATAACGATAATTTAATTTTTTGTTCATTATCCTCCAAAGATGCCACACGAAGATTTACAGAGAACTACCTCCATCCAAATCCTTCTTGTCCAAATGAAAGAAAAGAAACTTTTGAAGTAAACAGAGGTATCGGTTATGAAAATACATTCTTGAAACTGTATAACAGTAACACATGATGTACTCCAAGTTACTGTGCTAGGGCCTTTATTATTTCCTATGTATATAAAGAATTTTTCATTTATATAAGTGATATCGCAGGTACGCGTTTGTCTGTAGATGGCACTAGTGTGCTGGTGTCCAGAAAAAATTTAGCGAGTGCGTAATTTTATTCAAAAATGTTTTGAGCTGTCTGTCACATTGATTTTATTTTGAAGTTATTAAATTAATATCTGAGAACGTAGAAAACATAAAGGTTGGGTCTTCGTATATAAGCACATCGATATAAATTGAGATTTATAAAATGTTATTGAAATAAATTGAATCACACTTCTGGGCTTTCAGTTAGACACATACATAGATTGGCAAGATCACACAAAGTATATCTTAGCGAAAATCAGCATTGACCGTTGTTCTATCTGAACACTGGTGATCGGAAGTTCTGTAGATACACTTATATTGGTACACTATTGATATTGTAACTATATGTGGGAATATGAAATATTAATATGGAGCAGCTCAGTAGAAAGTAAATAAATATTTCTTGTGTAAGATCTGCGGTCTAGCATATAACTCTGAGAATACTGAAAATATTTACCATTCCTTGCACACGGTTTTCATTTTTATCTAATTTTACCACACAAAATTTGATGTCATCAAGAGCATCGCTGATGGAGCGAGTTTATATACGATTCCCCTAGCAGCCTGCGATCGTACTCGATGTGCTGACAGCAGCATTGAGGTCTCCCTCTATCAGCAGGTAAATACACTATTTCAGAGGTTAGTCTGCCTGGGTAATACACATGTGCGTAATTTCGCCTGCTGCGTAGATACGATAACTGTCTTTAAAAAGTTGTATACTGCAATGCAGGATACTGCAAAGTTAATTATGCAGCCTTAAAGTATACCATGAAGAATGTAGGAAATGATAAGTCAATGACCACCTATTTCACAATGAACATCTATTTGTCTCTTATGGTAGACATATGCCCATTGTAAACCTGTCACATGAAATAGAAGTATTTCAGTTTGATCTCAATTCTTTTCTATCACCCACAGTTTCCTCACAGTGTAATTTTAATACAGACCAGAAAATTAGCAGAATATGCTCTGTAATGAAAAATAAATTATTTTTACAATATGTACAAAGCTCTTATCCAAGTATGAGCAAGAAAATATCTCTAGTGCATAGTCATATGTGTCCATTTTCCTATATTTCCTTTCTCTCTTCCCCTTAAACACTGTATGTATTGCGAGAAGGTGTACTTGAAGCCTTTCTGTCATTAACATTATTCATTGCTTCGATATTGGTAGCCATCACTTTATAGCGACCAGTGTCTCTTTTTGTAAGTAACTGATCCTGTATCTTGGAAATGTTTGATGCACCTATTGGTGTTAAAAAACATAAGGATAGCAGCATTAATAGACATTTTAATTAAGCGTGAGAATGACAAAAATTTATATCGTATTCTGATAAAACGTAAGACGTTTATGTTGCAAACAAAAGTATGTGAATTTTAGGGTACCTGGACACTTTTGACAACATTACGCTCCGGGGGACTTGTCTGAATGCTCGATAGCGTTGTAAGAACTCCTCTATGCAGCGGTTTAAATTATATTTGTATGTCACACAAACTTTAATGCAGATACGAACGTATCATTCAACCATGAAGACGTGTAGCTCTGTGTTCATATCCAGGGGAAGCTGGTTGTGTTAGTTACCAGGGCAACCGCACTGACAGCGCTGTAGTTTCATTACTATTTCGCAAAAATGACCGCTTCTTCTCCGTAGAGGGAACTATGATTATGAGATAGACTATGGACTATGACGTCATTCTTGGTTAATCTTCAGTATCCTAATTTTGGGTACAATAAAATACTAACCCTACTTGCTGTAAAAATGTAACCTATTTTGGAAATATTACACAAGAGTGCGATAGGAGTTGAGCAAAAATCATCGGATGCAACTTCTCAATTAACAAGGAAATTCCAAAAGAACTAACTCCGTAAATGTTTACTTCAAATTTGTATCATATAGAAAAATAAACCTTCGTAGAACAGTGGGTGAGAAAATTTCGTTAGTGTAACGCATTAAGTGAATTTGTTATACGGGAGACGATATTTTAGTTATAGTAATTGTCCGCCAGGGGAGCTCCGACCGCTTGTTGCTGTCCACAGAATGCTCTAGCTGTAACATCTTACACTAGGGAAAATACTTTGTAATCATTTACGAAATTGTATAGCATAATGCAGCTATGTTATTTATACATAGCTTAGATTTGTTATTTATTGCATGAAAAATAACGGCACCTGCAATATATATGCAGGCAATATCCAGCAAAGGTTATTGCATCTCGGAACTAGTCTTCTAAACTAACTACATCTCTAGGTATTTCACGTAATTGAAGTAGTGGTTCAATGTCCATTTATACTTTCTACAGTTTTGTTGGAATTTGTATCAAGTTATAATAATAAGCTAAGTAGAAAACTTTTGTTATTATTAATTACGATTGTTATTGCAACTGCAAGACAACGTCTAGAGGAAAACCTTCTTATAACTCAGAAGCTGTAATTAATTTACAGGTGATGGGATATGCGATGTGCTAAACTACCCTTACACTTCTACAATGTTAACTGATGATACACCTTTAAAACATCTGACGGTTTTACTTACAAGAGTTTCACTACTCACTTTTGTACATCATACGCTTTAAAGCGTACATTCATCCACCTACTTCATCCTAACCAAGGCAATTCCGTAAACTTTAAACGATAATCAATTATTTTAAACCTGGACACTGTAACAGCATTTTTGGGTTATGTTCGGAGGAATTATCAATTTAAATATGTAAAAATGTATGTAATTGTGTGTTTGGCCGAAATAATAATGGTATGACGTAATATGACGTAATGTGTTGACGTGTCATTGGATCGGCCAATCACAAAATTAAGTAGAAGTAACGATAGTGAGGAGAATTTAATAATCTTTAAGAGACAGATATGTTCTTCAGTCTTGAATAGTGACGAGAAGTCAATAATCTTGTTATAAAGAGAAAGAGGTTTTTGTTGTAACGACGAATGTGATGTATACCGCTGCAAGAACAATAACGTTTTAAGTTGTAGTTCGAATCCGTACAAAAAGTAACCAAGCATTTCCATGGGATATACACACAGTCCTGCATGAATATATGAAAATGCTCAATCGACGAATAGTTCAACAAATTCCCGTTGCAACACTAGTATGTGATATCTTTGTCATTCCATTTTTGGCATGGCCTGGACTTATATAAACCTGAATAGGTTCCCATTAGGGAAAAGGTTTAGGCATTTGAACGCTTACAACAATAACAATAAATATTTCGAATATTTCTATCACAAAGGAATTATTTGACAAAACCTCGAGTTTTAAGGATACTTAAATTTTTATAAAGTAAGCTTTTGTCTTTATCTAACCGTTTATCAGTTACACAAAGCGATCCAGAATAAAAGAACGTCTGAGACAATTCAAGACAATGAGTGAAATGATACTTTAGGACACAAAACTCGAAAGTTCATTAACGTCCAAATTCAAGATATACACTTCTTTTGGAATGAAGGTATCTTAGGCATATTCTGGTTACATAAAATTATTACATCTATTATCTTATATATGCTGTTGTATATTGTTTACATTGTAGTATATCTTCTTTGTTAGACGTAATGTTGTATCAGCAGGGAGATTGTTGGAAATAACCGTCTCCTGCCAAAGCGTCTGTCGAACTCTAGGCCAGTTAGATAAATGTTAGAGATTGCATACGTTTGGTAACTTCTAATATCAAAGGATATATTGTTAGAGTTTAATTAATACAAATATTTTAACGAAATATAATTTTAAATTTATAAAATAACATTCATCTCAAGGACTCAGGTTCAAATCCGGTGCACACTATCGGTATTAAGTGACAGACTTACACGATCCTGAAACAAAACTAAAAGACGTGTTTTTGTTAAACGAAATGCATATCTTGAATTTTCTTGGAAAGTCCTCGCAACGCATCTTCTTTCTGGTTGACAGTTCCACAACAGGCAGGAAATAAGGGAAATACAAAATATTACTGCAAAAATGTGTACACCTCCTTATAACACGCTATTTAAGTGAAATACATCTTTATTCAAGTTATATTTCTCAGATAGTCCCAGTAATATGCACTTTTAAGAGTCTATGAATTTGTAACATGGCGCTGTACTTCAACATGTGGCAAGCAGATAGCGGTAGCTAGGTCCAGTCTGGCTACATGGCGGCCTCTTATCTCATATCAACCTGTTCTAATTGTTACAATATTAATTAACAAAGAAAGAGCGTTTGTTTGAAAGCATTTGAATAAATTGTTACTTCGAAAGAATTTCAAAGTAGCTTACTTCGAATCTGCTTACTTTGAATTTGAAAGAACTGTTGTACAATATGTCACAAAATATTTGTGTCGTGGATGATGATCTCAAATCTGCAATTTCGCGACGTCCCGGCTATTCCTAACAACAGACTAATAATACGAGGTATGTCCAGAACGTAAGTTCTGTTTGGAAATACAATTAAATTTTTTACAGATGCAGAACAACTATTTATTGCACAAAATTCTACAACCCTTTAACTAATTTTCCACATATCTGCTGAAATTTTGCAGGTATTTGTCATAGTGAGGCACAAATTTTTGTATACCTTCTTCATAGAAGTTCTCCGCCTATGTCTTCAACCAGTGGAAAACATTTTCTTTCAGCTCTTTGTCATTGTTGAAGTGTTGACCGCCAAGGAAGGATTGGGATCCAAAAACAGAGGAAAGTCGCTAGAAGCGGGGTAAGGGCTGTAAGAAGGTGTGGTCAAACACGTCCAAGCCAAATCCCTGTAGGATGTTTTTCGTCGCATTTGCAGTGTGTGGTCGTGCGTTGTCTTAAAGAAGCACAACAGCTTTTGACATCGAAAATTTGCCGATAAATTTCAATTGGTGTTACTTTCTTTGCATTCAGAACACGAATCACAGATCTGTTTTCACAAGCGGCGGGATTTTCAGTCAACATCGACATTGTTAACAAGCCCAACAAGGCGTACTTGGCTGACAGCGATCTCACAATGGCACACGTTTTACCTTCTTGATACGGAGCGTCTACCGCGCATGTGCGGAACTGCCATCGCAGCGCTGGAACAGAGATAAATTGAAGCATAACTTACTTTCTGGATGCCGCTTGTAATAACAGAAAGGCATATGGGACAAAGGCGGACTTTCTTATCCTCTCCCTAAATCATTCCCCGTTCTGCAAATGCTACATGGTGTATGAGTGGCTTTTGGTGGTCTACAATCTACTTGTGTAGGTAGAGCAAGTATTGCACTCCAACCAAAATACAGATATCGACATATCCGTCTGTGTGATACAGTTGGATAGGAACTATTGCTATACGTCTAAAACATTACAGGAAAAATATTTTTTGTAGGCAGCTGAACAGTAAAAAATGCATTTCGGGGAAAGATTCCCATATGTAATGCGACATGAAGTGGTTCTGTCTCACTCTTCCTCTCACCTCGCGCGTGCGCTGCGCAGATCTGTGTGAGTGTGTATGTGTGTGTGAAAACCGGAAAAAATCGTACGTGTTTCACTTACATAATTGTCGCCAGTCACGTGCAACAATTCTATTGCTAATGTTGTGTACCTACATGCAAGGGCAATAAGGAAGTTTCGTAAGCATCAAGGGATCATTAAGAGAATTTAAATCTGTTGGCCTTATGATGACTTTAAAGGCGATAACCGTAGTAAAAGAAGTTCTTGTATATATTTGTTACAAATAACTATTTACATTTGCCTAACTCTGTGAACGTACGTCCGCCAAAGACAGAAGCATCCATTAATGAGAACCTAAAATGGAATGGCACTGTGCTTCTATGTGTGCCCAGCAGGAGGCATTAGGTACGACTAGTTTGGCTACATCCGCTCTTTCGTTTAGATGGCGGACCCTTAGGTTGTATTGTTCTGTTGTAATTTTTGTTTTGTGAACAAGGATGCCATTTATGTCTCATTTAATTAAAATGTGAAAATGTGATATTAAAGAAACCCAGCTAGACTCATAGGCTCTCGGGATTAGAACGCGGTATATTTCGATTGGAAGCCAGAACGATAGTGTACCACGCGTGTCATAGGCTCGATATGTACACTTACTTCTTTTACCAGTATCAGCTTCCGCAATATTCTTTAGTGCTGGTTTGTATTTTCGAATGCCTGGTACTTTTTTGTAACTTTAAGTTTATCTTATATTTTTACCTCCTCTACTATGAATAGTAAGTAGGTCAGTCTTGTTTACGTCGGAATACATTTGAGGGGGCGAGGAAATTGTTTTTGTAATAGTGCAACCTCAGAATCACATAGCTTTGGAACAACTCAAGGAAATTTGGATACGCATTTGTACGTTTGCTGATGGTTTGAGGTTATTGATATGACAATCCAGGTCTTATATTATAGATAGAAGTTGGCATATCAAGACAGTTTCTTTTTTTGTTTTGGTAATTTTTACGTCCTCCAACGTTAAGTCATATGAGACGGTGAATGAAATGGGTCAAATGATGCTAAAATGTGTCAGGCTCCATGAAGATTAGAGATACCGTACATTAATCTTTCAGGATAGGGGAAACTCCCGAAAAATGCTTCATCTAGATAGCGGAACCTGACCGACATTTGAACTAGGGACCACTAGAATGTAGGGTACACAGCACCACTACTACTGGGAAGAAAAGTCTAATTGCATTAAAACGTAGTTAAGTGAAATCTGCTCACCATTCACGTGTAGATGAATGTGAATCACAAAAATGTTGCTTACACATTTGTAAGATAGAAAATATAAACTAAAACAAGTGGATCATCCACGAATGGCATCAAACATATTATTTCACCTGCATTTGTAAATATTATAGCCGTATAGACTACATATATGGAGTAGGCTCTAGTAACATTAAACCCATGTGGTAGAAAAAGAGAATGCAGTAAATACCTTTTGGTAACCTTTCTTTGTCATAAAAAATAGCTGGTTTGTTAGATATTAGCTCAGTTCTTGGACACAAAATCAAGTGACATTAAAGGAAAATATATGTAAGCGAGAGGTATAAATTAGCTATTCTGTGACAGTAACCGTAGAAAGGTAGAGCCGGAGCCATAGCCTGGATATAAACCACGGATCACTTAGTCTTAACCATGTCAACATAACAGCATGACAACTAAATCAGCAGCACATTCCAAGTACTGGAGGTACTTGTTAGAAATTATATACTCAAAAGAACATATGGACAGAGGTCAATACCATAACACTGAAATTATAGCAAGGAATGCAAAAAGCTCTGCACATATATTCAATTTAAAAGGTTTCCTTTCTCGTAAACGATTATTAGTTTTTTTTTAGATTTTATCTCCATGTTTGGTAACTCGACGTTTGCATGCAATAGGCCTCAATTAGATATAGTCTATATTGCCGGAATAAAATTAGAAGGAAATAACAGCAATTGAAGCAAAAAGCTCTACACATATAATCAATTTAGAAGGTTTCCTTTCCCATTAAAGTTATTAGTTTTCTACATTATATATCACTGTATGGCATAATTACTCCTCGTCTCCATGCCATAGGTATCAATTAAATATAGTTTATTTTTAAATAACATACTTACAATAACTTACTTATCTTTGCGAATATTTAGAAATTTTATTTCCTACTATGCAATTTTACAGGTAAAGCCATCTGTGGGCAGACGCACGCGTTGCTCCATTACTAGTCTTTCCTGGCGAGCAATTTAAAATAACAACAAAATCGTCTTATTCACGACGTATATTTATAACGAAACGTTAATATATTTCACTCACACTACTGTCTCAATTCCATTTTCCACAAAGGCTTATTTTTCCCCCTGCTCAAAATGTAACATAAAAGTTATTACACATTTCGATGTTGTTACAATTAAGATAAAGGGTCTAGATGCTTAACCAACACTTGAAACGTAACCCACGAAAGAGGTTTGCTCCAACAATCCTTTTAGCGATTAATTTTGTTGCTATTATTGTTGTATATTATATACAAATGTGACTAAGTGGCCTCCTTCTTTCATACACACCGTTTAGAATTTATGAAGTGAAGCATTTGAAAATAGAATTCTTGACTTACGTAATATTGGTACGGGATCTTTATTTGACACGAGAGAACGTCCAGGGTATGTAATATTATCGAACCATTTTGTAAGTTTAGACAGCGTTATTAGGTTTATTGTGCTACATTGCCGACCACATGTTCTGCGCAATTTCGTCCAGGTCTTCAAGTGTCTGAATAAGAAACCTAAGATGGCGTCAGAAAAATAAACGGAAACAAAAGTACAGCAAGTGCGCAACGCATGTAAATTGCACGTAATGATTAGCTGTAAATCTTTACTTGTAATTCATTAATTAATTCTTTAAGTAACTTAATCATTACTTGTAATTCTACAGTCTATTCGTTTACATTTTAGACATTCCTAGGAAGCTAAAATAGGAGATAAAGCTGAATTGTAATATCCATAAAAACAGGCGATATTGCAACTTACGTGGTCCAGGGTTCATTTCTAGGCTTTTAGTTACAAGGTATTTAAAATCGCGCTGATTTCTAATTTTTCAGGTGTGATGCTTACGTAATTATTTTATATACATTTAGTAGAGCAGATTTTCTTATGGAAATCTGCAAACAACTTGCGAACTATGCCTTAAACTGCACTGAAAGTAAGGTTAGTTTTAGTATAAAGAGCAGTGGTCAATCTTGATTTATTGTACAGACACGAGAAAATGTATTCCGATACTTGAAAGACTTACCTACGGGAGGGAGGTGGGTTTGCTTCAGTTAGTTGCGCCAGGACGGTACAGCTTCCTTATACCTAACCAGTGAGTTCGGCGCACAGTTACTTAGAGAACTGAAATACTTTTTAATGCTTCCGTGTTTAGTTACGTCACCTGGGATTGATCTATTTCCGAATTTACTACGGATATTATCACCTCGTGGACGTTTACGACTTCTAAAACAAGTCGTGTTGAACAGCGGGTAAGGCAGTTATTTGTTGGTCTAGCTCAGAAATTTTGTCCATTAGATAGCGCCATGTCACAAGAACATAGAGTTGTCACTAAGAATAACTTTTCATGGAAAACAATTCGTTCGGGGACGAATTTCAATTACTTTATTTGACATTATAGCTAATTTGTCACTAATAATTCATTGTTTTAATAATGTCAATAACAATTTGACCATTCAGTTAAAATATCTGTACATTTATAACTTCCTACGTGTTGGAGCTGCTGTTATGTTTTATTAAAGAATATTTAATAGTAATTACAATCCAGTTTAATATATATTAATTGTCTATAGGTCTGGTAGGAGGTAAATTTTTACCTCAAGTAACACTTTAACTGTTGACCTGTAGTTTATCTTCGGGATTCTTTCTTAATAATATTACATTGATTACATTTAAATTTGTTAATTACGCTTTAACTTTAGTTTAGTTCAAAATGTTTAGTATTAGGCCAAGATATATTTGCCTTTGTATTATATATTAGGAAAGTTTACCGTAAATTGTTCTAATTTTCGCTATTAATGTTTGTCTTATCACTAATATTTTGAATTATTGATCTTCATTTAATCAGTATATTATTTGTTTCAGAGAGTTCGTATTGTTTGGTTATTTATTATCCGAATGTAAAGTCTCATAGTGTCCGAATATTAACTCAAGAAGGAGATGTAGCCATTGTGTGAATATTTGAATATCAAATTATATTTATTGTTGCTATTTATAATAAATCCTTAATTTCAATACCATCCGTACTAGCACGGATAGTACAGATGTGATACACTCACATTGCCTTCTCTACTCTTGCACAAACACTTATTTCTCTATCTACTTCAAGATAAACATTTTATTGTAGTTACAAGGTAATAAAGTAGACATTACGTGATAGATGTTTTAAACGGTTGTCGGGGGACGTCATTGAAATTATATTGTCATTGTACATTTTTTTTCTGTTTTAACATTTGCCTGTTTTAGCGTTCTATGATCCAAATTGCCTTTTTCCATTTCATATCCGGACGGGGCTAATCTGAAAATAAGCTTTAATTCAGGGGACATCAAAACGTATAGCTGTTGCTACTGAAGGCTCTGTAAAGAATTTTTGAACCTTAACGAAATACTTTCCACACCCAGGTACGGCAGAAGGACTTTGCCTTTTAGAAAATATAACTATTAAAAATTGTGGAATATAATCAAGAGTAAATCTGAAACGGCTGTTCTTACAAAATAAAATGTATCAGACATAAATTGTATTTAACAACACAATCTACATTCCATATGAAGTAAAATTTTGTTTATCTCTTAAAATTTACAGTTATTTAAAGTTATCCAGAGTGAAAAGGAATTTTGAGGACATTCCCAGCAGATAAACATATTCATTTGTCATGAAGATGTTTTAAAAATATAATAATTTAATTAAAATGATTAAATACCATTTTCGACAAACTCGAGATATTATAAAAAGTTTCCATTTAAGGGGTAGTTTATTATTCGGAGACTTTCTTGAAAGTCTTGCTTGTCGTCCTTTAAGAAGCTAAACTTATATAAAACCTTGGTATTTAACGTACTTATCTGTATTGGGTTATTTTGGGAGGATTTTCTCCACATTCGGGTGTTCCAATTACAAAGGAATCTCGACACTGAATTTTTGGGTCCAGTTCAATTCTACAAAAATGCTATTTTAACGCTAAAATAGAGACCAATGGCAAAACCTGTACAAACTTGCAGTTTAAATATCCCGCGTGTTTCCTGACTGATTGATCACAGCGACACGCTGTCTCGTGCAACACCAGCTACACGTAAAGGTTGTAGATGGCGCTCACGTTATAATTGCAATTTGTATAGGTATGTAACTTAGTTATTCAGCACTTTTTGCAACATATTGGAACAGTGATGTTTTGTTTTAACTGCAAAGTAGATGCAAATGTTAAGTATAATAATTTAGAGATACATTACACAAAATATTTCATATAAGGCAGATAAGAAACATTGTGTTTCAGAACAGAAGTCTACAGAGAGTTGTATAAGTCTAAAGGTGTCAACATATTTCTTGCATGGATTTATTCACTTATATCTTCCACTTGTGAAACAATTTCTGAGCAACTCTAGCACATTATAAGGACATTACCTACAGATATATAAACCAAAATTGTAAATTATGCCATGTCTTTCCACATGAAATGCCTATTCTCAGCATCTCATAACTAATTTCGGTAGAATAGTTTTGGAAATTAACATCTCAGAATTAGAACCATTATGTGTGTACATGTATTTAAATCAATAATTGGAAACTTCTGTTCATACATAGTACCATGCGCTAAAAATTTTTGAAGCAAGTTTTCAATTTTGTTCGATTTATTTTTTATGTCTGTCTTTATTACTTGTTTCGCACTCAAAATAATTGAAACTGGAAACTATTCCGAAGAACGTTGTCTTCAATACCAAATATTGTTTGATCTGTTATTTTCCACAATGACTTAGTAAAACTAATTGCAAGAGGCAAACCTTCATTTCTGGTTAGTATAATTAACACCTCTACAGGACGTACGTAAAACAGGTGGGGAGATGAAACTTACTTTACAATAGGAAATCAATCTTTCCAAATCTAATTATTTCTCCTCTTATATATTTGCTGTCGACTATCAAATGTTGGTGTGGTTAGGTGCAAGTTAGTTACTTAACTGGTACCAAGGAAAATAAAAATATATATATCTATATACATTGATATATATTTATATATCAGTTAAAACAACGTAATGACGAGGTGAGACTCCCAGTCAACATCTAACCTGAGATAACAACAATGTCCCATCCTGGGTTTATCTATATTAACAGTTAATTATTATATTGTACTAAACGCATACCACGTGACTCAGCTGTACATAGGTATGTAACATACAGTTTATAATCTAAGGTAAAAACTTTGACACCTTTTACAAATAATCTTATTGTATCATTAATCCTTAAAGTCCTGAATGAGGAACAAGCAGCTGTGAGAGTATGTGAGAAAAAGGTTTTTCAGAGATACAATGAGTGGCTAAGTGACAGATGAATGATATCCGGAAGAACGGTACAGAAAACATAGGTTATATCTCAGTGGATTAGCTACCGGAATGTAGTGAAGGAAAGAAGATTAAAACCTCTTATAAGAAACAGTCTATAATTTTTCGCTAAGGTATTTTCTTAATTTTAATACACCAATTACTTTATCGATATTACAGACGTTTCATCTAACTATTCCTGGCAAGGTTTGTGTAACTTTTGAATGTTGTTAATATTCTCCCCGTTCCTGAGTCAATAGGTACCTTACCTTACACAGTGGATTGTTCTCTTTGATATCTCTGATTTACGATTTCGGTTTTGAGTATTTAGATAAATAAATAAGTAAATAAATAAGCAAATAAACAATAATAAAGCTCTTAAACCGTCATATTGGACGATGAATTAAATACTGCTCAAATGAGTCCAGGCTCCATAAAGCTTAGAGCGCTGCAATCGCTATTACCGTAAAAAATATAGAACAGGAATACCTTTTAATGTTTCCGTATTTATTTTGGTCACCTTCCCAATTTTTTCGAAAAGCAAACCAGACATTTGGTAGTCTACATGTGAATATGTACTAATAACGCGTATTATATACAGGGAGGTAAATGTCATGTTAGGTAATGTTATTGGCAGCACTGACTTCTTATGTCCTTAGACAGGACCATCCATAACGAAGAGTTACCGATGATGCTGCTTGAGTGTCTTGTCAACACTTGAGCATGTGCCGCTAGGAGCGTTAGGGGTTAGGTAGTTAGTCCACCGCAAAACAGATAGTGCGACGGTGGAGTTACGACGCTGCGGGAAGAAGTGTGCAAAATATTTTAAAGCACTGTGGTCCGTGCTATCAAATAATTTAATGTGGAAATAAACCACTAAGTTATTTCCCTCATTCTCTAAAGAAGATATAACTGAATTATGACACAAAAAAATTCTTCCATAGTTTGGAGCAGGAGGCCGCCATCATAATAAGTTCTTGAAAGCAGTTCAGACGGATAATTGGAATTGCAATCTGATTCTTTGAATTGTAAATTTATGGTTTTTATTTCCAATACTTATGATTAAGTTTTAACTACTATTCATTGGTTTTGTTTTACATGATCATTGTACTCTCATGATTTTCTATGCCGTTGGGGAAGCCATTCTTACTTCCGTCTGCCAACTGAGATAGATGGTGCCAGACATTGCCCTAATAGCTACTGATCTTTTTGTGTAAATGTGGAATACTGGAACACAGCTGCTTGCAAACGATGGGGAGATATGGGCTAGATTCTATCCATTTGACTTTCTTATTTGGATCTCTTTGCATTTTCCAGTGAAAGAAAAAAGATAGAGAAACATCCTACCATTTGACAAACTGTTAATAATTATAAAATTCAGACACACCTTCTCACATGCATGTGAGAAATGGTTGATTCACTAAATGGTTATTTTCCACGGGACGTAGGTAAATTTTTGTGCAGTAACACTGGTAATATCTCCTACCGTTTACCAGTCATGTAGGTCATTTAGAGTAGGGATGTCTTCAGAGAACATATGACAATCATTCAAGATATACACTGTAATTGCCAAGAAATAAATTAGCAAATTTATTTTAATTTCACATTATTAAAAGCTTATCAGAAAATCAATATATTGTATAAATGTTAGATATAAAGGCAGTTCGGTACTAGGGGATTTTCTTGAGGATCTTGGTGGCGCATCCAGGGAAGTTCCTGAACTTATTACAGAAATTAATAGAGACCCCCTTTTTGGTCTCATACTGATAAAGTTAACCATGTACATACACATCAACAGGGAGGGAGGGATTTTAGAAAAGACAGCTAGACATTTAAAAATTTCTATTAAGAGCATCAGATGACCTCAAAACGTGAGTTTCCCTAGATACTTCGACAGCTTATATTTGACTGAAGTGCATAGTTAGCCTATGTAACTATGAAGTGGAGAAAGTAAAAATGTTGAGTTAATTTTGCGGTAGCACAAGTTTTAGCGTGGAAACTGTTAATACCTCAAAATGTACTTTATTAAAATAATGATTTTTAAATTTACTGTGACATCATTTTTGTATATTTCTATTGCTTTACCTATTATACAAAATCAGTAAGAGGGGAACTGCACGTTATATCCGTCTAGCGTTTTATTGTATCCCTCGCATTCTTCATGTTTTCATCAAGCTTCCCCTTATTACTGAATAAATTCCTAATATTTTGTTTGCCCAGTTCGTTAGCGTTGGTGGTAGCGTGGCTGCCTCAAGTTCAAGAGATCTCAAGTTCGAATCTGGGTAATGGCATGTTATTTAAATAAGGAATTTTCCTGGGTTTACCCTGATCCGAAAGCCGAATGTCATTTAACTATAAGCTCTCTGGAATTAATGCTCATTTGAGCATCATTTCCCTCATTTCATTCATTGTCAAATATAAATTAGTGTTGGTGAACGTTAATTAAAAAAACATGTTATGTACAAAGGGAATATGAGGATACCGAGTACTTAAGGGGTAGTCAAGTCCTTAACGAGCTGGTCCCTACTCGGACACACAGCTTTGAAATGTCTCACTCTTTGCATTGCCTAGAGATAAAAAAATGGTTCGAATAATAACGTCACTTTTGAGAAGTAATTGAATAATTCAAATACACAGCAAGGATATCTGGAAAATGGTTTACTACAGAAAAGAGAAACATCCACAAACATTAGCTCGTACCTTCCCCGTACGACTGCACAAGCAGCAAAACAATCACATGTGACGTAAGCAAGTAAACATCAGGATCCTCTCACTGTAAGAAGGAACACAGGAGAATAACCAGTTTCCTGATGCAACAAGTATTTATTTAACTTTGCCAACATCATGCCCGTATCATATATACTAAACTGCAGTCTCTTTTCGTTTTGGCTGTTATTAGTTTACAACCTAAAAGCTAAAAACACCCAGAAAGAAATAAAAGATTATAAATATAAGAAACAATACCAATGAGACCAATGTTGTTGAACACTACAATAAAAATGCACTATACTATACATCTGCCCCTGTAACGATTGATTAATAAAAATAAATGTACAGAATTAATTAACGTAACAGCCAGATTCAGGAATAAATAAACAACAAATTTAGACCGCTTCTGTGGCAAATCAAATGGGACAAGTCTTGTAGGGAATGTGCATCTTACAGACATAAGATAGTAGAGGGCCGCCAATAAAAAAGGTACAATGGAGAAGTAGTAACTTCGTGAAGCCAATCCTCGCAAAAAAAAAATGAAAGAAAACTTGATATTATCGAAATTCCGTATAAAATTCACAAAATTTTATATAAAAAGTATAATATAAAAATTATATAAAAATACAAACTTTATCACAATTATATCACCGTATATACACTTTGAGGCCAAATTTTACTGCATTAACTTTCCCCCTTACTAAATGAAACGCACACTGCGAAACCCGAGAATTGCATATTCAAAATACAGTTAAATGTATGCACAAACACGTGTTCCACCAGAAAAGAAGGAAGAATGTAAACTAAGTCAACCTAATGTATACTAAAAGCGGAGGAAAACGCACAACAAGGAAAGCGTAACCAAAATGATTGAAAATGGTACTACTGTAAGACCAACAAGGAAGGCATACAAGGCACTCGCAACTTACCCAGGCTCACGAAGAGCCAAAAAACAATACCGGATCACTAAGCACCAGAAATGGTCAGCTCTCTCCTTCTCCGGCTCATGCTCAACAACACACTCCAACACTCGTGTCCAACCGACCTAGCCAGCCACAACCGGGCAACCAATCCACGGCCGCCAGCGTGTCCCGGATAAAGGGTACGCTCAGAAAAATGAACGCGCCGGGCCTGAGGGAGTGAACACCACGGGCCCAATCTGGGTAAGGCTAAGCACTCGATGCAACATCAAAAAGATATCTGTTTCGTTACAGGAAACTCAAAACATGTATTTCTACTGAACTCTCAGAATGAATTAAGGAGAATGTAGGTAATATACTTTCGAACTACCATAAACTACTATCCTCCAATAAAGTAACTTTCTGACCTTTTACTAAAATGCTTTTTTTACTGAGGTGGCCTCAAGGGGCATATATGGGTTGGTAAATCGGCATCGAAAATTTGTTTGGAATATAATACCTCCCCTATTTATTATGTATGATAGAGAAGACATAACATATAAAATAATTTTAAGGCTACAAAAAAGAACCAGGCATTTGAAAATACAAACTAGTGCTAAAGAATTGTGCGGAAAATGATAGTGGTGCAAAGGTAGCTTTATATATTTAGAAATTTATTCGTATATATTGCAATATAATTTTAATATAGAACTTTAGTTTCATCATGATACAAATTATGAACAAGCGATACATATATTATCCAATATCCCAGAACTTATATGCACCATAATTTCATAAATAAAGGAACCGGCACTGCGTAGTCGAATTGGATATGTTTATCGTCTTCTCTATATATTACTCATTGTGCTAACTCTCACTGGAGAGATTGTTAGATGTTCTTTGTTTCAGTGCATGGCGTGGAAGTGTACCTTTTAGGCTGCGCCGAATGCATTTCCGCCTCACGTAGAACTCAGGACCGAAGTGCTCTTACTAGAAAAACCTAGTTTCTGCCATCACTTTGAATTACCCCCACTCTAGGTATTTTTGGAGCTTGCAAAGTCACATGATGAATATCAATTTTCAATTAGCTGCTAATTATCCCTACTTGAGATCAGTGTTCATAATTTCCAGTTTCGGACCTAACGTCAGAGACGCTTTCTCTAACGGTCCGCATTCAAAAATCCTACGTAAGCATGCGCGTCCGTCAAAATCTTATAGCCTGTTGTCAGAAGCACGGATGGGATTTTAACAAATGGTTGGTCCCTGACTGGATGGCACCAAATTTGTTTTGAGGGCAAATCAGATAATAGAGTATGCTTGTTTGTTGACAGGGTTTGCAAAGGGAGGTTACTGACATTCGCAAAGCGGCCTTTTCGCGGCGGCCGTCTCTGCAGTTTACGCTAGCATACTGGCATATATCAATTCTGGTATGTCATTTATTTATATTTATTGTTTGGTTGTGTAAATATCTTTCTGATATCAGGTTATATGTCGTCTAAATGTTCCTAGGTGACAAGGGCTGCATCAATATTTATTACAATTAACGGACCACCAATACATATGTATACACCAGAGGACTATATTAAAGAATGTATAAGAGCTGATAGGCACGCTGAGGACCGACAAAGCAGGAAGGCGAATCTACAAGTACAGCATTCTGATCGGTTCTCCACGATCTGGAATTTTTAGGTGAGGGCCCCCACTTTCTTTGTTAGGAATGCGGCGCGTTTTATGGAAATATGTTGATATAAATTATTTTTAATGGATTCCTCATTATCTGTTTAGTATGTCACCTGTCATAAATATACAAAACTATTCTCACGCTTCTTATGCACAATTATTTACGTATATTGTCATCCTTATTATTATCGGTATCGTTTATTCTCATATACGACGTGGTTAGTATTTTATATCCTGCCTAAACAAAGGGAATGCAATTTGAAGGTCATCACATAGCGACTGGCACTAAAATAGTTGACTAAACGTTACTGTCTACTGAGAGTCTACGGCATTGTCCTACATCCAGTGTAGTAGAAGCTACTTTAAAATTCAGAATACACAAAAAGAATAAACAGAGAATAAGTAAACCAACAAAGGTGTTTACTAATTTTTGCGAACTCTTGTAGTAGTTGTTGTAGAATATGTGTAGAAATTTATGTGAACTAAATATATAGGTATGGCAATATATGGGAACAATGAAACCTATGTGATTCAAGACCAAATCTCAAGCTAATTCATTACTAACTGACTTTTATATACGTACCTTGCCTCCCTCGAACTTTTTCGAAATGGATTTGTAGGACTCTTGCAAACATCCTATAAGAAGTTTGACATTTGAAACAAGGAGCTTCAAATGTCTTGTTCATTACAAGCGCATGGAAATTCCAATTAAATGCTTAAGTTAAATGTTTAATTATTTCATTGTTTAAATGTTGAAGATAAGTGGTGAAAATTTAATAAAACAATGAAAAGAATTCGCGAGAAGTACATATATAACTTCATTATAGTGGAGTTTCATTCTCAAACTGAACTATATTTACGTCCATTACTGTGTTAATTTGCACTACTGAAACTATTTATTTATCCTAATTAAATACAAACTCAAGCCTAACCTGAACCTTAGTTACTGCAGTTACAGTATTCCGTAAAAGCTACTACAAATTACAATCCTCTATCGCTATATCAAATATTACAGTTAGGGCCATCTATGGACAGCAGTATATAGTAGGTGAGCGGTTGCATCTCCTAGCGGGCAGGAATACAGTTAAAAGAACCTCTGCTGTTATATATACATATATATGAGTAGTATAGAATTGAGAGAATCAGCACAGTGTAGATAAGATGTTGAACTCTCCTCTGTGTTAATATATGAGTGATGTAGAATGCTCATTGATTTAGAACTCTCCTATATGAAAATCGAGTTGTAAAAGAAGGGGAGTGTTGGCGTAGTGCCGTTCTCCCCTGTGCAGTGAGATGTTTTTGAGGGTTGGGATGATGATGATGATGATGATGATGATGATTGTGTGTGTGTGTGTGTGTGTGTGATGTGTAATGTGTGATGGATGGGATGGGTAACGGGGGGGGGGGGTTCCGGGGATGTTTGAATTAAATGTGAATTCTTTTCGATGTGTGTGTGTGTGCTTGAACTCTCATGTATGAATATCGAAGTCTAGGGTTCGATATTGTGATGGGGCGGGGTGGGTAACGGGGGGGGGGTTCCGGGGATGTTTGAATTAAATGTATTGATAGTAATTCTTCGATGACTGTGCTTGAACTCTCATGTATGAATATCGAGTCTAGGGTTTGATATCTATTACGTTCAGTGCTTCGATGTCTGTGCTTGAACTCTCATGTATGAATATCGAGTGTAGGGTTTGATATCTATTACGTTTAGTGTATGATATATGATGTAGTATCGTTATTCTTTAGATAAAAGAATATCGAGAGAATGATTAGGTATGTTTACTGGGAGAGATTTATGAAAATAAATGTAATAAGACATTCTGGTAAGGGGTGTTCCCTATGCAGAATCTCTCCTTGAGCTATTGTATCCAAGAGCTATGTAAAGGTTAAGAAAAGGTTAAATTCCATTCCCACATCGAGGTACGAGAAAATATAAATCTATTCCACATTGATGAAGTATAAGAATGGAAATGTAAATCTATGTGAGAGGGTCGCATGACAAAGAAATGTCCCCTCTAAGCATGATAAAAGTGGTACATAGCAAATGCAAATAAAAATAAAAGCACTACCCATCTCTTTAAGAATGATAAAAAAAATATTGAGAGAAAAGTATAAGAATGCAAATGTAAAGCTGTTTGAAAGGGGTTTCATGATAAAGGAACGCACCCTCTAAGCACGATAACTTAAAAAGAATATTCCCTCTAAGCATGATAAAAGTGGAACATAACATCGAAAATAAAATAAAAGCACTAACCATCTATTTAAAAATGATTAAGATAACGAGAGAAAAGTATCTCATCTTTAAGTAGATATGAGTAATACAAAACTGATCAATCAATACGATAATATATATACGCAAGTAGGGGTCTATAGTGTAGATATCCTAACTATTCATGGCAAGGTATCACCCTCCATATAAAAAAATTGTCTAGAAAATCTCCCCTCAGTATTACGAATACTCCACTGAACGTCATCCCCCTTGGTATGTAGGTCAGAGAAAAAAAGAGTTAATCTCTCCAGACTGGTGACAGGGGTGATCAAAACATTCCTATAGCTGTAGCGAAGTCTAACTTTGTCAAATAACGTTAGGAAAAAAAAAAGAATATATTTTAAAATTAAACGAATGAATCTATATATTTGTATGAATGATGAAACAATACTATGAATGTGTTAGTATACCAAATGTAAAAAAATCAAATGTTCAGAAAAATATATTTTGTACAAGTATGTGTGTGTAAAGAAATGTGTAATTATATCCCCCCCTCCAAGATGTAGGGAACGAATCACAGTTAGTGTGCGCACGCAACATGGTGTTTGGGAAGGAGAGATACGGTTGGAGGGGGTGTAAAAAATGATGAACCTATATAAAGTTTAAACTATGATAATAAAGGTACTAGTAATATGTTTTAACTCATAACGTAGTCACAACAACTTTAAAGTCATAGTGTAATATGTAGACAGTAACAGCTCTCCCGGAAGGAGGAGGCGGAGCCTCTCTCAATAAATACCCCGGCACGGATGTGTTAGGAGGCAGTCGATTCTCTGGAAATATGGATCCTACAGGTAAGATAGAAAAGTTGTATATTGTATTTCATTTTTTATCTCTGTTTACGAAGAGTGTTGAAGTAATAGTGATTCGTTTGTGCTTATATGTTTGTTTCAGATCATGAGATGCTCCAGCTAAATCAACTAGCTGAAGGTGGAACACATCTTCCCACAAAGAAACTACGTGAATTAGACCAGTCCGTTCAACACATCATTCGATCCGTCAAAACCGTGAAGACCAGATATGGTGAACGGGTTGTCGTCGAAACATCAGAATTCCAAGTCTTCCTCCCGGAGAGATTCAAACACATGACCGCAGCGCAGAAAGATCTACTAAATCGTGGTGACTGCATACTCCAATACCATGGCGAGGAAACACTAGAAAGTGGTTTCAAACGACATAAATTGTCTTTTTTAAGCAGCCCGTAATGTCGTCAAAAGGTGAGTACAATTATTGAATAAAATTTCATAAAAAAAGTGATAATGTAGTTACTTGCATGTAAATGTGAAATCGTACATGTTGTATTAGAACTTAAAGTGTTAATTATCGCACGTCATGTAGTATTAGTAATTGAATGTAGTTACTTGCATGTACGTACATGTTGTATTAGAACTTAAAGTGTTAATTATCGCACGTCATGTAGTATTAGTAATTGAATGTAGTTACTTGCATGTACGTACATGTTGTATTAGAACTTAAAGTGTTAATTATCGCACGTCATGTAGTAGTAGTAATTGAGAGTGAACGTTGTAGGGTTAATTTTCATGTGTAATAATTACGTACATGTGAATATCGTAGTTCAGTTACGTTATTTCACATGCATGTTAGTTACGTTTGTTTGTTACACGTAAAAGTAACGTTGTAGGTGAAAAAAGAACGTTAATTTATATGTGTAAAACGTACATGTGAATATCGTAGTTCAGTTACGGTATTTTACATCTATATGGTTTACGTTGTGTGTTTTTATCATTTATGTAAGGGAGAGAGCATTACGTAAAACAGTTACATACTATCTGAATATTGTAGTTACGTGATGATAGCAATAATTGTAAAAATACATAATCATTATGTAACTATTTTCATATGTAAAAGTTACATGCATGTTACGTTCTACGTAAAGTATAGAGTTTACGTAAAACTGAGATTCATACATGTAAAAGTTATTAACATGTATGTTATTTCTGTTACCACCTTACATACATGTAAATCAATGTTCCCGTATGTAAAGTTAATCGAATGTTGTAATTGCATTTTTCAGAAACGGCGACAAGATGCTCCGATACTGCCACTGGACAACCCTCGATTCAGCAAGAGGAAACCTGTTCGAACGTGACCCAGGCTGAACGATTACGATGTAATCACAGTGAGTCAGCATTCAAAAACAGATTATGTACCTATGAAATTCACAACTGTGTTAATATACTTGATCCCGTTATATTCTTAGCAGAATGCAAACCTTTAATTTTGAATGAAATTGATAAGGGCTTAAACATGTATAAATCAGGTCTTAAGATAGGATCCTGTTTATCCTGTCAATATGTCATAATATCACAAGAGAGCGATAATATTCATACATTTAACTTTAACAGTAAACTTGAGGTGATATCGCAATCTACAGATAAATCTATATGGTATGAAGAGAAGATTGTACAACCTATACTAGATCATATGGATAATTTTGAATCGCGTACCAGTTCAAAAGCTTTATACAGTATTGAGAAATTAACAATATATGTGACACAATACGATTCATTGAATGCAGGGATGTATACTGAATTACCCGACTTTATAAAATCGAAGAGAGCTGTTATTAACATTCGTAATACTGATAAATATTGCTTTGCATACTGTCTGTTAGCATCCAAATACCCAGTAGAACGTAACAAGAATCGACCCACCTCCTATAAAAGATATGATTTTCGTAACGAATTTAACTTTGAGAATATAACATTCCCCGTATCATTGAAAGATGTAGAAAAATTCGAGAATCAAAATTCAAATATTTCAATAACGATATACGGTGTTGAAAATAAATCGATTATTCTCTTATATCAACCAAGAGAGATAAAATCACATCATGTTAATCTTTTAATGTATAAAAGACATTATTGTCTGATAACAGACTTGTCACGTTTGCTAGGAAAGCAGCTAACGAAACATAATGGGCGAAAATGGTTATGTAACAATTGTAACTTGTATTTCACATCAGAATCACGTTTAAATAGCCATAAAAAGAGGTGTATGATGAATCAAATTATCAGAATGCCCGAGGCTGGTAAAACTGATCTCGTTGAATTTAACGCATATTCGAAATGTCTAAAAGTTCCATTCGTGGTTTATGCAGACATAGAATGTATCTTACGTAAGGTAGATTCATGTCAAGATGTATCGAGTAAAAGCTGGACACGTAGCATTCATAAACATGAAGCGTATGCAATTGCATTACATTTGGTCTGTAGTTATGATAAAAATTTAACACGTTTCAAATCAGTTGAAGGTCCATATGCAATTGAAAATTTTCTTAAAGAATTAACGTTAATTGCAAATCAGGTCATTAATATATATGCTAATAAAATTGAAATTAGTATGAGAGATGTGGATGAGCTAGAATATCAAAATGCAACACGATGTCACATATGCAAACGTGAATTTCTTAACTCGTGTATAAAGGTTCGTGATCATTGTCATTTGACTGGAAGTTACGTTGGCCCAGCTCATAAGTACTGCAATTTAAATAGGAAAATGCCAGGATTCATACCAATATTCTTTCATTGCTTGTCAAAATACGATGCTCATTTCATAGTAAAGAAACTAGGTTACGATACGGAACCTATCAACTGTATTGCACAAACTTCTGAAAATTACTTATCCTTTAGCAAAAGATATACAAATTCGAATGGAATGAGTATATATCTAAGATTTCTGGATAGCTATCGTTTTTTGGATTCAAAACTTAGTAACCTTTCGGATATGTTAGAAGCAGATGATTTTCATTATACCAATAATATGTACACGAATCCTTTGCATAGACAACTGATGAAACGTAAAGGTGTCTTCCCGTACACGTATGTGGATTCTATAGAAAAATTATACGAGAATAGTCTACCATCCAAACATCAGTTTGATCATGTAAGCGATGAGGATTATAGTCATGCTAGAACGGTATGGAATGAATTCAATGTTAAAAATCTGGGTGAATATTTAAATATATATCTTAAGTGCGATACATTAATACTAACGGACGTGTTTGAACGCTTCCGTGAATTAAGTATCGGTTTGTACGGACTCGACCCGTGTCAGTATTACACACTTCCCGGGTTAGCCTATGATGCAATGTTAAGAACGACTGGTGTACAGATTTCATTATTAACAGATAAGACTATGCTAGATTTCTTCGAAAAAGGAATACGAGGTGGAATTTGCACTGTGTCCAAACGGTATGCAAAGGCGAATAACAGATACATGACTAGCTATGATAACACTCAACCAACTAATTATTTAATGTACGTTGACTGCAATTCTTTATATAGTTATACAATGGAAAATAATAGCTTACCATACACTGATATAAGGTGGCTAACTGATGCTGAAATTAAATCAATAGATTTTATGTCTATTACAAGTGATTCTGACGTGGGATATGTGTTGGAAGTAGACTTTAAATATCCACAGGAACTTCATGATATACAAAATGATTTGCCATTATGCCCTTTGAATGAAATCGCGCCAGGTGATAAGTATACAAAATTGCTAACAACATTGAATGATAAAAATAAATACGTATTACATTATCTCAATTTTCAACAATGTGTTAAACTTGGTTTGATTCCATCGCGTATACATAGAGTAATAGGTTACAAACAATCTAACTGGATAAATCCTTACATTGAACTCAACGTTCGTAAACGTATTGAAGATAAGACGAAATTTGGTCAAAATCTATGGAAGTTAATGAATAATTGTGTTTATGGAAAATTTATAGAGAATGTAAAACGTTATAATTCATTTCATTTAGCTACCAGCTGGAAACGAGCGCGTAAATTGTTAGCTCGACAGACATGTATAAGGTACGTGATTTTTGATGAAAAAATAATAGGTATAGAATTGGTCAGAGATGAAATATTGATGAATAAGCCAATATACATAGGACAAGCAATCCTGGATCTATCCAAACATAAAATGTATGATTTTTATTATGAAATTCTGAAGAAAAAATTGAAAGATGTAACTTTAATCTATACGGACACGGATGCTTTTCTCTTTGAATCTAGCTGCGATATATATGAATTTATTAAAACCAATATACATTTATTCGATACATCTAATTATCCAATGGATAATGTGTATGGTATTCCGTTAGCAAATAAGAAAATTTCAGGATTATTCAAGGATGAGCTAGCCGGTAGAGTGATGACTGAATATGTAGGGCTGAAATCGAAATTATATAGTTATCGATATGATACTGAAGTGATTAAAAAATCAAAAGGTGTAACAAAAGATTCGATGAGATTCATAACCTTTGAACAATATCTCTCATGTATTACACATCCTGACACTATACATCGAAGCATGCAGACATGTTTCAGAAGTTATAAACATGATGTTCATACTATTGAATCTAATAAGATAGCTTTAAGTGGTATCGATACAAAACGATACATTCCCAATAATTCATTTTCAACATTAGCATGGGGACATTATGCTATAGAAAATTGTCAAGTGTAAATTTCTTTTTCTTTTCTCAATAAAGCATAGATTCAACTGAGTTAAAAGGTATTACTAGGCCACGATAATAACATATTACTGTATTTCAAAAAATAAAATAATTGAGTTTCAAGTATAATTGCAAAGTGTGTTACAACTGAGTTAAAAGGTATTACTAGGCACATGATAATAACATATTACTGTATTTCAAAAAACGAAATAATTGAGTTTCAAGTATATTTGTAAAGTGTGTTACTAATTACATGATAATAACATATTTACTTCATTTGAAAGATAACGTGTTGCTTTTTTTATGTTTATGTTAGGGTGAAGGAATATTTTTTCCTATTCATGTCGTTTTGAAATGTTAGATAGCAGAAATCAATGAAATGTTAATTCAACTATAATCATGTATGATTTTTTATTAAAATATATTTACTAATTATATCAAAATGTTATTATCATGTCTCCGTTAAGGGGTGAGGGGAGATTTATATATATATCAATGTGAACTAGCATGTACAAAGGCTCTTATTTCAGCTATAATCATGTATGATGTTTGTTTAACGTATATTACTAATTACTTCAAATTGTAATTATCATGTTTACGTTAAGGGTAGGTGAATTTATATATACTCAATGTGAACTAGCATGTACGTTATGTTAAAATCTCTACAATTAAATGTTAATTCAACTATAATCATGTATGATTTTTTTTTAAAGTATAAAAATGTTATTATCATGTTTAAGTTAAGGAGATGTGAATTAGCAGTTACAGAAGATTTTTAAAAAAGTATAAAAATGTTATTATCATGTTTAAGTTAAGGAGATGTGAATTAGCAGTTACAGAAGATGTCAGGAATCAATGTGAACAAAAAAAAATCAAACACAATATATCATTAAAATTATATTTCTTTATTGAGTTGTGTGTTTTTTTATTTATACAATGTCAACCTCATTAATCCATTCACGGGTAGGAAATCCTAACCATTTCACCAGAATCCTATCACCACGACGTCTGATGATCCTTTCAACTAAATACGTGTCTGGATATTGAGTTTTCTGTAATTCATAACCGTAGAATGCTCCTTCAATCAGTTTACCCTCCAGATCCTCGATGAGATAGGTCAATGGATGTGTCCTTTGCACTGTACGTATCCTAAAGACTTCAACACTCCAATTTGGTAGATAACCTTTCTCCATAACACCTTTATGCTTAGAAATCCTCACGTAGTCACCAACACGATGAAGCCTAGATCTTCGCTTCTCACGCAGACTTCTATCATATTTGTAGACGCTGAGCAGGAGAGAATTATCACGAACTTCTACAGGCTTCATACGAATCGTTCGATGGTAAGTATTATTGTAGGTATGAATAATTCTAGGTAGTATGTTTATCCATTGATATGAGCCTTGAACAATAAATTCCTTATGCAAAATCAGTTTGATCGTTCTTATTAAACGTTCCACTGCAGCAGCCTTAACGTGTGTGAATGTACTGTAATGATTAATATTATTACGATTCATTAGTTCGCGGAAATGTTTATTGTAAAACTCCCTTCCTTTATCAGATTGAACATTCTTCGGAAACGATTCCATTTCATTCAATATCTCCTCCATAGCAGTCGAAACGTTAATACCACTTTTATCACGTAATGGTCGTGCATAAGCCATCTTGGAATAAAAATTGCATGCAAGAAGAATATACTTATAATTCCTATTGTCTCTTGCATAATTAGACATGTCCATAAGATCTATTTGTACTAAATCGTTCATTCCTTTGCTTATGATCTTACGACGTAAAAATCGTCTTCTAGCTGGTGCATGTAACTCGGTTGCAATGCGACGTTTTATCATGCTATAATTTTTGATGTTTTAAGTTCTGTAATAATTTCTTCTATCTCGGGTGAGTGATTCAAATTACCTGCATCCCTCGACGCAACCAATAATCTTAATCTGTTTATTATTTCATTCGGATCGTTCCAGTAGACGTAATCTAATTTTCTCTGCGGTACATGTTCTTTCCAACGTAAACCAAATCCAGTTCGATTACTAACAAGGTCACGAATGATATGACGATACTTGAACCCTCGATTTGCTCTTAAACGTCCATCTCTTGAATAACCGTGTCTGTAAACTTGAGTATTCTGTAAGATTTGCGAATACACGTCTAAATCATCATCTGTGTACGATGTCTTGCGAGGTAAACGTTTAAATAATAATTCATATAAGCCTGCTGTGGGTTCATACGTTTCTGTTCCTATCTGAACACCATCAGATTTAAACACAACTGTCTTGTTACCCAATTTATACTCATTATCCTCGTAACGTATGCCGTAAGTATTGTCCATGTCACTCGAACTGGCAGTTCGAACCTTGTGTAGATACTTTGACACGAGATCAGATCCGTTAGCATCATCTGTAGTTTCGTCGTCGTTGTTGTCTTGGTGTGCTTTCGCTATTACTTTCAATGGTTCGGCTACAGGTTGAAGAACTTCAGACATGACTCGTTGCGTTTCGAATTTCATTCCTTTGAGAGAACGTAACTTTTCTCTTATTGCCCTACTGTGACGGGCAATGGATTCCTTAAGTCTTATAGCTTCAGCATCCATATCGAAATGAATGTATAATTAATCAGCTACTGCTAATTTATATGAAACTATCAGTTCTATACTTAATATATGACCATCTTTAGCACGTCCGACTGGCGCTGTAAACGATAGAATATCGCCAGTTTCAACTCTTACAGGATATCTTTCAACTAATCTTCCGTTTATTGCAAACAATGTATCATTTACAGCATGCGGATGTACCGATGATACGATGGAACACGAGAGTACACTTCCATTTCCAGGAACTTTATAGTATTCGAGTCCCGATGTTAACGTATACCTTAAAGAGGGACCTCGAAACGGACGTGTTTGCAATGAAATTATGAGTTGTGCTTTCAATTGTTGTAACATAGTGTTTACAACATTTCTCATTCGTGTTTTCATAGTATGAATATCATTATTTATAGTGATTAGTTTATTATCAAGTTCCGTTTGTCGTGCGGTTAGTTCTTTCACTTCTTTTTCTACAGCTGTAGTAATAGTCTCGCTAGCGGAGGTGATTGTTCTAGTTAACTGACTTTGTAATTCATTCTGTTTCCGTGTAATAGTATCGACAATGTTTGTTATAGTCTCAGTTAAACCCGTTTGCAATTCATTATGTTTCTGTATAAAGAAATGATTAACATAACTCATGGTGACTGCATCCCTATCATCTATCGGGTCGGCTAAATCCTTCAATCTCTTCATTCGAAATGATAGAGTTTCATTAGAGTCGTGAATTGGAATCCTATCATCTACATATTTTTTATTAGGAACGTCGTGTTCGTGAAGGGGGTCCAACAGCGTTTTCATTCTTATACCATCTATAATGACATTATTTTCGGAATCACGTTTAAATGCATATTTACTTAAGTACTCCATTAAATTGTTGTATTGGATGTCGAGCGATTTTTGTATGTGATCCCTAAGCATAGCTTCAAACTCGCCCATACGCTGATACGAGGTCTGCTCGCTGAAGATCTGCATTCGATTCTCGACGTCAGCCGTATGCGTATCCACATAACGTTTAGTCGATGCATCGTCACCTTATTCAGGGTCGTGAATATTGCACAACCGCTTTCCCTTGAATCGATAGTTTCCCGATCCATCTCTAGTTATGATATATCGATTGAACACACCCCTAGAGGGTATGATTCTTCGGGATCCGAACCTGTCGATACTCATTGCTTAAGTGATGGATTATTCTATTTATTCATTCTGATAAAGCGGTCAAAACCGTGACGGTAGCGTCCCTCGTTCAGTGGATATTCTGGTACTATAACAACAAAGGATCGTTCATCACTCTCCCATATATGTTTACACATATTCTTAAATTCATCATAGGACATATCGGTATTTACATAATCTTCGTATATATGTTTTAAATTGAGATTATCCTGTCTAAAGAATATAATCATATTTGCATTATCTCTAATTAAATGTTTAGGTACTTTAGCATATGATTGTGCTAAATATATAGCATCGACATTACGATGTCTACCCATACTGTAATATGAAGCTATCTTACCCTGTTTTTCATTTATCACATCATCAAATACGAATATCGAATTTTCTCTAGCATCCGACGTTTGAATTACTTTATCACCATCATCGAACGTAAATACACCTATATCGGGTATAGTTTTCAGTAACCTGAGTAAATATCGATATTTAGGTTGTTGCAACGATTTCGAGTATATGTAGAGGTTTTCGAATCTCAGACCATTCTCGTGAATAAGCAGGTTGAGTAAAACGTTCGTTTTTCCAGCATTTGAACTGCCAAGTATGAGCGCTCTAACGTTACTCGGAAACAACGTACCGTGTCGTCCTTTGCGAATGTCATCCTCGAAATCTAACACCTGTATGGGTAGCGTACACTTTTGCTTTACTATCTCCATATCGCGACTAATACTTATAAAGCATAAGTTTTGTCTTTTATTTCGTTCGTGATAAGGGCAATCTATGTCTTTACTGGATTTAGCCAATCGTCATAGGAATCGTATACTTATAAAGCGCACGTTTTGCCTTTTTTATTTCATAGTGAGACATGCGCTCTACACGTGCACGCAAAGGTTCGGGAATTCTTAATTCCTTGATTAATTCATTACCATTTGAGGCACATTTACCGGGTTATCGTTTCTGCGGTCCCGGAACGAAACTACATAAACGCTTGCAGAGAGGTGACTTACCGGTGAACGGGTTAGATTCAGCGTGTCTCGAGCACGATCGGGCTTCCGCAGAGAATACTGATACAGAATCTCGTCGTCTAGCCGATAAGGTGTTGTTAGAGAAAGCTTGGAGACGTGTAAAGTCTGCCGACGCTTCTTTGGGCGAACGACTTGCAGCTCGACTTGTGACTACACTTATGAAGGGTAAATTGGCAGCGGGCGCTGGCATGCGTAAACGTCGCAACAAGAGAGGTGGTTTCTTACCTTTGCTACCACTTTTAGCAGCTCTAGGTGCAGCAGGTGGTCTAGCTGGAGGTGCTGCTCAGATTGCTACGGCTGTCAATAAGAAACGTTCGGATGCAAAACAACTTGCGGAATTAACACGTCACAACGAGCGTATGGAATCTTTGGCTCAGGGCAAAGGTCTTCGCCGTAAGAGACGTCGTAAGGGTAGAGGATTATATCTTCGATCAAAAAACTCGGGGCGAGGCCTATATTTATCCCGGAAAAAGCCCTGAGTGCTAACGAGATCGATTCGTATGCACGACGTCTACGCATTCCACATTTTAGAGGTGTCTACATGATCGATAAACTACCTCCACATCCTCGATACTATGAGAGAATAGTAGTGAATCTGGATACATCAAATAACCCTGGTACACATTGGGTTGCTGTACGTAAGGATGGTGACGTTGCCTACTACTTTGACAGTTTCGGCGATCTGAGACCTCCGGAAGAGATAGAAACGTACCTTTCGGGTGTCAAGCTCCTATATAATACGACGAGATTTCAAGAATTCGATTCTGTGATTTGCGGTCACTTGTGCCTTCAGTTTCTCCTCGATGAGTTACACGATCACCGTGAGTGGTAGTGATACCAGCTTCTCTACATTTCTAAATCCACCATTACATCTGGATCCTAACGGACATTACGAGATAGCTCTATTGAATTTTGAGACTTTTTACTCGATTCCGAATGTGGACGAGAGTAATAATCTATTCCATTACGTTCGCGATGGGAAAGTCGAACGTATAGTAATTCCACCGGGTACTTATGAATTGGATGATATCGCCAGATTGATCAAGGATGCTCTCGACATCGGTGACGACTTTATTCTACGTGCTAATAATAACACCATGAAATCAGAAATTCAATCTCCCTATATTATCGACTTTAGTCGTGAGAGATCTATTGCTTCACTTCTCGGTTTCACCTCTAAACAGAGGGTACCGGCAAAAGTGCTGACCGAGTCTAATGATTTGGTTAACATATTCAAAGTCAGCATCATACGTATCGAGTGTAGTCTTGCAACGGGATCTTTCATCAATGGTAAAAGTGGTCATTCTCTGTATGAATTTTTCCCATCGGTACCTCCAGGTTATCATATTTCGCAGGAACCATCAAGTCCTATATATTTACCAATCATCGATACGAATCTCATTGATCATCTCGACATTAGAGTGGTAGACCAGAACGGCGATAAGTTAGATTTCAGGAACGAAACCATCACTGTACGATTGCACATACGTCGTAATGGGTATAAGTTTTAAGAGACGATGCTATATTAAAAAACATCTCTCGAGATTGATCTCTACTCGATCATCGACCCGCAAGCTAATCACATCGTCTAATCGAAGATTTCTCGCTAACTTAGGCTTCAAGGTTCTATGATGGATGTGTTGGACGTGACCGGGATTCCGACCTTTGATGATAAGATCAGTAAGGAGGAAGAACACGTATTCCTACCGTACAATACGTCAGCTCTCGATGTGAACGATGAAATTAGAATTCCATGTCAAGCTGAAGATTTGTACACGCTTCCTAGTAGAAGTTATCTCTACATTGAGGGGACTCTCACTAAACCCGACGGCACCGTTGCCACATCGAAATTGAGTAACAATGCTATGGCATTCCTATTCGATGAGATTCGTCTGGATATGAATGGAACGACTATTGATAGAACTAGGAATCCGGGCATTTCATCAACGATTCGTAACTATGCTGCACTGAATGAACTGGAATCGAATCGTTTACTGAATGCTGGATGGATCTATCCTGGAGGTGTGGTAGACATCGTGAATACATCGAATGGTATCTTCAATGCTATCGTTCCTCTTTCGATGTTGCTGGGTTTCGCCGACGATCACAAGGAGGTCATACTTAATAGCAAGTTTGAACTTATTCTCATTAGATCTAAGGATTCTAATAATTGTATCATTGGAAACGATCCTACAACCATACAACTAACTAGACTCGAATGGAGGATGCCTGTACTTCGACTTTCAGATTCTGAACGAGTTGATAAACTTAAACTCGTCAAATCGGATAAACCTCTACACGTCGCATTTCGAACCTTGGACCTTCACACTCAACCTGCTGTACCTCAAACTAAAGCGTTCACATGTAACATTGCAACCACGACTAAACTTGAAAAACCACGTTTCGTCATAGTCGGTGCACAAGTGGATAGATTGAATCATCTCGCTAAGGATGCTTCTCTATTTGATAATTGTAATATCACCAATCTGAAACTTTATCTCAACAGTGAATCTTACCCCTATCACGATATGAATTTGGATTTCGCCAATTCGAAATTTGCATCTCTGTATGATCAATATTCCAAATTTCAATCATCCTACTATGGAAAGGAGAATTACCCTCTTTTGAAAAGGAACGACTTTCTGAAATATGCACCGCTATTCGTCATCGATTGCTCTCATCAACCTGAGGATACTGTGACGGGGGCAGTGAATGTCAGATTGGAAGTTCAAGCATCGTTAAATTTTCCTGCACAAACTTCATTATTCTGTTTAATTATTCATGATAAATTATTCACTTATAAACCACTAACTCATGTTGTACAATCTATCATATAGGTGTAATAAATAAAACATTACAAATTCAAATTATCTTTTTATTGACTTTAACATACATCTCCAATATCCTCTTCCTTGCACTCCTGCTTTTTGCATCATATGAACATAATGATTTATGAATATCATACAACTGATATAAATTTCTTTCAATATATGGAATTAGTCTTTTAAGTCCATTGAATGCAGTACTATTCAGATTTATACTGCCCACATTTAAACATGTATTCACAAACGTTATTTCTTGCATCTTATTCATGCATAACATTATATTAAATGCATATATTATATTTTCACTGTACGGTGCACATGGATGCTTACCATCTTTCAGGTACGTATCCAAAACACACAAATTTGACATTATTACCTCCCAATCCTCTTTTGTAATATACACAAACGTATCGTCATGTGTGTCTTTAATGTAAAGTGATGGGAGTTCATTGTATAATCCTATGTTCACACGAAAGTCAATGCTGATGGAGATGTCGTTATCGTTCATGCACACACTATTTACCATCACTCGCAACTTCCTCCTCTACTTCTTCTGCGAAGGGTGTGAAGGGTTCGAACATCATTATGATGAAACTGTCTTGATCGAACGTCTTCTTGGCTTTGACGATTCTCGGTTTGCAGTTCGTCTTCTTCTTTTTCTTGTCTCCTTTCTTACTGGATCTGCGGACATACACGAACTGTCTCAACATCGTGAATATTTAATACACTTGTTAACGTAAAACTCTTATTATATTTATACTCACTTTTCTATGACTTCCTCCTCGGGTTTCGATGTACCGATATCCTTAAACGGACGATCATTGTACGGACCGCACACATCTTCACCTTGATCATGTTCGGACTGGCATGCCACATCTTCACTTTGGGCTTTACTGAAATAAACATATTTATCATTAGTTATCTAACACATAACAACACTTTCACGTTAACACACAATTATAATTCTACTTACCCGAGGTACACTTTACAATTCTTTCCGCATTGAGCATAAGATGTGATCGAATCATGATGGGAAGGATTCTTGCAAATCACTTGATGCATCTTTCCATCACACGTTTCATCGTGGTGCTCAACCCAATGCTTTTGCAAATCTTCGAAATTGCGTAGATTCTCCCAGAATCTGGTATCACTTTCAATGATAGGTGTTGTTGTTCCACTCATCTTGACGTTGCGATGTTAAGTGAGAATGCATTCGTTCCCGAGTGAGCAGATGGGTGATGAAACGTGATCATACCTGTCTCCCCCCTCCCCATCCTATCGTCGATTGTACTTAACGGACGGAGGGTTTGTGTGAAGTGAGGACAAGTTCGTTCCCGAGCTGGCGGGACAGGGTGAGACCTGTTAATTCGAATTTACTCACATATGCACAAATCTTGAGGAATGACAACACGTCATCACCCTTATACTTCAATGTGGAATAGATTTATATTTTCTCGTACCTCGATGTGGGAATGGAATTTAACCTTTTCTTAACCTTTACATAGCTCTTGGATACAATAGCTCAAGGAGAGATTCTGCATAGGGAACACCCCTTACCAGAATGTCTTATTACATTTATTTTCATAAATCTCTCCCAGTAAACATACCTAATCATTCTCTCGATATTCTTTTATCTAAAGAATAACGATACTACATCATATATCATACACTAAACGTAATAGATATCAAACCCTACACTCGATATTCATACATGAGAGTTCAAGCACAGACATCGAAGCACTGAACGTAATAGATATCAAACCCTAGACTCGATATTCATACATGAGAGTTCAAGCACAGTCATCGAAGAATTACTATCAATACATTTAATTCAAACATCCCCGGAACCCCCCCCCCCCCGTTACCCACCCCGCCCCATCACAATATCGAACCCTAGACTTCGATATTCATACATGAGAGTTCAAGCACACACACACACACATCGAAAAGAATTCACATTTAATTCAAACATCCCCGGAACCCCCCCCCCCCCGTTACCCATCCCATCCATCACACATTACACATCACACACACACACACACAATCATCATCATCATCATCATCATCATCATCATCCCAACCCTCAAAAACATCTCACTGCACAGGGGAGAACGGCACTACGCCAACACTCCCCTTCTTTTACAACTCGATTTTCATATAGGAGAGTTCTAAATCAATGAGCATTCTACATCACTCATATATTAACACAGAGGAGAGTTCAACATCTTATCTACACTGTGCTGATTCTCTCAATTCTATACTACTTATATGTATATATATGTTTATGTAGACCCGCCTCTGTAGCGTAGATGGAAGCGTATCTGCCTCCCGTTTAAGAGGTCCCGCATTTGAGGACGCATTTGAGCTTCATTTCACCCATCTCATTGACCGTCCGATATGACACCCTTGGAGGACGTAAAATTACAAATATATATGTTTATGTCGGTATATCAATGTACTAATGTCATACTACTTTCTCAAACTACTCTACTACAGAGGACTTTCTCCCTCTACTCCAAGTTTAAGATTAAATATTTACAAATGTAGTTTCATTAAAATTTCATTGTATATAATTGAGTACAGTTCTGAAGTAATAACTAAATGTTAAAAATGTAGGACGTAGAGTTTCGGCGTTCTAATTCGCACGATACTACAGCAGACTCAAGAATGGATCTTAGCATTATCAAGATAGAAGAGTATTGAACATTATATATGAAATCGTCAGTGACAAAGGGAACTAAGCTCAAATAAATTATTTGTTTTAAGCAGATGTGCATTATTGTGTCGTGTAGATAAGTAGTATGTTCACCGGTTTGATCCCAGACGTGATAACTAAGGAGCAGATTTATTGCCACTAAAAGTGTGTTAAATAGGCAGGCAAAAATACGCTAAAGTGGGCCAAATATACATTTAAATAGGCACTAAAACGTTGCTAAGTAAACACTAAGAAATACACAATTATAGTAAAATGGCTCTTAAAATGTACTATAGCAACATGACAATTATCACAACATATGCTGCAAGAAATTCGCTAAACACATACTACTTTGCGTTTCTTTAAGCAAAATAGTTATACATTTATTCCAAATTTCATAAATGGCTCACAGCAAATTAAGGTAACAGATATTGTCTTATAGTTAAAATACGTATAAATCCACTTCACTAAGTAAGAAGCATAATGTGTAGAGAGGTGTGAAGTAATTATGTCAAAAAACGAAAACATGTCGTTTGGGGTTTCTTAAGGGTGAAAATTGAAATATCTGAAGATTTTGTTATATTTGTTTCAAACTTAAACCATTTACATTTGTGATCGATCAAGAATGTAATAATACCAAGTTTCAGCTTTTTAGTTCCAATAGCTCCTAGGGAATTAACAGTTTATGTCTAAATTACAGGCAATTTTCTAACTGTTCCACTTACTGTAATTTAAAAAAGCCATTCTTGGTGTATATGCTTTTGCACACATTTTAACCTACTAGTGACCTGCACCTATGTAAAATATTTGTCGTCCCCATATCAGTGAAGGCAAAATGTAATCCTACCAATTTAAATCTTTCTATTTTCCTAGGCGTTTTCAGTAAGAGGTGAGCATTGTAATCCTGTTGAATACAAATAGCAAAATCACAACAAATGAAATTGGGTAAACTTAATATGCAGTTGCTCCTACAGACATGTTTAGAATTTAACATAGATTAATAGAGAACTGCCTCCTGTGGAACATTTTGAAGTTAAGAAAATGCAGGAAATATGGAATCTGAGAAATCTGATGTTAAAATTACGTAATGGCAACTACGATTGAGGTGTAGGGTTATTTTAATAATCATGTGACGTTTTCTGCAATGCCGTTAGAAAAATCAATTCCTATAGTATTGAAGTATGTCTATATTGATTTGAAGACAAAAATACTAAATTTGGGATTTCTGTAAGCTTTTGGCCAATTTGCCCAGGTGTTTCTTCTCAATAGAAACGATTGTTAGAAAGATAGGAAACTCGAAAGTTCATCACAGCTATCTTAATATCACTTAGGATGATATCACAAGTGTCAGAGAGATACAAAGCACAGAACAAAAATTAATTAAAAGCTAAAGCTAGATAATCCTAGTTTTAGTAATAAAAACCCTAAATGCCCCGTTGTCGTCTAAGAACAAATAGTAAAACACAGACTTTTAGTAAGCGTTTTCCGTTCACTCAGACAGAATTACAGCAATTAAGGAATCGTGAAAATAACTCTCGGACCTACTTTTATAAAGGTAGTTCTGTAAATTTTAGGCAAACCATTAAAATTTATTGGTCTGTAGGTTCATTTTCAGTGCTGGAAACAACACCGGAAGCTATATTTAAAACCTTAGTGTGTGTAGCCAAGTTAATTATGAGCTGGCCTTACAGGTTTAAGTTGTAACCTGAACAGAGTCCGAGAGTGGTGATTTTAAGATTGGCTAAAACAACAGCTTCATGGCAGAGGATTTACACACATGTAAAAGAAATCTTAAGGAAGTAAATTCCTGCTTAGCAACGGTACTGAATGTGATCTGATATTATTGCTAACAATTGACGTGATCAATAATATAATTAATAATCCCTCCCCCAAGTATTACTATTAGCTCAAGAAATAAGCCTTTAAACCAGCACAAAAATATTATGACACTGCATTGAAACTGCCAAGGATAATACTCGTAACAAAATTGTGAAATCCAGTACACTAAGTTTGCAAAGCTGTACCTATGAGCTTCAAATATATAATGTTCTAATAAAGATAAACCGCGTTAGACGCGCTTGTTGAAAGATTAAGACATGTTTTAAGCTAATTCTAAAGTCGCAACAAGTGATGAAGAAAATTTTACATTAGGCACATTTGGGGTTTACTTTGGAAAACTGAAAAAATTCAGTTTATCTCCTTTCGGTTCTCCTCAGCATACTAATTTGTACATGCTTTGGCTTTCAGGGCCAGCTTTAATCCAATATGACATTCATCCTGACGTTTCGCTCATATCTCCAACGAGCATCTTCAGAGGACTCTGGCTGGGTATTTGCTACTCTCCAGAGTGTGCCATTTTGATCGAAGGGGCACTTGAATCAATATTTTGGGTTTATTAGGGCTTTATATGTTGTGTTTTCGGCAGAATTACACAATTTTAGCCGTAGAATTAAAATTTCCTTACCAATTTTTTTGTTGAAATGTCGCGTGATATCTTTTAGCTGAATGTGTATATGAAATGCTAAAGAGCGAACGGTGAAGTCTTTGAAATTTGCTCTAAGTTCCAGTGTTAAAGGTAACTTTGCAGAGCTTTTATTTCACTTTCTTACTCTAAACATCTGCTAAATCGAAAATGGTGGAAATCGAAAGTTGTTAAACACATTTCTCTCAAACAAACTGTCATATACCGCACTCTCCGAGCCTATTTCTTTGTGAGCATGGCGACATCTGTGTGATATATGTTATTATTGGAATAGCGATGCGAATATCTAGGGATATATTTATCTTCTGCATATCATATTTACCTTGAGGTAAGTTCTGCTTTCCACCCAAACTTTCGACAGTGAGATATCATTAGATATACACGTTAAAAGTCCTCTGTATCCAATAGACTTTCTTTACTCAAAGTTGCACTATACGCTGGTAAAAATTTTTATTCTTCTCTCTGCTTCATGTTTATTGAGATAAGCTTTTGCCTAAGGTAATCCTTATATATCCAGCGGGTTTATACAGGAAAACTTCGCATTAAAAATAGCAAAATGATTTAAGAGCATCTTGCTATATTATGACTTTAAATCACCACTGTGTTATCATGACCAAGAGATAAAGAGCTAATGACATATTTTTATTTGAGAAAAGTCGAAAAAGTTTGTCTTTGCAATATCTATGAGGAGAAACGCCAACAAATTCTTCGTAATGGTTCTTCGTGGCCATTTGGAAGGCAGAGTTTCCTTGAAGTAGATTTATCTAGGGCATCAAAATTCGTGTATCTCACGAGGAAAGCCTTAATCTCGGGATTGTACTTTTAATTAGGCAAATATCCGTCTCAATAAATTTGTGCTAATATTTGTGTGGTATGGTTAATGAAAATATTTTCTTTAATTTTGAGAGAATTCATCATTAGCTTATAGTTAACTATGCAGTAACAACATTATCTGTTAGAATAAGAGTTAAGATATCGAGTCCAAACAGAGTACACTGCATAACATCCGAACGTGCTTTATAGTAAACAAACCGTACAAATGATCACAAAAGTGAAACAACTAAATCACAGTACATAAAACAAATAAAGGTATATTGCTTAAAAACACGGAAGTTGTGAAACAACCGTTTACATCTAGCGGTCTTTACATTCAGTTAATTCCGAGTACTACGCGACGTTGTCCTTTTCCCATTAGGTCTGCATAAGCGATAAAAGAATTCAGATAGATCAAATACTGATGTTAATGCTCTACTTCACAAAATAAACACGCGGGATGGAATTACGAACAGCTAATTCTTTGAATTCGACGGAGAGCAACGCAACCTTCTCAGCTGTGTCATTTGTACTATATTCCTACAATACAACTCTTTTGAAAATATAAATAAGTAATAAAACTCTCACACCGTTAATTTGGACGATAATGAAATGACGCTCAAATGAGTGCAGGCTTCATAGAGCTTAGAGCGCTGCAATCCTTATTACCGTTACAAAATATAGAACTCAAATTCTTTTTAATGTTTCCGAGTTTAGTTAGGTCACCTGGGATTGAACTATTTCCGAATTTACTACGGATATCATCACGTCGTGGGCGTTCACTACTTTTAGAACAAGTCGTGATGAACAGCGGGTAAGGCAGCTATTTGTTGGTCCAGCGCAGAAATGTTGTCCATTAAATCGCGCAATGTAACAAGAACTTACATTTGTAACTAAGAATCACTCATCATGGCAAAAAATTCGTTACGTATATTAATTTGTATTACATTATCTGTCACCATAGTCAATTATTTAATAGTAGTTCATTATTTTGATAATTTCAATAACAATCTGACCATTCAGTTAAAATATCTGTACATTTATAACTTCCTACATATGGAGGATGCTGTTATGTACTACTACTGAGTATTTAATAGTAATTACAACACATTTTAATATATATTAATTCTCTACTGGACTGGTAGGAGTAGGAGGTCAGTATTTACCTAAAGTAACACTTTAACTGTTTATTTTCAGGTTATGGTCGGGACTATTTCTTACTACTATTACATTGATTACATTTAAATTTGTTAATTTTATGTTAAGTTCGCTTTCGTTCAAATAGAATTATGATGATGAGTGTTAGCTCAAGATATATTTGTGTTTGCGTTATATATTAGGAAAGGTTACTGTAAATTGTTTTAATTTTTGATATTGATATTTATCTTATCACTAATATTTTGAATTTGTAGTCTTCATTTAATCAGTATTTTATTTGTTTTATAGAGTTCATATTGCTTGGGTATTTATTATCCTAGTGTAAAGTCTTATAATGTCTGAATATTAACTTAATTGTGAGATGTAGCTATTGGGTGTATATTTGAATATAAAATTCCATTTATTGCTTAGATTGTATAATAAAACTTTAATTTCATTATCAGCTGTAACAGCAGGGATAGTACAGACGTAGTACACTCGCTGGACCTTTTCATCTCTTATACAAATACTTATTTCTCTAATCAAGTCTTCGCAGGTGATCAGCCCTGTCAGGTTCCTGAAGAAAGCCATGGAGTTGGCAATGGCCGAAAGCTTGACGTTTATTAATTTGACACGGCTGATCACCCGCGAAGCCTTTATTAGTAATGCTCGCTGTAAAAGCTTCAAGTCTTACTTATTTCTCTATCTGCTTTAAGATGGACATTATCTTACTGTAGTTATAAGGGAATTCTGTAGACTTTAAGTGATGGTCAAATATATTTAACTGGTCGTCTAGGTGACGTCTTTGAAATTATATTCTAATTGTAATTTTTTTTTTTTTTTTTTTTTTTTTTTTTTGCTATTTTAACTGACCGTGTCTCAGCATTCTAAGATCTAGATTTCCCCTTTCCATTTCATACCCATAGGGTTTTATTTGAAAATATCTTTTAATTTAGGGAACATCAAAACGTATAGGTATTGCCACTGAAGGTCTGTATTGAATTTTTGAACATTAACACAATACTTTCCACACTCAGGTACGTAAAAAGGACTTTCCAATTCTGAAAACATAAAAATTGTGGAGTATAATCAAGAGTAAATCTGAAACGGTTGTCCTTACAAAATAAAGCGTAAAATTTAAAGCATAAAATGTATCAGAGGTAAATTGTATGTTGTAACAATATCTACATTCTATGTGTAGCATGATTTTATTTATCTCTTACACTTTCCATTTATGTAAAGTGATTCAGAATGAAAAGGAATTTTGACGACATTCTTAGCAGAGAAACAAATGTATTTCATTTGTCATGATGATGTTTTTAAATATATATTAATCAAAATCATTAGATGCAGCTTTTGATATAACCGGGATACTCTAAACTGTTTCCATTTAGGGCGGAGTTTGTTATTGGGAGACTTTATTGTAAGTCTTGTTTGTCGTTTTTGAAGGGAAACTTATATAAAACTTTGGTACTACTTCACGCTAAAGTAAAGCCGAACAGAAAAGCGGTAAAAACTTGCAGTTTAAATATCCCGCGTGTTTCCTGACTGACTACGATCACAGCGACACGCATTTGCACGAAACACAAGGTACACGTAGAATATTACAGATGGCGCTCAATTTCTAATTGTTATGTGTATAGCAATTTAACTTAGTTATTAAGCACCTTTTTGCAACATATTAGGACAATAATGTTTTATTTGTTTGCAAAGTACTTGCGAATGTTAACTATAATATTAGAGAGTTACATTACCCAAAATATTTCATATAGGCGGAAAAGAAACATTGTGCTTCGGAACCGATGTCTACAGAGTGTTGTATAACTAAAACAAATTCAATCTTAGATTTTATGATGTTTGCCTTTTAGAGATTTTATGAATAACTCTAGTACGCTCTAAGTACACTGAGCCACTGTTGTATGAATCAAAGTATAAATTATTCCTTGTCTCTCCAAATGAAGTGGCTACTTTCCGCATTTTATAGCCAAGTTCGTTAGATTTGGGAATTAACATTCGCAGCATTGGAACAATTATTCTTTTATTTGGCTTTAAATTAACAATTGGAAACATCTGTTCATATGAAGTACCGTACATTGGCATAAATCTTGAGGCAAGTACATCTATTTGGTGCGATTTATTTTGTATGTCTGTCGTTATCACTTGTTTCGCACTCAAAGTTATTGAATGTAGAAGGTTCTCCAAACAACGTGGTGTTAAATACCACATTTTGATTGTTATGTTATTTTCCACAATGGCCCATTAAAATTAAATGCAAGCGGCAAAGCTTCAATTAGAGTTAGTATAATTAACAACAAGGCCTCCACAAGGCTGACGTAACAACATAGTGGAGTTTTTTTTTTTTTGCTTGTAGTTTACGTCCTCCAACGTTAAGTCATATCGGACGATAAATGGAATGGGTGAACAGATGACCAAATGAGCCCAGGGTCCATAGACCTTGGAGTTACCCGACATTCGTCTTTCAGTATAAGGGAATACCCCGGAAAAACCTTATTCAGATAACCCACCCTGACCGAGAATCGAACTCGGAACCTCTTGAACGTGAGGCACACACGCCACCACCTCTCTACCATTGCGGGCAGATGGGAGATGAAACTTACTTCACAATAGGAAATCAATCTTTCCAAATGTAATTATTTCTCCTGTCATAAATTTACTTTCGGCTACCAAATGTTGGTTTCGTTAAGTTCAAGTTAGTTACTTAACCGCTACCCAAGGTAGTGGTGAGGTCAGACTCCCAGATGACATCTAACCTGAGATCACAATAATGTCCAACAGCAACTGTTAAATCTGAATGTAAAAGTAGCCCAAAATACATTCTGTTAAAACATAGGTAAACTTACTAATTAATAGTTATTTAAAACCAGAATTCCAATAAGGAAACCATTGTTGAATTATTGCCCTTAAATTTCAAAGTATCAAGGTGAACATATCTCTGTATTAACCGATGGTTAATTATTTGTACGAGCGAGGGAAGTATAAAATAGCAGCCTAGAGGAGATTGTCAAATATTTACGCAGAATGTCGTTCTAAGGTTGCTTTGAAAGTCACCGCCCTCGCATTAAGCACAGGCAACATAAGTACAAAAACAGAATTTAGAAATACGATTCAAAATTTGGAAAATTCTAACGAAGAGTATGTCGGAAAATGGCTTACTCATTAAAAATATATTGAAGAAATTGCAGTGTTTAAACCGAATGTACATTGTTTGTGTACTAACGTTGTTTCTATCTCTTACAGTTTACCAGATATACAGGTCATTTGGAACAAAGAGTTTGAAAATGATTAACGATAGACATCTCAGTAACTTATGTACATGTGAATCCATTTTTCACATACACATCTAGGTTAGACGCTAAGAGCCCTTTGAGTGGAGGATTTTTGTTGTTGTTGTTGTTGTTTTGTGAGAACCCTTATTGGTTCATCCAGGGATTATCCTGAATTAATTTCAGATATTAACATTTTACAGATGATTTCTTTTCGGCCCATGCTGCTGAAAGTTGCGCAAGCACATGTACTCATAAAGGGAGTGAGGGAGAGGAGAAAAAGATGGAGGCTTTGATAAATTCTAAAAAAAAAATCAATATTTAGACTCATATGAACACAAGACCGTCGTTTCCTTTGTAATTTGCACAGCCACTTCTATTGGCGTACTACATAGTTCAGTTATTTGCACTTGCATTAGAGATTGTAAGAACGTTGTATGTATTTGGCTGTACATAATATATCACTCATTTCTAAATTCAGACCAGTAATAGCGATTTATGCGGAGACGGCTAAAGAGGTCTAAAGCATATCATGTAGTAAATGACACATAGGTAAATTTGTTGTGAAGGGATTTCTGTTACATTCCTGTTGTTTTTCCTACTTTACAAGCTCAGAATATGGTGAATATCATATGCCATGTTTGACTACGGTTTAATTTAATCTCTGGTATTTTTGTGCTTCACTTTGTTATTTAATTTACGATTATTCGTTTAATGCAACCTGAGAAGTCTGTGCTGGCCAAGCATTGCTTTGATAACAACCATAGTGCCAACGTTTGGGAGACGACTATCTTGGCAAAATGCAACAGTTCCTGGGAGCAGAGAATTAAGGAGGCTTTAGCTATTTCCTATGAGAGGAGTCGGCTTAGTCGTGATGCTGGATTTAGGTTCAGCTCCTCTTGAAATCCGGCCTTAAAAAGGAAATCCGTTGATTTAAGAATCACAGATCCACACAGTTTGATAATCATGTTAAGTAGTTGCGTTTCTTTGACAACTTTAATTTTCTATACTAACGCCATATACTGACCTGGCATTTAATTTACTGAAAGCAGTCTTTTGTTCAGTAATTCGAATTTTAATAGTGTTTTCTTTTTGTTTATATATGTGTGGTCCTGCGCCGTGGCGTAGCGACTAAGGAAGCATGCCTAGGCCCCTGGCCAAGGAAAGCGAACCGGGTTCGATCCCACCCATGTGGTGGGGATTTTAGGTCCCGGGTATAGGACCGGTGCCCACTCATCATCGTGCGGAAGGTGAGGAGCTTAACCTAGCTAAACAGCCCTGGTCACGAAAACCGACGTTCCAGCTGGGGGATGCTGAGATGCTGACCACATCTTGTCCCCGTATCGGTTGGATGACCGTCCAGCTCTGCCGTACGTTAGTGGGCTTGAGGCCGGCAGTCGGGTTGATGGGCCTTGGCCCTCTAAGGGCCGTCCTGCCAGTGGTTAACTGTAACTTATATGCTTGTGATATATATGGTGTTATTACGACAAGCAAAAAGAAAAAGTTGATGTAATTTGGTGACTCGTACGTACTCATTATTCGGTAGGTATCCCTTTCTCCTTGACATTATTGCTATTGCGAGTTTGTTTCTATTGTTATATATTTCTTGTTTTGTTTTCTTTCCTTATTACTGTAGATAAATTAAAAGTCCTGCAGTGTATGTGTTCCTTAGACAATATTCATGAGGTCAAAGTTCATTTAGGATATAGCACTAATATAATTTTATTCTCTATTATTATATTAAATAAACAGAAATCTACTAACTTGTAACAGTAGTTTTGGGTTATGTTCAGAAAAATTATGAAAAAATTATAAATTTCTAAAAATATATGTAATTGTGTGATTGGCCGAAGTAATAATTGTATGATGTAATATGACGTAATGTGGTTACGTGCCATTAAATCGGTCAATCACAAAACTAAGTTAGGAGTAACGATAATGACGAAAAATCAATAATATTTGTATAGAGAGATGTTTTGTAATGGTGAGTGTGATGAATAGTGGTGAAGGATCAAGAACATTTAAATAATAGTTTGAATTTGTTTAAATACAACAAAGTAAGAATTTAAAGATACGTTGAAAGTGACTAGGAAAGGAAGTTAAAGTAAAATATGATCTAAATAATACAATTAAATAGTTACAAAATTTGACTTCTCCGAAAGTTTATTCCGAACCACGCCTTAAAACCAAGGATATCATGACTCGTAGTTATCCAAGTACAATCATCAAAAAACAAATCAAAATATAACGAATTTGTTATTTCTGGCTTCTTCACATAGATCTTCGAATGGTCAACGTGCATTACATCTCAAATATAAAAATCCCGTACCAAATTGCGCTCGAACGTGTGGATTAAGATAGAGGGAAATTAACGACGAATAGTATCACATTCCAGTCCCAAACTCTAAAGTAACAACACTTAGAGTGGGCGTTTGTCGTCTTATAATTTTATTTAGATATTTTTAATAGTTCCCGAGCAAGCGATCCATTTGCACTAGAAAATGACATTCACAGAAGAGCATTCAGAGCAAGAAATGGAATTAGACACACATGCAAGTGGACGTGTACATAGAACTTCATAGAATATTTCATAACTGATTGTCAACAAATAGTACCCTAAATGATGGTCCAAACGCTTACCACTCCACGCTAAGGTGAATAGAACTTATTATTTCCTTTTGTGTACTTCAGAATTAGTTACATTACAAAATGGTAGTCTGTTAATAAGCTACACAAGCATACGAGACCCACATCGGGGCAGAGAGAGCAATACTAGATCCAGACTTTGACCAAACGCCCACAGAGGAATGGAAACACCAAATGTCGGTCTGAGACATGTTCACTTGGATCGCGTCTCTGGACTTCCGTCAAGGAGGAGTGTACCGTGCATCGAACCAGTGTTCCTGCAGGTTACGTGGCCTATGCTGCCTACAGTATCACCTAATTTCCTGCCCTGCTGGGAATGGGCTACTTTGCAAATGATCGAAGTTCCGGTGAATACTAACATTATGTACAGGTTGTGTTTTAATAAACACATAGCCAACAACAGTAGTTGACCTACTAACTGAATCATCTGATGAGCTGCACTCACATGACTTTCTCTACTCTAGTAAAGCTGTTCATGCAATAGTCACTTCATTACGTTAACAGAGATAAGCCTTGCCTTATTCCTAATTTTCTCCTAGGTGCCTGGAGAATACGGGAATGCAATAGATTTTAGCGATAGTCAACTGTTTAAGGAGCTTTTATCTGAGTGGTGCCTTTGAAATTACGTTCTCTTGGCATGGTCAAGGTTTAACAAATGAATAGCGGACTGCTAAAGAGAAAGGAACTGGTAAATTTAGGTAAATGAGAAGGAATAATCCAAGACATTGTTCACTCTACAAAACATTTATTATATATTTATTCTCTGTTTTACACCAATTTACATTTAGATAATCTCATGCTTATGTAAAGCAATTAAACGGACTTCAGAAGACATTCCTGAAAATTCAAGATGTACATGTGCTTTGCCATGAAAATAACTGAATCATATTGTATTTCAATTTTAGTGGTTATAATAATGAAAGAATAATTTTCCATTTATAGGAAGGATGCATTTGGGTGTGCTCCTTGAAATTGTTTGTACATGCTTCATCTAAATAACATTGCTATTAGGTGTCCAATCGACATTTGTCTTTTGAATTAGACTGTTCAAAGAAACACAAGCACACATCAACTAATACAAGGAATTTTACCCGCCTCGGTAGTGTAGATAGTGGCACGTCTGCCTTACGTTCAAGAGGTCCCGAGTTCGAATCTTGGTCTGGGTGAGTTACCTGGATAAGGTTTCCCGGAGTTTTCCCTCATCCTAAAAGACGAATGTCGGGTAACTCTAAGCTCCATGGACCCTGAGCCCATTTTACCCATTCCATTCATCGTCCGATATGAATTAAAGATTTAAAGGACGTAAATTACAAAAAAGGACTTTTCTCTAAAATGCTCAATCTTGTTTGATATGGAATATAAAAAGTAACTGAAATTACGAGAATTAGCTAATCTATTAACACATTACTCTTAAATGATAGTATGAATCCCATTTCTCTGTATTAACGTCCTTCGATTTTAAGTTATATAGTACAACGAAATGGGTAAATGTCTTTCAGATAGTTCCGGCGTCTATTGGGGATAGAGTTGTCCGATATTCATCTTTCAGGATGAGGGGAATCTCCAGAACAACTCTTATTCATGGAACTCGTGACCTCTTAGACGTGAAGGAAATTAAATATTACTTATACTAAAGACACTAACATGCATCCCATAAACTTAAATAAAACATGCCTTATATGGCAGACCAGATGTTGATCAAGTGACATTAGACTCTATAGAAGCTGATCTTAAACAACTGTTTCATAAGATTGCATAATGAGTATCTGCAACTGTAGATCAGAACGACTGGTTGTGGATTGGTATAATGACATAGTTTGCTCGACAGCTGGATTTTAAACATAATTCGAACATTTCACTGCCGGTTCATTTCTAACAATAATAAAATACAGCAGAATAGTACATCGGGAGCCAAAAGGAGATAGTGAAGTAACTGTAGTCTTACACTTAAGAAACCAGCATCCTGTCCCAATCAAAGTACAAGAAGTCTAGAAATCCCATAAATATCTATTGAGATGTCCCCTTTTATGATGTATCACAATCTTCCGGGCACTTGAGCAACCACAACTAACAGCTTGCAGATGCAGATGTCGCTGGTGTTCAAGCAAAAGAGGAACGTGTTGCGTATAACAAGCTACCCAATGATCCCGGGTTCGCCGAACTTAAATAGCAACTTTGGTCCCTAACCGACAATTGATTTAGTGGTTAAACTGTTCACAGATAAACTCACACATATACATACGTCAAGAGCGATAGAAATCAACATAAGCAACTTTAACGCATTTCTATTATATATCAGTTTGTTGTGTGTTGATTTCAAAGAGTAAAAAACCGTTGTTAAACTTATTCCTCTACCTACTTTAATGTTATAAAAAGTTTATATATAACTAATCCTTATAGGTACAATGGGATTAGGAAAACTCAATAAGCTTAAATGAAAGAAAAAACCTTTATGAGCCTGTCGCTCTATAACGACTTTAACATTCCATTTTACTTGCATGGTCTACACATAAACACAAACAATTATTTGTATGAGGAACGTAAGAAAACTGTCTGTCCCGCAGTATTGTCGCGGTAACGGGCATAAAATTTTCGGAGCAAATAGAGAACAGACGGATACTTTTCACGTAGATAACGGGCTTGCATAAGCAGATATACATAGCGCTTGACATAAAGGACTTGCCGCCCCGATAGGGTATCACGCCTCCGGAAAGTGATAGAATATTCAGATTACGTCATTAGATGCCTTGTATATTCCATAAATATCTAGTGATTGTACAGAACAGTCTCGAATTATGAATGAGGTATTTAAGGAAGTGACGAGTTGTGTAATGAGATTGTTGTGCTAACGAGAGCTGATAATAACGCTGCTTGTTATTCTCATCGACCTTGGTAGACTGTTGTATGTGACGTAATGTTGTTACGTGAAAATTGAACAATGTATTCCTTCGGAAATAAAGAACGATTTTTAATTTCTGCAAATTGGAATTTTAATTCTACGAACCCACAAAGTCAATGTATGAAGTAGTAGTTGTACTAATAAATCACCACCACCACCACCACCACCACCACCACCACCACCACCACCACCACCACCACCACCACCACCACCACCACCACTACCACCACCACCACCACCACCACCACCACCACCACCACCACCATCATGCCTGGATAAGGCCATCTACCACACCTGGCTGGAACGTGTACAGCGGAAAGTTGCACTGCGTGTCTGTAGTGCCTATCGGACTACCTCAACGAAGGCTTTGTAAGTTGTCGCCGGCATCATTCCCATCCATCTCTTGGTGCAGGACCGCACCTATGCTCATGGCACTGGTACGCCAGAGCAACGGCTTTTGGTTCGCGCCCATACCATCCGACGATGGCAGGAGGAATGGAATCAGGAAACACAAAAGGCACAATGGACCAAGCTGCTGATTCCGGAGATCACTCCCTGGCTCTCTCGTGTGCACGGAGATGTTGGGTACTATCTTACCCAATTCCTGACAGGCCATGGCCGTTTCCGATCTTACTTGCACCGTATGGGGCTCCTTGCCTCCGACCTCTGCCCTTATTGTGCAGAAACGGACACCCCGCAACATACACTTCTGGAATGCACTCAATGGATCGACCACCGTAACCGGGGCCATGCTACCATCGGTCAGGTTGTTACTTTGGCAACTATTCTCCCAATTATGCTGGAGTCCCGGGAAAACTGGAACGCTATTGCTAAAATGGTTACATCTATCCTCAAGGCGAAAGAGCGGGACGACCGCCGAGAATAAGTCGGCCGAGGCCTCTGCGTGTACCTAAACCTTCCATTGGTACGCAAGTACGATTGACCATCTTTATTGCCCTTCTTCCCGAAGTAATACCGATTGGTGGTCCCAGGAAGAAATCTCTTATGGCTAGCAGGGGTTTTTTGTTTTTTAGTTGGTAAGAATCCAACTCGCCAAGTCTGGCGTCTTTTGAAGATTTTTCCCCTGCCTAAAAAAAAAAAAAAAAAAAAAAAAAAAAAAAAAAAAAAAAAAAAAAACACCACCACCACAACCATAATGGAGACAACTTTATCATATTTCACGTTATTTAATTTGTTATATATAGGTTACGTGCACCCCGGCCTTACCTTACTCCCTCCGCCAGGCTTGAAACCGGGACCTACTGAAGAATGTGCTACTATGCTATACATACGAATGTTCTCATTTGAGCACTAGCGACACTTGACGTTCCAGCTCGCTAATCATTGTTCTGATGGTGTCCGATAGAGCGTTCTATTTTGTTCGAAGGGACATTTGAATCACATATTTCGGGTTCCTTTAGGCTTCACATATTCTGTTTTCGACAGACTTTCGCGATTTTACGCGTAGAATTAAAATTGCTTTACTAATTATTTCGTGTTGCAACTTCGCGTGATATCGTTTAGCTGAATGCAGTTAATATAAAGGAACTGCAAATTAGCGGACGGAGAAGTCTTTCAAATTTTCTCTAATTCCAATGATCAAGGTAGCCTTGCATAGCTTTTATTTCATTTCAACTCGCTTATTCGAAGCGTTTGGTGGAAATCGAAAGTTTGTAACCACATTTGCCTGAAATCAACTGTCATTTACTATACCCTCCGAGCCTATTTCTATGTGAGCACGGCGACATCTGTGTGATATATGTTATCATTGGAATAGCGATGCGAAAATCTCGAGTTGTATTTATTTTCTTCTGCACATCATTGTTTATTGACATAAACATTTGCCAAAAGTTATCCTTATATATACAGTGGGATTATATAGGAAGCAATTGTCTTATACAATAGTGAAATAGTTTTTAGAGCATCTCGCTATGTTAGGACTTTAAATCTCCATTGTCCTAGCAGGGCCAATAGATAAAATAGCTCACGATGTGTTTCCATCTGAGAAATATCGAAAAAAGCTTTTCTCTGCAATATCTATGAATAGAAACAACAACAAATTCTTCGTAATGTTTCTTCGTGGCCATTTGGAAGGTAGAGTATCCTTGAATTAGATTCGTCTAGGGCATCTAAGTTCGTGCACTTCACGAGGAAAGCTTTAATCTCCATATTGCTCCTTTAATTAGACAAATATCCGTGTCAACAAATTTGTGTTAAAATGTGTGTGGTATAATTAACGAAAATATTTTTTTTTTTAATTTTGAGTGAACTCATCATTAGCTTATAGTTAACTATGCAGTAACATTATCTGTTAGAATTAGAGTCAAGATATCGAGTCCCAATAGAGTACACTGCATAACATCCGAAAGTGTTTCATAATAAAGAAGCCGTACAAATGATCACAAAAGTGAAAGAACTTCATGACAGTACATAAAGTAAATAAGGGTATAATACCTAAACACAAGGAAGTTGTGAAATAATCATTTACATCTAGCGGCGTTGCCATTCTGTTTATTTCCGAGTACTACGCCACTTTGTCCTATTCGCTTTTAGTGCAAATAGTTGATAAAAGAATCTAGATGGACCAAAGACTGTTGTTAACGATCTACTTTACAAAATAAACACACAGGATGGAATTACGAACAGCTGACGGAAAGCGACGTAACGGTCTCAGCTGTGTATCTTGCACTCTATTCTTACAACACAACTCTTTTGAAAATATAAATCAATAAATAATAAAACTCTCAAACCGTTATACTGGACGATAATTAAATAAGGCTCAAATTAGTCCAGGATCCACAGCGCTTAGAGAGCTGCCATCCTTATTACCGTTACAAAATATAAACTCAAATTGTTTTTAATGTTTCCGTGTTTAGTTAGGTCCACTGAGATTGACCTATTCCGGAATTTACTACGGATATTATCACCTCGTGGGCGTTCGCTACTTCTATAACAAGTCGTGATGAACGGCGGGTAGGTCAGCTATTTGTTGGTCTAGCCCAGAAATTTTGTCCATTAAAAAGCGCAATGTAACAAAAACATTCAGTTCTCACTAAGAATCACTTTCCATGGCAAATAATTCGTTACGGGGATCTATTTCAATTACTTTACCTCATTATATCCAATGTTTAATATTACTTTATTTTGCTAATAATTTCAATAACAACTTGACCATTCAGTTAAAATATCTGTATATTTATAACGTTCAACATGTTGGAGCTGTTGTTATGTATTATTACTGAGTATTTAATAGTAAATAAAACACATGTTAATATATATTAATTGTCTATTGGACTGGTAGGAGGTCAGGGTTTACTTCAAGTAACACTTTAACTGCATATTTTCAGGTTATGGTCGGAATTATCTCTTACTAATATTACATTGATTACATTTAAATTTGTTAAATTTGTTTTAGCTTTGCTGGACTTGTTATACTCTTGTACAAACACTTATTTCTCTAATCAATCCTCTTCAGCGTAATGAAAAAGGTCATGGAGTTGACAATGGCCGAAAGCTTGACGTTTATTAATTTGACACGGCTGATCACCCGCGAAGCCTTGATTAGTGATGCTCGCCGTGAAAGCTTCATGTCTTACTTATTCCTCTATCTACTTCAAGATGAACATTATCTTATTGTAGTTATTAGGGAATACAGTAGACTTTAAGTGATGGTCAAATGTATTTAACTGGTTGTCTAGCTGACGTCTTTGAAATTGTATTCTCATTGTAAATTTAGTTTTTGCTCTTTTAACTGAACTTGTCTCAGCATTCTAAGATCCAGATTGCCCCATTTCATTTCATACACATACGGAACTTATTTGAAAATATCTTTTAATTTAGGAGACATCAAAACCAATAGGTATTGTCACTGAAGGCCCTGTATTGAATTTTTGGACGTTAACACAATACTTTCTACATTCAGGTACGTAATAAGGACTTTACATTTTAGAAAATATAATAATTGTGGAGTGTAATGAAAAGTAAATCTGAAACGGTTGTCCTTACAAAACAAAGCGTAAAATATAAAGCGTAAAATGTACCAGACATAAGATTTTGTAACAATAACTACATTCTACGTGTAGTAAGATTTTGTCTATCTCTTACACCTTACAGTTATGTAAATTGATTCAGAAAGAAAACGAATTTTCACGACATTCCCAGGAGATAAAGAAATGTATTTCATTTGTTATAAAGACATTCTAAAAATACATATTAATGAAAATCATTAGATCCAATTTTTGATATAACCGGGATATTATAAGATGTTTCCACTTAAGGGGCAGTTTGTTACTGGGAGACTTTCTTGTAAGACTTGCTTGCCGTCCTTGAAGCGAAACTTATATACATCTTTGGTAGTAACCTACCTTCACGTATTGAGTTTCGTTGAAAGGATTTTCTCCATATTCAGGTGTTCCAAAGCTATACATTTCCAATGGCTCTTCGACATTGAATTTTTTGCTACAATGCACAAATTACTATTTTAACGCTAAAATAAAGCCGAACGGAAAAGACGTTTTTAGATTCTTTTCTAGATTAGATTTTAGGATTTAGCGAATATAATTTATGGTTTTTAGATTATATTTCTATTGTTTTTATAGTTTTCTTACGTGTATGTATTTTTGTAAGTCTATTGACATATTTGTTAGTGTTTTAGAGGAATTTATATCTGGCTTTTGCCATGACCAGTTTGTTTTAAAAAGGGCCCTGATGCCCTCTGCAGTTGAGCGCCCTTATACTCATCATTATCATCATCATCATCATCATCATCATCATCATCATCATCATCATCATCATCATCATCATCATCATCATCATCATCATCATCATCATCATCATCATCATCATCATCATCATCATCATCATCATCATCATCATCATCATCATCATCATCATCATCATCATCATCATCATCATCATCATCATCATCATCATCATCATCATCATCATCATCATCATCATCATCATCATCATCATCATCATCATCATCATGCGAACGGAAAAACGGTACAAACTCGCAGTTTAAATATCCCGCGTGTTTCCTAACTGACTGCGATCACAGCGACACGCATTCTCGTGAAACACAGGGTACACGTACAATAATACAGATGGCGCATATGCTGTAATTGCAATTTGTATAGCAATGAAACTTAGTTATTTAGCACCATTTCCAACATGTTAGATCATTAGTGCTTTATTTGGCTGCAAAGCAGTTGCGAATGTTAACTATAATATTTGAGAGGTACATTACCCAAAATATTTTATATAGGTGGCAAAGAAGCATTGTGTTTCAGAACTAAAGTCTACAGAGAGCTGTATAAGTAAAACAAATTCATTCTTCTTGAACAGCCGGGATGCTTCGGCGGTACCGGCCATCAACTTCGCCTAAACAGCCCAAACTAAAATAGCACCACAGGCCCCAATGAATAGAATCACCTCAGAACAACATCCCTCCCATGCCCCATCCTTCTTCCTGCCCAGATACCCAATATACCCTGTTGTTGGTTTTTTCTATACCTTTATTCCTGTTTTCCCCCCAAAAAAATTAATTAATAAAAATTCTTGCATGTTTTAATTCTCATGCACTTTTTTCAATCACTTGTTGTTGGCCGTTTATAGATTTTGTGAGTAACTCTGGTACGCTTTAAGTACATTGAGCCACTGTTATATTAATCAAAATTATAAATTATTCCTTGTCTCTCCAAACGAAGTGGCTATTTTCTGCATTTATAACTAAATTCGATAGAATAGATTTGGGAATTAACATTCGCAGCATTAGAACCATTATTCTTTTTCTTGTATTTAATTTAATAATTGGACACATCTGTCATATGAAGTATCATACATTGACATAAATGTTGAGGCAAGTATATCAATTTTGTTCCATTTGTTTTGTATGTTTGTCTTTATCGCTTGTTTCGCACTCAAAATTATTGAAGCTGGAACCTTCTCCCAACAACGTGGTCTTCAATACCAAATATTGATTTATCTGTTATCTTTCACAATGACCCATTAAAAATAAGAGCAAAAGGCAAACCTTCAGTTAGGGTTAGTGTAATTGACAACAAGGCCTCTACAAGACTTACGTAACAACATGGTGGGGAGATGAAACATACTTCACAATAAGAAATCAATCGTTCCAAATCTTATTATTTCTCTTGTCATATATTTACTGTGGGATACTAAATGCTGGTTTCGTCAAGTTTAAGTTAGTTACTTAGCCGATACCAAAGATAGTGGTGAGGTCAGAATCCCAGTAAACATGTTTAGCCGGCCTTCCTAGCCATGGTTGTTAGAGCGTATGTCCTTAGCGTTCCACCCCGTAGAGGGTCGAGGGTTCCAATTCCGCCTTGGGAATGGGTGTTTATGTGTTTAGTGTATTTGTGTGAAACTATATAAAACAGGTCGGAAAATAAACGTCAAAAATAAAAAGCTGTTAAATAAGGAAAAGAAAAATATATATCTATGTATACATGGATATATACTTTTCTTTGAAAAAAAAAAAATATAAAAAAAAAACATCTAACCTGAGATCACAATACTGTCAGATTCTGGGTTTGTCTCTATTAACAGTTCAGTATTATATTGTACTAAACATATAACACGTGACTAGGTATACAACATGCAGTTTATAAACTAGGGTAAAGTCTTTTAAACTTTTATAAACATTCTTAGTGTAAAATTAATCATTAAAGTCCTGTATGAGAACCAAGCAGCTGAGAAAGTCTTAAGAACTGTTTTTCAGAGATACAATGGCAGGCTAGGTGACTGAGGAATGTTGACGCGAAGAACGGTAAAGAAAACATAGGTTATGTCCCAGTGGATTAGCTACTGGAATGTGGTGAAAGAAAGAAAATTCTAACCTAATATATGAAACAATTTATCATCTTTCCGTTCAGGTGTTTCCTGTATTTTAATATACCAATTAGTATATCTATACTATAGTCGTTTCATCCAGCTGTTCCCTACAGCATTTGTCTAAGTTTTGAATGTTGTTAATATTCTTCCCGTTCCTGAGTCAAAAAGCACCTTACCTTACACAGAGGATTGTTCTGTCAGATATATCTCTGATTAACGATACCAGTTTTCAGTATTTACATAAACAAATAAATGATACCACTCTCCAACCGTCATATTAGATGATGAATGAAATGACGCTCAAATGAGTCCAGGCTCCATATAATTTAGAGCGCTGCCATCCTTATTACCGTTACAAAATATAGAACTCAAGTGCTTATTAATGATTCCGTGTTTATTTAGGTCACCTTCCAAATTTTTCCGAAAAGCAAACCAAGAATTTTGGACTCTACATACGAATATGCACTACAAACGCGTATATAATACAATAGATGTCAGGTATATCAATGATTTGGCTTGTTTTATTAACACAGTTATCCAGTTTGTATTTGAATTTTTAATTTTTCTAACAATGGAAATCTTATATGTGTACAGTAATTTTAATATTTTCTGAATAAGATTCATCATATCTTTGTAACTTGTCCTGAAGTACAGCATATCATGAAATAAAATGTACCACTTTCTTTAATTTATTCATTATGATTTTCAATTTGAATTTAAAGTTACATTTTGTAGTAAGTTAAGTAAACATCTGAACAATAATTCTCTTGCAATTGCATTTTGCTGTGGAATACTGACATTCCCAGACGGTGTGTCTGAGTTCGAGTGGTCTCCTGATAACATTATAAGATGACTTACACCTGTCTTTGCTGTCATTAATACACACCCAGGTTGTACGTAAATAAGTAATAAATAAATGCAAAAATACGTAAATCGGAGATTTTGTTAGTGGCAACATCTCAAACTCATTTAAAACTATTCTCGTCTTAACGTTATAGTTTCAAAATCTCATGTGTGCCGCCATATAACTTTCTCAGCTCTTGTAATAAGTTGTTTATGTTATTGTTAACAAATTAGTAATGTTTCAGATAGATGACCTGACTTCCAAACCAAATGAATTACAAAACTTGCAATGTGCTCTTTGGGTTGATAAGCTCGGAATGTGGACATCACTACCACAGAAGGAACAGAAATGACAAATGTTTAGGTGTTATTGTAGATACGGAGCTAACATGGTAAAATCATATAAAACAATTGCAGAAAATGTACAACAAAGTCTAAGAGTGCTCAAAAGAACGGCAGGCAGTAAATGGGGCTATTCAAATACCACCTTAAATATAACATATAAATTGTATATAAAGCTAGCTGACTAGGCGATGTTCGTAGCGCCTATAAAAGTTGTCTAAACATATCTACCATGTAAAACAAATTCGCATTAGTTATTTATTTGTTCTGCAATTGGCGGTTAAGTTTACATACAACATAGTTAGAATTAATTTAATAAACATAAATGTTTGTGATAAACAATATTTATGTCCTTTACTGAGGTGTGTAAATATACAAAGATAAGGCATTTCCGATTTCATTGGCTCCCTTATTCTATTCTCTTTGCATGGTCTAAACATAAAAAGCGAATAACTACTTCCCATTTGAGAAAAGTATAAGTAATGGAAAACTCAAACCAGTAACAAGGAAGCTCTCAGAAATGGATCACTCATAAAACAATTAACGAAAGATCTAGTTTTGTGGTTAATTCTAGCAGTCAATAGGGATTCCTTATGTTTTATATGTTACGATTGTGAGTATTTCGTAAGATTTTCCAGTTATATAAACGTTTTCAACAGCAATAGTACCTTAGATGATATTTCCAGAAAAATAAGATACAAACATTTCAATATTCATGAAAATATCTGAAAACGTCCGTATTTTAATACGCTTTTGAAAGATAAACATTCTTTGAAAATTTTTCCATACTAACAATAATTTTTTATCTGATAAATATTTGAACATTTGTTAGCCGTATTTTTGGAAGCACGTTAAATATAAGTACTAAAAGTGACTTTTCCCTTTTGATTTCTACGGAAAGTCAGACTTTCCAGGGAAAAATACACACAAACCCACTACATGGATCAAATAAATATCTAGGGAACTTCGAAACGCGAATTACAAGTGAAATGTGGTGTACAAATTTTGGGCGGAATGCATTACCGTTTGTGCTTACTATGTTCGTAATAGAGAAGGTAAAACTGAACACAGTCATGCAGTCTCATGAACAATATCTTAATTTCTTCACTAGTTACTTGCAAACCACTTAAATGACTTGAAAATTTTGCAGCGCGGTATTACCTTCAGTTGCGAGTTTGTTCTTAGACTTACACTGAAATTTTAAACGTTCACTTAACATAACTGCATTGTGATTATTTCTGACATCTGTAAAGTCTAAAACTGTATCTCTCTCTTTGACATAACGAGTGACATTGGAAAGTTAGGATAATTATGCTGCATCCAACGTTTCTTCCAGCATTAAATTAATAGTTATTTATTGGGTTTGAGGGGTAAGTTAAGGATTATTAGCGAGTAAGCACTTCAACGTCTGGGGCACTACACATCAAACCTTGCTGCTCCAATACACAATTTTATCCATTACCAATTAATGATGGACTTGAATTTTTAAGCTTTTCTTTATCTTAATCGCGTCTACTGAAGGGTAGAGAATAATCCAAATAAAATAAAGTCCCCCAATTCTTTTAGACCTAACTCATGATGGCAACGATAGACGTGCGTAATTCTTTTTGCTTTCTATTTGTGGTCATGAAACAGTAATCGAAAGAAAAAGTCTGCAAGAAAGACGAATACCACTCAAAACTGATTCTAGAGCGTGCTACTTCGCCATTCGTTAACGCAAAGAGATAATCGCAGTAAATTTTACCATTTGAATATTTAATCGTTGTGTATTCTTTACTTACTTTTTACCTATTTATTCATTTACTTACTTGTGATCTTCCGAAATAGATGTAACTAGTACGCACTCAATCCTCTTTTTTACGAGCCACAAATGATACACAGCTCCTTAACCTTGTTTTTTAATATTTGCCTTTGCAATATTCAATTGTTTCTACTCACAATGCAATGTTAGCAATGAGACGAAGCGTTTAGCTCGTAGTATTTGCAGTGCTCCCAACTAAATCTATTTTCGGTCCATATTTCACTCTCCTTCTTCTTGGTCTTCATTTTGTGTTTATTCGACTTTTTGACACGCATATTTAAGCTTATATTAAGAGTATCATGATAAATTTTAGGCAGTAATGAAACATAAAAAGCAGTATTCAGAAGAGGAAATCTGAAAGAATATGGAATGGTACTCTAAACTATTTCTAGAGTGCGCTACTTCGTTATTCATAAACCAAACAACATCATAGCGGCGAAATTTTGTATTTACTTGATATTCTAAATTATTTCTGCTCTTTATTTTTAGGTTATGCAACATCATAAATTTATTTATTATTTATCTGTTGTTTTTTGATAATGGTCATGATGCGATGATCAGAAGAAGCAATCTGGAGGAACAGGGAGTTGTACTGAAAACTAATTCCAGAGTGCGCGAACTTGCAATTCTTACACAAAACAATATAATCGCCGTAAAATTTTGATATTTAATTGATATTTCACATTTTTTGTTGTTAATTGTTTAAGCTATGCAACATTTTACTTCTTTCTCTTGATTTGTTATCTCCCGAAATGCAAATAAACGAAACACAATCACACGTGTGTTATTACGACCACAAAATGGTTCCAACATCTTTTTCGCTTTCTTTGTTCTTTCCTTTCGCGACCATCAATTGTTTATTCTCATAATTCAATGCCGTCAATAAGACGAAGTGTTTAGCCCATAGAGTTCCCAGTGCTACAATCCAAACTGCTTCTTCTTTTTTCTGCGTATAAACTTTTAACATTCACATTTTCAAAATTTTTTCTGATAATTTTAAGCAACAGTGAAGGACATAAATCATTAATCATGAGAACATATCTGGAAGAATAACACATTACTTCAAATTTTCCTTATTTGTACATGTAACCAAATTATAACAGTAAATTCTGATATTTGAGATTCGACATTTTGGTTGCTGTTCATTGACTATACATAAATCTTTGGCTCATCTCTCAGACCTGCATTTTAATTTTATTCTTTCTCTTGCTTTTATAATCTCTATCCTTAAGTCATATGCGACAAATGTATCAAGTCAAGAAGTGATATTCAAATGAGCTCAAAGCTCTCAGTGTTTAGTCACACAATATTTATTTTATCTTTCACAATAATGGAAACCGCGCTATAAAGACGTATCCTACAACTCTACCTGACAGAGATTATAAGCAGGGTTATCTTAAACCTGAGGCAGGCACAATTCTAGCTACGCAAACTAGGTGGAGAGAGAAATATTTATAAACATCGGATTCATATGTTGAAGTTAACACTGAACCCATATTTCGGGACAGAGAAAAGCGTTGGCTTATATTCACATTTGAGCACTTTGTATTCTCAGAAACACTTACTTGTCCCTCTTATATTACATTTACGTACCTGAAAGTTTTCTATAAAGGGGAACTACAACTGATGGTCCTGTTTCAATAGAGCTTTCTATTTACTGTAACCAAGTAATAGCGAAATTATAGTCAGCTCTGGATGGCTAAGGATACCCACAGGTCAAAAGAATATTGCTCAATAAAGTACCAATATAAAAAGTGAGTTTCCTCTCTCGGAAATAAAAATTCTGTAGTATCCATGGAAAACATTCCAATATCCTAACGGGTGTTTATAACGCACTTGTCTACTATCACGAGGTACACATAAGAACGCAAACATCGAATACAGCTCTAGTCGCCTGGAGCAGAACAAATTTCGCTCGCGCGACTGCCGTGCATAAGAACCACTTTAAAAAGGTTTTGCATATTTATTATGAGTTGCCATTTGTAGGACGTTTTACGAAGTATTTTGAAAATATAACGTACTTCAGAGTTTGTAAATGTATTTGAACTTATCGCGCAAACGCCAAATAGTACTAAGGTAACTTGAATATCCCATAAAATATCTTATTCTGTTTCCACCTTAGAATCATGGTCCGCCTTCACAGGTTAAGGAGACGATTGTTATAGCATATCAAGTACAGCTTGTGCACACCTTATTTAATAATATTTACAACATAATGCAAGATGCAAAAAACTCAATAAATACCCTGAAATGGACATGAATCAATACTGCAAGAGGGCAAAGTCCGTTGCTATACACTCCATATAGGGTACTTCCTAGCTGATCCAGAAATAATTGTTCTTATTTTATTGTGTTTTGATACATTCCAGATGATCCTACTATTCTGGCAATAAATCCCACTTTAATTTAAGCTAAACCTACAGAACTTACCTATATGTTATACCAATCTGTGCATATTGTTGTCACTGCTTATCCTCGGTATAACATATAACCGGTCAGTCATCTGTGGGAGGCAGCAAGAAGCTATGGTGCTGAATTTGGCACTAAGCCAATAACCCTTTCTAGGGTAAAATCGGTGTAACTAAAATATATTCCCCGTAATATCACATAAATAGCAACTTAATGTACTATTATCATGCTACATTTCCGATCCAGTGCTCTACAACGCCATATACTTCAAACATTTTCAAATATTATGTATAAGTTTACAGAAGTAAACGCGTAGCGCATTTCGATTATGTTGGATAAAACATGCTGTGTTTCACACCTTATGCCATTTGCATGTAATCGCCTGAAGGACAGGAACGGTGACTGCATTTTTAAGATATATCGATACTGAAAATTGGAATTTAAGGACAAAGGGGTGCTCCAAAATCTTTGATATGCTGGGGTAAGTTTTAATAAATTATCTTCTCTTAACATGAACCAGTTTGACAAGATTTTGCTTACGTATTGTATTTTGACCTGGTAGTTTATTTTTCAAGTATTTCCTGCAACGTTAAGTTTTATTGAAGAATGTGTTGTGTCTGTGACATTGTATACAGATGGGCCCAGAGTCCACAGAGCTTAAGAATAAACTACGGACCGACGAAAAGCCAACTTAGTATCCCAACCTGACCAGGATTCCACATCGGAACCCCTGAAATCGGGCAAAACTAAATAATATCAAATAAACATTAAGTGTCCTTAAATTAACAAATCAAACTCAGTATCCTTTTAGCCCCAGTTGCCTGCGTAATAGATGAAGGATTGCAAAGATTTTTTCTCAATGTTGCTCCTCTACCATTGGATAATATGGTTGTTACACAAAGGTTGCCATAAATTGGCTGCAAGGCACACAAAATTTTTATCTAGTTGCCTAGTGTTAACCGCCGAGAATATTTATGTATAAACATACATACATACATACATACATACATACATACATACATACATACATACATACATACATACATACATACATACATACATACATACATACATACATACATACATACATACATACATACATACATACATACATACATACATACATACATACATACATACATACATACATACATACATACATACATACATACATACATACATACATACATACATACATACATACATACATACATACATACATACATACATACATACATACATACATACATACATACATACATACATACATACATACATACATACATACATACATACATACATACATCCATCCATCCATCCATCCATCCATACATACATACATACATACATACATACATACATACATACATACATACATACATACATACATACATACATACATACACACATACATACATACATACATACATACATACATACATACATACATACATACATACACACACCTATACGTTAGTGATGTCGTATTTTATCTAAAATGTACAAGTAGAAATTCGAATAACTGGAGGTTCTGAATGGTCACCAAAACTTTATTGTGCTGGTATCTACGTCATGACCTTTAACTTCCTTTTGAATGGCGGCCCGACAAAATCAACTTTATGAACAAGTGCTGTAAAATTAAAACAATATACCTAGTAATATTTATGAAATGGTGTCTCCATAAATAATTAGCCTTGCCATAACTGTGGTCCTTAATGAGATATACAACTTCATGTGTATTACGTTCTCCTATTCTGTTACGTTTTAATAGTTATTCAAAACATATTACTAATGACATTCTGAAAAAATCAACAAAAAATTTGTGTTATCACGGAAACAACTTAAATGTATGCTGAGCAAAGAAAATCCCTAGTACCATTTTTGACAATTCCGAAGTTTTCTAAATTCTCGTAGTCGCATGCTTGGAAGATGTTTAACTTATATACATGTTTTTTTTTTCTTTTTTGTAATTAACCTCCCCCTCCCAAGGTTAAGTTATATCGGACGGTGAATGAATTGGGTGATATGGTGCTCAAATTAGTCCAGGGACAATGGAGATTAGAGTTACCCGACATTTCTCTTGAAGGATAAGGGAAAACCCTGGAAAAACCTTATCCAGGTAACTCACCCTAACCGAGATTTGAACTCGGGACCTCTTGAGCGTGAGGCAGACATGCTATCATCTACGCTACCGAGGCGGGCATATACATGGTTTGTTTTCTTTTTTGAGTTCAGTTACTCAACCTTCCCACAAATTCAAAGACACGCACACAGAAGCCTACCCAAGCAACCTTGGCTAAAAGGATACCGAATTTGATTTTTAAAATTAAGGATATTTAATCTTAAATTGATTTTTTAATCTTTTCTGGCCTTCAAGGAGTGCCGCTTTGGAATCCCGGTTAGCTTAGGCGACTTTGTTACTTTTTAGTAGGTCCTTAGTTTATTGCTAGGGGTAAATGTTGTTTGTCCGTAAGCTCTCTGGACTCCAGGAACATTTGTACACAATTACAGCAATAAAACATTCTTCAAAACAACGTGGTGTAGCAGGAATTTTCTTCAGAAATAAGCTACCAGGTCTAACAGGCGAAAAATGCGATTTTAAAGGAATGTGGCGTCCGCGGGAAAAGTGCGTGCGCATTACCAAAGCAGTTCCGGTTTGCGATGACCTCGTTTCTTGAAACTCGATGGATATAATTTGTTTACTCATAATTATTAATAAAGATTCTGAATCTGCTCTGTTATCAGTGCAACTAGTGGGGAGACCCTCACAGGAGTTGTTTTTCACACAGAGCATACGCACGCACGCTTGCATCCACACGCACGCGCGTGCGAGAGGTCACACATACATATTTACACAATAAATATTACGTATTTCCTAAAAGGTACAAGCAGTACTTTGGTATGCAGCGATGGTGTTCATCAATTTATTTGGATAACGATCAAGATTTGTAGCACGAACATTTTCCACAAGATCTCGAAAGTGCCTTATGTTTTTAAAATAGTTTGCATGAATCTGGTCAAGTGGCATGTCATAGTAAATAATCAAAATCTTGTTAAAATGGTTCTTGTAAAAGAGGGTAAGTTAATGAAACTTACCTTAACTTATCACAGATTTTCGAGCCTTCCGTTGTTTTAAATTCGAACTTTCAGTATCGATATATGTTAAAAACAGTAGTCACCTTTCTAATCGCTTCGGCAATTTCATAGAAATAGCATAAGGCTTAAAACACTGTACGATTTCGCCAACATAATCGAAATGGGCTTTGCAACCACTTTTGTAAACTTAGACATAATATTTGGATGTGATAGACGGATATGCCGTTGTGGAAGAGTAGTTCGAAAATGTCGTGTGATAATAGTATTAAGTTATTATTTAAGTGATATATTTTATTATTGCAGGGAAATATATTTTAGTAGTACCGATTTTACTCCAGGAACGCTTATTGACTTACAGGCCACATCAGTACCAAAAGTTATTGTTGCTCTCCACAGATGGCCCCAGCTGCTATTATCTTATGCAGAGGCGAAGTAATGACAATAATATGCTCAGCTTTGTATGTCATATAAGTAAGTCCTTTAGATTCAGCTTAGAATAATAATTAGCTTTAGAAACAGAAATGTAAAATCATCTGGAATGTACAAAAACACAATAACAAACGAACAATTAGTTTATGGTCAGAGAGGAATTACGCGGAAGTGAGTATATAACAACAGACTTCGACCCCTTAGAACACGTATTCCTTGACAATTTTGAACGACAAAGTCGGTGAAAGAGATTTTTGTTGGAACTTTTATAAGCATTCATAAATTGTGAACTTTGCCAGGCTATGCATACTTTCTGATAAGACTTTGATTTGTATCAATTTAAACATATTCAGATCTTCCGAAGGGATTTTCTGCTAAAAACACCAGCTACTGTTTCATCATCACCTGTTCGAGACTCTGAGGAGTATACATCAATGACATTCTGAAAAAATTAGTATTATTATATAAATAATAGTAATGAGTCCTGAATAAATATAAAAACGTAACAGAATGGAAGAACATAAAACACATGAAGTTGTATATCCCACTAAGGACCATAATTTAGGCAACACTAATTAATTATAGAGGCAGCTTTTCATAAATTTTACAAGGTATTTGTTTTAGTTTTACAGTACTTGTACACAAAGTTTGTTTTGTCGGACCGCTATCCAAACGAAAATTAAAGGCCATGACGCAGAACCAGCACAATAAGGTTTACAGATCATTCACAACCCTTGTTCTTCGAATTTCTACTTGCACATTTCAGAAATAATACCTCAAAGCACACACACACACACACACACACACAAACACACACACAGATACATATACCCCTCGGTTAATACTAGGCAACTGGGTGAAAATTTTAGGCGCTTTGCAGCCATTTTATTGAAAACTGTTCTACAGCAACCTTTGTGTAACAACCGTATTATCCAATAGTATAGGGGCAATATGGTTCGTTTTGGGGAGAAAAATCATGGCAGGTTTTCATTTATGAACATTACACAGCTGCCTTTACTATTTTATAAATAATAATCAAACCATTAATTACATTAACTGAGTTTCGATAAGCTAATCGCTCTAAAACTTTAGCTAACTTGAAATTATGTTACAAACTCTTCCGTCAAATGCCACATTATATAAATTTTTGGCTCTTCTCTCTGACCTGCATTTTGATTTTGTTCCTTCTCTTGCTTTTATAATCTCCATCCTTAAGTCACATGGGACAAATGTTTTAAGTGAGGAAATGGTATTCAAATGAGCTCAAAGCTCTCAGTACTTAGTCACACAATTTTTATTTTATCCTTCACAATAATGGAAACAGCGCTATAAAGACGTATTCTAAAACTCTACCTGATGGAGATTATAAACAGGGTTATCTCATACGTGAGGCAGCCACAATTCTAGCTACACAAACTAGGTGGAGAGAGAAATATTTATAAACATCGGATTAAAGTGCCAGCGAGACAATTATCTCTGATCCTATGTTGAAATTAACACTGAACCCATATTTCAGGACAGAGAAAAGCTTTGGCTTATATTCACAATTGGGCACCTTATGTTCTCAGAAACACTTACTTGTTCCTCTTATATTACGTTTACTTACCTGAAAGTTTTCTATAAAGTGGAACTGTAAATGATGGTCCTAATTCAATAGAGGTTTCTATTTACTGTAACCATGTAATAGAGAAAGTAAAGTCAGCTGTGGATGGCTAAGGATACACACGAGTCAATAGCATATTGCTCAATAAACTACCAAATAAAAAGTGAGTTTCCACTCTCGGAAATAAAAATTCTGTAGTATCCATGGAAAACACTCCAATATCCTAACGGGTGTTTATAACGCACTTTTCTACTATCACGAGGTACACATAAGAACGCAAACATCGAATACAGCTCTAGTCGCTCGGAGTAGAACAGATATCGCTCGCGCGACTGCCGTGCACAACAACCGCTTTAAAAAGGTTTAGCTTGTTTATTATGAGTTGCCACTTTTAAGACGTTTTACGAAGTATTTTGAAAGTATATGGTACTTCCTAGATTGTAAATGCACTTTAACTTATCGCATAAAAAACAAATAGTACTAGAAATTGTATGCACCATACAACCAGTTATTTCGGTTTTACCTTAGAATCAATGTACTAATCCATAATTAAAACGGATGATTGTTGTTGTATATCACGTACAGCTGCTGCAGATTTTATTTATTTACAATAAAATTAAAGTTCCAACAAAACAACAAAATTCAGATAATGATCTTGCGCCTATGTTCCAAGGCTTAGGCCTAGGCTTTTAATTTGTAACTTATTTGCCTGGTGCCGGTACATTGGACTAGGCTTACAGGCTTTAAATTTACATGGGTTTATACTTCTGAGTATGGCTTTTTGTTGTCCTTGTGGTTCTTCTATATCCCATACGGCGAACTGTTCTGAGGCCACCGAGAACCAGTTTTATCTCGTTATTTGTCTCTGTCTTTTTTTTCTTGTTTTTATATTTACATATTTACTGCGCTTATCTTGAGCGCGCGCGTTCACACGTACACGCACATACACACACACACACACACACACACACACACACACACACACACACACACACCTCGGCATACCACGTACGTCCCAATGTCACACGCACTACACTGTACAGGATTGGTTATGTAAAATATTGACAATGTTCGCAGTTAGGCTGTGCGGCAGCGGGCAGCTGACTCCTGGGCTGCCGATGATGGCGGCCTCTGCCGGGGAGCGTGGCCTGTGCCAGGAAGGGTTGGGCGCGCATAATTTTGCAGTCGTGTTGTTTTTTAATTTTCTTGTTCTTCAATATGCTTTGATTCTGGCGTGTTTTCGGTGCTTGGGTTCGCCTGACCCAATATTGTGTATGGTGGGGTTTTGATGGTGTCGGATGCGCGCCCAGATGGAAAAGGCACGTTTGTTGATGGCCTCGTTGATGTAAGGGACGTGGGTTTCTTGGTGAATGGTGGCAGTTGTTGTTCGGATAAGAGCAGAAAGGATTTTGCGTAGGGATAGGTTTTGCAGGCTTTGGAGATACTTTAGGGCGGTTTTGGAGGCACTGGCCGAGACCACGCAGGCGTAGAGGATCACGGATAAAATAAAGGATCAATATAGGATGATCTTCTAGCGCAGCTTTAGCTGTTTGCTCCTAAATATGGGGGAGCACATCCTTAAACGCTGCCGCCCTTTGTTGGCGCTATCTCTTATGTGGGTGTTCCAATACATCGTGCGTGTCAACGTCACGCCAAGGTACTTGACCTGCTGACGACAGTGCAATTTTCGACCAAAACCGTTAGGTCCATTGCCAAAGAGCGCCGTTTTGTAAAATGTATAAGCTGGCATTTGTTCGCATTAATTTTGATTTTGCAGTCATGAAGCCATGAAAGGAAGCGGTCAATGTACCGCTGCATTTCTAACAGTCCATAACGAGGATGTTTATGATGGTTGTATATTGCAATGTCGTCAGAATACATTGCAACTTTGCATCTGGCGTTCACGGGGAAGTCGTTGGTAAAAGGTGTCATAATAGCCCCTTGTGGTACGCCAGCCTGCATCACCCTCCTCTTTGAGGAGGAGCAACCAACTTGGACGTAGGAGCGCCTGTTTTTTAAAAAATTATGCGGCAATGGCAGTGAATTTTGGAGGCCGGGAAACTCTCGGTGCAGCTTGTAAATCAGGCCGTTGTGACAGCACCGATCAAATGCGGCTTCTACGTCCAAAAATAGCGCCAACGTTGAAGCGTCTTGTTAAATTTTTCGGAGACGTCATCTACTAGTCTAAAAGTTGAAGGTCTGTTGAATGCCTTTTTCTAAAGCCAAATTGTGAATTTTAAATGTCAAGCGCCACAATTTATTTTTGGAGTCGAAATAGAACTATTTTCTCGAGCAATTTACCAATAGTGGACAGGAGACTAATGGGGCGGTACCTTTGAGGTTTTCTGGTGCTTTTTCCATGCTTAGGGAGCATTATTACCGTGGCTCGTTTCCAAGTGTCAGGGAAATAGTTTTGCAACAAACAAGCGCTGAAAATTTTTGAAAGTTGCACCAGGGCTTTTCTCGGGAGATGTTTGAGTTCCTCATTAGTCACCCTGTCCGGGCCGGCGGCTTTCCTAATCAGCTTGTACACTTCCTGTGGCGTTGTGAGGGGTAAGTGTTGCTCATGCCTCTGTGCCATCCAGTTTTGTACCCAAGTCTGGACATCCCGCTCTAACTCGCTGTTAGTCGCTGGGTTTTCTGTAAATCTTGTTTCCAGACAGTCTGCAAAGACCTCGGCTTTCTCCTCAGAGGAGAAGTGCAGGCCGAGGTGAGTGTGTAGCACCTCAGTGCCTGAGTTAGCGCTCGAGGAGACTTTAAATGCCTTTAATAATTTCCATAAAGAATTGTCCGAATGTGTGGTATTTCTGCTCCCACTGCTCAATTTTGTTTAATTTAATTTGTTGCCGAATGACGTTGAGTAGCCATTTTGCTAGCACTTTGTACTCAGGCTGGCGGGTAAGCCACAAAAATCTCGTCAAGCGTCACCTCCTGGCAATGCGCTGCTCCATGTCAGCGTAGTGCAAAAACTAGGTGGGCTTGTGGTGTAGCTGGTGGAATTTCTTTTGGCCGTGTGCAGCGAAGCGGTGTACTTTTCAATGGCGACGTCGACGTCCAGCTCGCTGTAGTGTGACAGCCCAGGCTAAGCCATCCCGTGCATTTCCGTTGGTATATACTCACTTTGTGGTACTTCCTTTCTGCCACAAAATTATTCTTTAATTGTGTTTTGTATACATTGCAGATGATTCTACTCTTCTGGTAAGAAAGCCCATTTTAATCTAAGCTAACCTTAAAGGACTTACCTATGTTTCATCCAAAGTTGGGTATTTTATTGCCACATCTCATCCGTGGTATAAGATATTACAGGTAGAGCCATCTATTGGCAGCAGCGAGCACTTCTTTCAGCTCATAATCCCTCTAAGCCGATAAGCGTCTCTGGAGTAAAATCTGTAAAACTAAAATATATTTCTCAGGAATAATAAAATATATAATTCGGATAATAATCTAATGTATTGTCACCCAATTAGGGAAAGGGATGACCGGCGACCGCTGGAAGGACCCCGAGACAGCTGGGCCACGCCCACTCAACAGTCTCTGTCACTAACTGAGGGGGAAGGTTGGAAGAAGTGTCGCTTGCGCTGCCGACCCCTTCCCTCTCTTCCACGGCCATCTGGAACCTTCCTTTGGAAACTGGAGAAGTCTAGAAAACAGTGACATTCCTATAAAAAGGGTTTCAGAGAGACAGTGAGTTCAGTTCAGTTCTTGGTGTAAGTGTTAGTCAGTGACGTTTTAATGAACGAGAAGATTGTGCAACGGAAGACTGTACGTAACTGTGTATGATCATTGGAGTTGACGTAAACGCGAGGACATGTGAAATTGTAACGGACGAACTGGTGAATTGTAATTGTGTGCAGTACGCAATTCTGTGTAATTGGCAAGAGTTTAACTGTAAGTCGGTGGAAATAAAGAACAGTTTTGAGTGGTGAAATTGGACTTTTCATTTCACGAACCCACAAAGTCACACTGGTGTCAGGAAGCGGGAAGACAACAGCACCGAACATTACAGCCATGAAATCCGCATTGGAAATGCTTTTGGCGAAGATGAACGAGTTAACAACAAAAACGGAAGCGGCAAATAACAGCCTGGCCGCGAAGCTGGAGACTACAAATAACAAACTCACCGCCGAGTTGAAACAAATGAAGACGGCCAAAGACAACATCACCGAGAAGATGGAAGAAATCAAGGCCGAGTTAACCACAGAAATGAGAGCAGCGAAAGGCAGTCTGGCCACGGAAATGAAGGTGGCAAACGAGGCTCTCGCCGCAAAGTTTGAAGAACAGTTGGCCGGCGTAAAAGAGGACGTCACAGAGTTAGGCGAGCGCGTCGAAGACCTGGCGAGCCGAGTTAATGAGCTGGAAGGAAAGGCCGACAACAGCGCCAAGTCCCTGAGCGCCATGGTGGAGGACGTCGTCGGCAGGAGGTTGAAGGATTTGAAAGCTGACGCACCGGGACGCGACATAACATCGCCGCGCGTCAAACCTCCCAAGTATGACGGCGCGTCAACGTTTGAGGTCTTCCGCCGCCAGTTCGACACAGTGGCCAGGCACAACGGATGGTCACTGGAGGAGGAGGCCACACAGTTAATAGCCAGCCTCCAGGGAAGAGCCGCGGAAGTCCTAAACGCGGTGCAAACGACGGCGGCGCCCAAGGACATCTAGGAAGCCCTGGAGGATCGCTTCGGGAACCACCGCTTAGCCGCAGCATACCGCAGCCAGCTAAAGGCAAGGTCACAGCAGCCGGGGGAGACGCTGCAGGAGTTCGCCATTGCGATCGAGCAGCTGGCTAGCAAGGCCTTGGTTGACCTGCCACTGGAGTTCGTATCCCGGGAAGCCGCCTACAATTTTGTCGACGGGGTACGGGACACGGAGATTCGTCAGCGCCTAATGCTCGGGGAATATAAAACCATCCACGAGGCGCTGACAGCGGCATTAAGGATGGAGGCGGCCAAAATAACAACCATCCCGACGTCGAGAACGAGGAGTGTCCGCTACGCCGGAGACAGAAGACCAGCTGAGGGACGCCGGCGAACACCTAGTGGCCTGTGTTGGGGGTGTGGACAGCCCGGACACCCGCAGAGAGATTGCTCACACCAGGAAGAGCAGCCGGAAAACGAGTAATGGCCGTCGTGGAGAGGGGCACGTCGGAGCCATCACCACCATCCCCTCGAGTGACACTGCGCGCCGTCAGCCGGCGTATGGATGACAGCCTCATCGCGGACGGTTGGATAAGAGGGAAGCCGTGCCGCGTGCTGGTGGACACCGAGGCGGCCGTGACCATCATCAGACCTGACGTGGCGAAGGGTTTGCCGGCAAGGAAGCCAAACCGACCATACCAGCTTGTCAAGGCATCGGGCGACACCTTGCCTGTGGAGAAGGAGGCCCTGCTGGAGCTGAACTTGGGACGGAGTGCCGTGCGTCTGTGGTTGTTCGTCGCGAAGGTGGCTGAGGAGGTGATTCTGGGACTGGATGCTCTCAGGAGCCACGAGGCGACGGTCGACGTCGGCAAGAAGGTCCTGCGGCTTAACGGAGAAGAGGTTATACTCCGTCAACCCGAAGAGCGCCTTGGAATTTGCAGGGTCGTCTTGGACGAAGACGTGGTTGTCCCCGCGAGGAGCGAGGTGGTGGTGACGGCGCGACTGGAGGGCCAGAGAACCAGGAACATGATGCTGGACCAGAAGACGCCTGTAAATTGACTGTGTGTAGCCAGGGCATTGCTGCCGTGCCGAGAGGAGGTGCCCGTGAGACTGCTAGATCCTACGGACGCCGATCACGACCTCCAGGCCGGGACGGAGTTGGGAATGTGCGAGCCCGTGGTGAGCGTAACAGCTATGGACGAGACACAGGAGCCGGCGCCGAACAACACCTGGGGCCCCGGCTAGAAGGCTTGGTGGAGAGGGCGGCCGAACGCCTGACCACAGAACAGCTGGAGAAGGTTTGACAACTGCTAAGGCGGTATCAGCGCGTCTTCAGCCAAGGTGATAGTGACTACGGCCGCACGGACAAAGTGCTTCACCGCATCGACACCGGGGACGCCCGGCCTATTCGGCAACCACATAGACGCGTTCCGCTGGCGAAGCAAGGGGCGGTACGAGACATGCTGGGGGACATGAGGTCCAGGGGAGTGATTGAAGAGTCTGGCAGCCATTGGTGTTCCCCTGTAGTCTTGGTGACGAAGAAGAACGGCGAGCTGCGCTTCTGCGTAGACTACAGAAAGCTGAACGCTGTCACCCGAAAGGACTGTTTTCCCTTACCCCGGATTGACGACACCCTGGACACGCTAGCTGGTGCACAGTGGTTCTCGACCCTGGACCTGAAGTCGGGCTACTGGCAAGTAGCTCTAGACCCGAGAGACAAGGAGAAAACCGCATTCTCGACGGGCCAAGGGCTCTGGCAGTTCACGGTTATGCCCTTTGGCCTCTGCAACGCACCAGCTACCTTCCAACGCCTCATGGAGTCAGTGATGAGAGGGCTGACTTACGATGCCTGCCTGCTATACCTGGACGACATCATCATCGTCGGGAAGACTTTTGAAGATCACCTCGAGAATCTGAGTAAGGTGCTACAGAGACTGCAGGCGACCTACTTGAAGCTGAACGCGAAGAAGTGCCAGCTCTTCCGCAAGGAAGTGAACTACTTAGGCCACATATTCTCAGCAACCGGAGTGGCCACAGACCCGGAGAAGACACTGGCTGTGAGAGATTGGCCTCGCCCAAAGGATGGGAAAGAGTTGCGCAGTTTCCTGGGGCTGTGCAGTTATTACCGCCGCTTGAAATGAAATGAAATGTGTAGTGTTTAACGCCCGCTTTTACTACATACGGCACCGCAGGCGGTGACACTGATGATGCATGAGATGAAGATGGAGCACCGGTGGAATGAGATGGCGGGGGAAACCGGAGGTCCCGGAGAAAACCCGCCCCAACGCCGTGTTGTCCACTACAAATCTCACTTTGCGGTCGCCTGGGATCGAACACGGGCCGCCTTGGTGAGAGCCAAGCGGTCTAACCACTGAGCCACGGCGTGTACCGCCGCTTCATAAAGGGGTTCTCCAACATCGCAAAACCACTCACCCGCCTGACAGAGGAACACCGGACTTATGCGTGGACAGAGGACGCCGAAAACGCTTTCCAGCACCTAAAGGAGACCCTGTGCAGTGCTCCAATTTTGGGTTTCCCACAACTGGGTGGCGCCTTCATTGTGGACACCGACGCCAGCGACCACTGCATTGGAGGTGTCCTATCGCAGATCCAGGACGGCCATGAGCGGGTGATAACCTACTACAGCAAGACGCTATCCAAGGCAGAGAAGAACTACTGCGTCACCCGACGAGAAATATTGGCGGTAGTAAAGACCTTGGAGCACTTCCACAAGTACCTGTACGGTCAGCCATTCCAACTGAGGACTGACCATTCCGCCCTAAACTGGCTATTGAGCTTTAAGAACCTGGAAGGCCAGACAGCACGTTGGGTCCAGAGGCTGCAGGAGTACGACTTCACCTCGGAACATCGTAGAGGGAAGAGCCACGGTAACGCAGACGCCATGTCCCGAAGACCCAGTCCAGAAGAGTGCGGCCAGTGCACAAGAGTGGAAGAGAAGGAGCGTGCCGCAGCAGTCCGAGTAGTTGTGGCAGTGCCTGCGGACGGTTGGGATAGCGCAGGCCTGAAGAGGGAGCAGCTGGCGGACGCAGACTTGGCGCCGCTCTTAAGGGAAGTGGAGGCAGGGACCAGACCAACCTGGGAGGACATCGCACCGAGGAGCGCCAACTACAAGTCGTACTGGGCCCAATGGGACTCGCTGAAGACCAGAGAGGGCGTGCTGTTACGGGTATGGGAGTCACCCGATGGGAAGACGCAGAGAGAACAGTTGGTACTTCCCCGGAGTAAGGTCCCGGAAGTCTTGGAGGAAGTGCACGCCGGTACTTCAGGAGGACACCTGGGAGCCAACCGAACGATTGAAAAACTACGGCAGCGCTATTACTGGCCGGGACTCCGAGCTGATGCTGAGAGGTGGTGCCGTCAGTGTCACGTGTGCGCGGCGAGTCGCGGCCCCCAGACTAGGAGCCGGGGTCGCATGCAGCAGTACAACGTCGGTGCGCCATTCGAACGGATCGCCGTTGACATTGCTGGACCGTTCCCAGTTTCCGACCGAGGCAACAAGTACCTAATGGTGGTCGTGGACTACTTCACCAAGTGGCCGGAGGTGTATGCCACCCCAAACCAAGAGGCAAAGACAATCACAGACTGCCTCGTGGAGCAAGTGTTCTGTCGATTTGGGGTGCCGTTAGAGCTACACAGTGACCAGGGTACCAAGTTTGAGTCCAACCTAATGAAGGAGGTACTACAAAGGCTTGGGGTGAACAAGACCCGCACGACCCCTCTACATCCCCAGTCGGATGGCATGGTCGAAAGGTACATCAAGACCTTAGAGGAACACCTGAGGAAGGTCGTGGCCAGCCATCAGCGAGACTAGGACGTCAAGGTGCCACTGTTCTTGCTGGCCTACCGCTCGTCTACACACGACACAACTGGGATGACGCCAGCCAGCTTATTGTTCGGTCGAGAGTTACGCCTCCCTTGTGACCTGGCTTTCGGAAGTCCTCCGGAGGCGAAGCAGCCGGTGACCGAGTATGTGGATAACCTGGTGGACCGCCTCCACGACATGCACGAGATGGCTCGCCAGAACATCCAGAAGGCGAGCGACCGCATGAAGACCAGATATGATAGGAAAGCCAACAGCCAAGGGTTCCAGCAAGGTGACCTGGTCTGGTTGTACCGTCCTACCCGGACCAAGGGACGCTGCCCGAAGCTCCAGCAGCCATGGCAAGGACCGTACCGGGTGGTGAAGAGGATTAACGACGTGGTCTACCGCATCCAGAAGGTTCCCCGAGGGAAGATGTTGGTGGTACACCTGGATCGTCTAGCCCGCTACAATGGTGCTGTTCGGGACGACCAGCTTTGAGGAGGGAGCAGTGTCACCCAATTAGGGAAAGGGATGACCGGCGACCGCTGGAAGGACCCCAAGACAGCTGGGCCACGCCCACTCATCAGTCTCTGTCACTAACTGAGGGGGAAGGTTGGAAGAAGTGTCGCTTACGCTGCCGGCCCCTTCCCTCTCTTCCACGGCCATCTGGAACCTTCCTTTGGAAACTGGAGAAGTCGAGAAAACAGTGACATTCCTATGAAAAGGGTTTCAGAGAGACGGTGAGCTCAGTTCAGTTCTTGGTGTAAGTGTTAGTCAGTGACGTGTTAATGTACGAGAAGATTGTGCAGCGGAAGACTGTACGTAACTGTGTATGAGCATCGGAGTTGACGTAAACGCGAGTACATGTGAAATTGTAACGGACGAACTGGTGAATTGTAATTGTGTGCAGTACGCAATTCTGTGTAATTGGCAAGAGTTTAAATGTAAGTCGGTGGAAATAAAGAACAGTTTCGAGTGGTGAAATTGGACTTTTCATTTCACGAACCCACAAAGTCACAGTATTATTATCACACTATATTCTCAAGCCACTCCTCCGCAACGACATATCCTTCCATAATTTCCAAAGCATGCGTTCACAGAAGTGGATGCGTAGGCCATTTCTATTATGTTGGTCAAATCGTGCCCTGTTTGAAACTTGATGCGATTTCTATGAAATTACATTATCATTGGACGTCCGAATATTAACTGAAATAGGAGCTGTAGCTATTGTGTGAATATTTGAATATAAAATTATATTCATTGTTTAGATTTTATAATAAATATTTAATTTCATTACCAGCTGTACTAGCAGGAATGGTACTGATGTGGTACACTCTCATTACTTTCTCTAATCTTGTACAAATATTTATTTCTCTCTCTACTTCAAGATAAATATCTCATTGTAGTTAGAAGGGAATAGAGTAGACTTTAAGTGATAGTCAGATGTTTTAGCTGGTTGTTTAGGGGATGTCTTTGAAATTATATTATCATTCTAAATTATTTTGCTCTTTTAACGTTAGCTTGTTTTAGCGTTCTAAGATCCAAATTTCCCTTTTCCATTTCATACTCGGACGGGGCTTATTTGAAAATACTGTTTAATTCAGGGTTATCAAAACGTATAGATGGTGCAACTGAAAGCTCTGTATTGAATTATTTGGACCTTAACGAAATACTTTCCACACCCAAGTACGACAGAAGGGCTTTCCCTTTTAGAAAATATAACTATTGTGGAATTGTGGAATATAATCAAGAGTAAATCTGAAACGGCTGGCTCTATAAAATAAAATGTATCAGAGAGAAATTGTATGTTACAACACGATCTACACTGCATGTGAAGTAACACATTGTTTATCTCTTACAATTTACAGTTATTTAAAGTGATACAGGGTGAAAAGGAATTTTGAGGACATTCCCAGCGGATAATCATATGTATTTCATTTGTCATGAAGATGTTTTAACAATATAATAATTTAAATTAAATTATTAGATCCCATTTTCAATAAAATCTATATATTCTAAAAAGTTTTCATTTAAGGGGTAGCTTTTTATTCGGAGAATTTCTTGAAAGTCTTGCTTGTTGTCCTTTAAGAAGCGAAACTTATATAAAACTCTGATATTTAAACTTCTTTTGTGTATTGGATTATGTTGTGAGGAATTTCTCCATTTTTGGGTGTTCCATTCCAAAAGCAATCTTGACATTGAAATTTTGTGTCCAATGTAATTCTGCAGAAACTACTAATTTAACTCTAAAGTACAGCCCAACGAAAAAACAGGTACAACACTTGCAGTTTAAATATCCCGCGTGTTTCCTGACTAACTGTGATCACAGCGACATGCCGTCTTGTGCAACACAGGGTACACGTAGAACATTGCAGATGGCATTGAAGTGGAAATTGTTATGTGTATAATATAATAACTTAGTTATTAAGCACTTTTTGCAAATTATTTGAACTGTTATGTTTTGTTTTTCTGCAAAGTAGGTGCAACTGTAAACTATAATAATTTAGAGGTACATTACACAAAGTATTTCATTTAGGCGGAAAAAACCCTTGTGTTTCAGAACTGAAGTCTACAGAGAGTTGTATAAATAAAAAATTTCAAATTATTACGTGCATGGACTTATTACTTATTCACCTGCATTTATCATATCTTAAACGTTTTGTGAACAACTCTAGCACATTATAAGTACATTTCTTAGAATTATATAAACCAACTTATAAATTAAAGTCTTTCCACATCATATGCCTGTTTTCGGCATTTCATAACTAAGTTAGGTAGACTAGTTTTGGGAATTAACATTCGCAGAATTAGAACCACTATGCGTGTACTTGTATTTAAATTAATAATTGCAAAATTCTGTTCATATATAGTAACATGCGCTCACATAAATTTTGTGGCAGGTATATCAATTTTGTTCGATTTTTTTTGTACGTATCACTTTATTACTTGTTTCGCACTCAAAATTATTGGAAATCAAAACTTCTAACAACAACGTTGTCTTGAATACAAAATATTGATTGATCTGTTATTTTCCACAATGACCCATTAAAACTAATTGCAAGAGGCAAACCTTCAATTCGGGTTAGTGTGATTTACAGCAATGCCTCTACAGGACTTAGGTAAAAACAGGTGTGGAGATGAAACTTACTTCACAATAAGAAATCAATCTTTCCAAATCTAATTATTTCTCCTGACATATATTTGCTGTCGACTACCAAATGTTCGTTTCGCTAGATTCAAGTTCGTTACTTAACCACAACCAAAGGTCATGGTGAGGTCAGACTTCCAGTCAAAATCTAACCTGAGATAGCAATACCGTCCAATCTTTGGATTATCTCTACTAACTGTTCAGTATTATATTGTACTAAACGCATAACACGTGACTCAGCTGTTCCTAGGTATGTAATATACAGTTTATAATCTAAGGTAACAACTTCGACAGCTTTTACAAGTAATCTTATTGTATCATTAATTCTTAAAGACCTGAATGAGAACCAAGCAACTGTGAAAGTGTTTTAGAAAAGGTTTTTTTCGTAGATACAACGAGTGGCTAAGTGACAGAGGAATGATGTCGCCAAGAGCGGTACAGAGGACATTTGTTATATCTCAGGGGATTAGCTGCCGGAATGTAGTGAAGGAAAGAAGATTCAAAACTAATATGTGAAACAGTTTATAATTTTTCGTGCAGTTATTTTCTGTATTTTAATATGCCAATTACTATATTGATATTATAGTCGTTTTATCTAACTATTCCTGACAACGTTTGTTTAAGTTTTGAATTTTGTTAATATTCTCCCCGTTCCTGAGTGAATAAGTACCTTACCTTACACAGTGGATTGTTCTCTCGGATATATCTCTGATTTATGATTTCGGTTTTGAGTATGTAGATAATTCAATAATTAAATAAGTAATATTAAAGCTCTCAAACCGTCATATTGGACGATCAATATAATAATGCTCAAATGAGTCCATGCTCCATAAAGCTTAGAGCGCTGTAATCCTTATTACCGTTACAAAATATAGCACTCAAATACTTTTAATTGTTTCCGTATTTAATTATGTGACCTTTGGAAGTTTTCCGAAAAGCAAACCAAGAATTTGGGAGTCTACATGTGAATATGGACTAAAACGCGTATTATATACAGGGAGATAAATTTCCTGTTAGGTAGTGTTATTATCAGCACTGACTTCTTTAATACTTAGAGAGGACCATCCATAATGAAGCGTTACAGATGATGCTGCTTGAGTGTCTAGTCAACACTTGTGCTTGTGCCTCTAGGAGCGTATGGGGTTAGGTAGTTAGTCCACCGCAAAATATATAGCGCTACGGTAGAGTTACGACACTGCGGAAAGGAGTGTGCAAACGAGGTACTTGATTCTTCCATAAGAAAAGCATGGTCCATAAGAGACCATTGTGACTTCATGATATGAAAACCGATATAGTGCCATCTGCTGGGAAAACGTAGAAGCAAAGTTCCCACTAATGCAAACAAAAGCTTTAGAGGATCCTAAGTACACTCATTTATGCCAATGTAAATGGTTCATTAGTAAACTCCTGTACCATGAAGTACTACAGGAGGAAGGATATACAAGAACTGCTTTTACTGAGGTTATCCATTACAAAGTCATCACAGTGCAACCAGATTTAAATAGGTTTGATGATGCGCTAATACGTACTAAAGTCTCACATTGCCCTTTTATGTACGTACACAACATTAGCAATAGAATAAAGTCTGTCTATTACATAAAAAAGTGATGAACCTTTTTAAAAGTATTTTACACACCATTAGTAAAAGTTATGCGAGTAAACTTCTTAAGTTGTCTTTTTCTCGTGATGTGCCCGCACATGTCACGCCCATCCACACACAGACAAGTATTTTTTAATTAACAAATATAGGCGGATTTTTTCAGAAAATTATTTTTTTATTGTTTAGGTTGCTTCAAAACATATATTTCTGGTTTAATTTTATGGATGTCTTGTAATTATCCCGTTATTTAATTTAAGCATATACGACAGAGAGTAAATAATTATTCTTCCATCCACGTTGCTCTGATCATAACGCATGTTTGTCTACAACTGTTTCCATTCATAAATACGTATATACCCGACGATGCAAGAGAAACTTTTATTCGACGTCTTTTATTCCCTGACTCAATGGTTTGCGGTTAGTTAATTTTCTAATAGCCACAAAGTCCTTTGTTGAACATCTCATACAAATGTACAACGTTCTAGCACATAAACTTGGATACTGAACACTAGAGCCACACTATTTGTAGGCAATATATTTATTGTGATAATTATTTAAATATATTTCCCTATCGATTAGTTTGTATAAATCACTGTAGGTCATAGCACACGCTATATCTATGACGTATTGACTGTAATATATCATATTGTCATATTTCAACAGCGACTATGACCCAATTAGACAGGGAGATCGGCACCCGATATTACAGAGCCAAACATTCCAGTAGAAATAACCAACGTTCTGAAAGTTTCCCATATTTCTCCCACTAGAGAATTCTTAAAATCTCATCAAGATATAGACTGATATTATGATAATAAAGATAAAAAAAGCTCTTTTGTTTCATTCACAGTCGGTGTCTTTACTACGTCGAATGTATTTTATTACGTAGTGCGTCATTAACAAAGTGAAGAAAAATCTGCATATTAAATTCTTAGAAGCTGGTCGCTCTGTGATACTTTGACATTCTGATCTTTTTATATGACCAGAGCATAATACACTCACCACCAACACTCACACTTGGACATAAAAAGACACACGCGGGTACCTAGAAATTTCCACGGACCATTTTCTTTAAAAAAAAAGACGTTTTTATTTACTGGACGTCAAAACACACCAATATTACTATGTCAAAGTTGTGGGTAGAGAGCCATACCTCCTCATCCTATTATAGATACTGACTCATAAGTAATGCGTTCTTTTTTTAAGAAAAACAGTTACTTGAAAGGTGTTTAGAGAAGCACGGTGGCAGAGAAGAGATCTAATGACTCGTATTTAAACAGATACAATAGAAGAATTAGCAACTATTTGTTAAATAGTCGACGATATCCTGGACGACTGACAGAAAGATGAGGCTCGAACAGCAAAGGAGGTGAAAGACTATTTCGTCATGCTACATATGGCTTCCGAATTTTGGAAACACCTATAAAATGTAGAAATCATGTTCCAAGGTCTTCCTTTTCGGTTGCGTATTAATAGTTATTCAAAACGCATATCTAATGACATTCTGAAAGAAATCAAGAAGAACCTTTTACTTAACACGATAACACCTTAAACTTCTGCGATTCAATGAAAATCCCTATTGCTATTTTTGACAATTTCAAAGTATTCTAAAATTTGGTGTAGCATCCTTGAATGATGTTCATCTTATACACCAGGTTTTTTATTTCATTTTTGTGTTATGCTACTCACACTTCCCACAAATTCAAACTAGCGCACACAGAAGTCTACGCCAACAACTTTGAATTCTCAGGGAGGTCTCCCAGAAGAGCTTTGAATTTTCAACGCATTGTGTAAGACATTTTCCAACTTTTAACTTATAATCAAACAGATCGTGTAAAGAAGCAAGGATTATATAAATTTCTTAAACCCACTAAAGATATTTCATTTCTTCTTTAGTTTGGTTTAAGTTTTCTACACCAAAGTGGGCTATGAAACTACTTCTGCATACGTATATACGTCATTTGGAAAATATGGAAATATTACATTTTCTGGACGATGGGTTGAAACTGTAGTTTGATTATAATATTCAAAATATTACATAAAAAATACGTTACACACGTGAAAATATTTTAGGCGTAGCGTTACTCCAAGGAAAATATTTACCTTTAGAAACATCATACGCTCTAGACAGCTTTCGCTGCTCACCATAGAGGGCTCCACCTGTAACATCTTATAGCTGACAAGTTGAATGATAATAACAGTATAAAGCTTAATATGAGAGGTAACCTGGTCCTTTAGTTCTGGTGTATATTTAAGTGTACTTCCCTGTTTGAAAATGAAGGGTACGTAGAACTTATTCAAAACGTAACGTCAGAAGAACAAATAACTGCATTACAGAATGGAAGTACTGCTAGTCCGGTATGTATCAACGCTTTTAGCTATCCTGAGCCATGGATTTGTTGTAATCATACACTTTTTTCTGTTTTATATATATATATATATATATTACCTGTATCCGATAATTATTATAACTATCTCTTACTCCTTTGGGTAAATGTCAGCATGTCTGCGGCACGCTTTAGAGGTGTGGAGTTCGAAATGCAGCCATGGTTATTTATATCACAGCCCGCTCACATCACTTAATTCCTCCCCTAATTACTGTATATATTATAGAAGGTGAAAATACAAGATAAATTTAGAAGTTACAAAAAGTACCAGGCTTTCAAAATAAAAAACAGCGCTAAAGAATAATGCGGAAACTTACAATGGTACAAGAAATTTACATATTGAGACATTTTAAAAACATACATACATATACATATTTCGAAGAAATCTTTATATATCTGAATGGATATATCTATTATAGAGATTGACAAAAGGGCAGAACTCACACGCTCTCTCTGACTACTGTTACACTAAATCTCTCATATTCTTCGTGCCTCGTCCTGTTATACTATATATTTTATCTTATTACGGAATATTACTGGTTTAGTTTTAACTATATTAGAACTTTGTCAGATTTACCAGCCTGATCATGTATGAAAACACTTCTGGAATACTTCAAAGCATTTTCGTTAGGCATTTTCTATAGGATATGTTACCTCTCTCACATTCCAAGCGTGTAACCCTATCAAAATCCAGGCTCATAAAAGAAATCGAATACAATCACTCATAAATTTTAATTTTTTTCAAAATATAGCATTCTCTCCCAAAAGTGCTTCTGTCTCTGTAAACCATGGGATTTGTTTCATTTAGATAACTTTGTGTAACAATTAGTTTACTTTTATAGAGGAATGTGAACCTAGCCCCAAATATATTCTTGTTTTAAGCCTAAGGAAAATTTATTATTAACTCACTTCTAGTTAAATAGATCCCCAGGGCACTAAAGAGAGATTGACTAAATATGCAAATAACAAAGAGTTCAATTACACTGCCCAAAATAACATTTTTTTCATACCTTCACATTAGTAATAGGTAATGCTTAAGGAAAAATTTGCTGACTTTGCACCTCTCCCCAGAAATCTCCTATCGGGTCAGGGTAAAACATGTGAAGACACCAGGCTCTCACCTACGAGGTTTTAGGTCCTATATTATGCTACATCTATTTTTGTTACATAATGGTATATGATACAGCATACACTATACATTATGGTGAATTAAAATTAACTAAAATGTTTTTTTTTTTTTCAAGCGTGTAATAATATTAGCAAAATATATTTAATGAGACGTACTTGAAACTCTGCTTAAAAGTGCTTGGTAGCATGTGATTGCCTCTTGTACTACTGTCTGCTTTCCCTCACAAGAAACCGACAATAATCACAAATCATTACCTGGTACTTACGACCTTGGTACCTGGTCTCCACGACGGAAGTGCCCTGATAATACCATCGCCCATGGTCATAAAGAACATCACCAAGGTTTACTGGGGATAAATTCTAAATCAGAATGGAGCCCGCCTCGGTAGCGTGGTGGTAGAGAGTCTGCCTCACGTTCAAGAGGTCCCGAGTTCGAATCTCGGTCAGGGTGAGTTACCTGGATAAGGTTTTTTCCGGGGTTTTCCCTTATCCTGAAAGACGAATGTCGGGTAACTCTAAGCTCTGTGGACCCTGGGCTCAGTTGAGCATCATTTCACCCATTCCATTCATCGTCCGATATGACTTAACGTTGGAGGACGTAAATTACAAAAAAAAAAAAAAAAAAAAAAAAAAATCAGAATGGAGGAAATGAATTTTCAAGGACATTCTATATCCTATACCTTTGTGATATTTGAACAAATTTCCGACCTAAATGTTATAGTTTATTCATTTTTGTTTTCAACAAAACCACCCTCAGTCCTTCTAAATGAATGCCTAGCTGCTAATTCTACAGTTTATAACGTTCTTACAAAGACTTCGTGATCACGATTTCTCGGATACGAGCTCCAACAATTATTTCTTCTATCAACTTTCCGTAAGCTAACTGCGGTAACTTGCGTAACAAATATGCAAATCCACAACAATCTTATTTGAGTGCCCTAACAAAATTCCTCACCAGCCCAAGTTTTATACCTAAGGGAGGGAGAGGAACCTTATCAGGCTGAACCAATGTTTCTTATACTTCACTGTCCCATGGGACATACTCCTGGCACTTGCCTCTTTGTTGTGGCACATAAGGTTCTTGCATATCACTGCTGTCCACTCTCTCTCTCTCACTCACACACACAAAAAAATAAATTTATTTTTAAACTTCCGTTGTAATTAAAGCAGCAAACGATTTATTTTTGGGTCATCACACATTTGCCAACAATGAACCTCCTCATATTTTAAAACACGTTAAGTTTTGGCCGTACTTTCGTAACTTTCTTAAAGACCTACAGAATGGAAAAGTGAAACAGATGAAGCTTCGCTAACATTATCAAGTAAAACCGCTTTCGAACTGAACCTTAATAAATCTATAAACTGTCTTCCGTTATATGGATTATGATAATTTCCTTGCTCACTTAATAAAACGTTGATATCCCTAGAGAAACATATATTTTCATCCATTGAAACATATTTTCCTAAGTTCTAAAGTGACTATTTCGCAATTCTGTAATTTTTGTCCCAGATTCAGTGACTTGCATTGTTGAAGTCTGCTTCCCAGAAGATCAGGCCTTCTTTTGAAAAATTTAAATGACATGCCAAATCATTCAAGTTTACTTGCTCTATGAAATGACACCCACTTTCAGAATTTTGTGGCTGAAAGTCACAATGTTTTGATGTAGAGACATGGTTAAACTGTACAACATGTTTTCATCTTTACATTGAAAAAATACGTGCATAAGTAATTGTGTATGGAAAGGGTAGGCAACCTATGGCACGCGTCTTACCGGCTGGTACGCGAACTAGTTTTGGATTATGTATATGTATAATACCTAAGAATTGGAAATGATGTGCCATTTTAAGGAGCATGATTGGAATCTATATGTGAGGATGGACTGAAATCAGGTATTGTCTACGCGGAGGTAAATTTGATGTTTAGTAGTAATATTGGCAGCATTGCTTTCTCTAGTTTTTAATCAGGACCATTGATAATGTGCTGTTAGCGATGGTGCTGCCCGAGTTTCTAGTAAACACTTGTGCCGCTAGGAGCGTTAGAGTAAGCTAGTTAGTCCAGCGCATAATAGATAGAGAACTGGTTGAAGTATGTCGCTACGGGAAGGAGGGTGCAAAATATTTTAGGGCCCACTGGTGCATGATATCAGCTTATTTTAAGACGAATTATACTATCAAGCTACTTTGTTTATTTGGCTATAGAAGACTAATATGGAACTCTTACGCCTAAAAAATAAATAAATTATCTGCCACGTGTTGGAGTAGGAGTCCGCCATGATAATTATAAGTACTCCAAAGAAGTTTATTAACATTATTCCTTGATTAAGAATTAATTTGCGTCAAGCTTTTTTGATATCAACGTAAACAGTTGTGATATGCACTTACCAATGAGCCTAATTATAAAAGTATTGGTACATGCTACTTGTGCTCGCATGATTTTCTCTGCCGCATGGGAAACTTGTTTTACAACCTCCTATATGACAAAGGTGTAATTATTGCAGAATGCAAACGTATTTTTGACTTTCGTGCAGGAAAGTACATTATTCGTATGGCAGATGCGGACCTCCTCTGAGATGCGAGGGCCCAAACTTATGGTCCAAATGAAGTGCCAGTGAAAATTACGTAAAATACCGGGATATTGAACTAGTGCACCTGTCTACCACTACATGCGACAAAATATAGATATTGTTGAACTGCGAGGTTGGTTGGTTCACTAAATTTCCGTGATTCAAAATATATGCTGCTGCTATGTGACGTCTGTGTTATCGTTATGTACTGTCAGTTCTTACACGTTGTCAAAACAAATTCGGTGTCCAGTCGTACCTTAGTTTGGATTTTACAGACATTTCAACAATTGTTCAACGCGTTTTTGCTAAAATGCAAGAAGTGCAGTACCATTCAGTGATTCGCTTTTTATTTTTACGAGTAGATGAAAAAACTTCCGAGGAGATAAAAGCGAAATTGAATATCAGTACCTAAAACACAACATGGCAGCGAATTATGGGCCATAACTGAAAAAGTTAAAAAAAGCTTCAGGCAAATGAAATGAAATTCCTAAGAAGCTGTGCATGATATAGAAAAATCTACAACAAACGAAATTAAAATGTACGTGAGGAGCTAAAGATATTCCACCTGAATGTCAGAGTACAAGAATATAGAAGTAAATGGGTAACCCATGCACAAAAAATGGAGAAAGACGAATTACTACGCTATTTTGTGAAGTATAGACCAGAACGAAGGGGGAGCATAGATTGACCAACAAATCCGTGGAACCAATAAAATAAATTATGTAGACTGCAACAGGCAGTAATTCAAAAGTATAGTTTATATCTAAACAACATAATGCCAATTTGCTACTTAACTTTGCGAATATTTAGAAATATTCTTTCCGACTATACAATGGTACAGGTAGAGCCATCTCCGGGGAGAGGCACACGTTCCTCCATTCCTGGTCTTCCCTGGGGGGCAATTTAAAATAACAGCAACATACGTCTTATCATAACGTATATTTATAACAAAACGTTAATATATTTCACTCGCACTACTTTCTCAATCCACTCTTCCACAGAGGATTACTTTTCCACCTGCTGCAAATGTAAGGTAAAGGCTGTTACACATTTCCTTGTTGTTACAAGAAATATAAAGGGACTAACTGTTTAACCAACATTTGAAACTTAACTTACGGAAGAGATTTGCACCAACAAACTGTTGGTGTATCTTATATACAAATGTGAATAAGCAACCTCCTTCTTTCATACACACAGTTTAGAATTTATGAGGTGCAGCATTAGAACCTAGAATTCGGGACTTACGTAATATTGGTACGGGACCTTTATTTGAAACGAGAAAACGTCCAAGGTATGTGTTATTATCGTACCATTTTGTAAGTTTATATAGCGTTATCAGGTTTATTGTGCTACATTGCCGAACGCATGCTCTACGCAATTCGATCCACGTCTCCAACTGTCTGAATCTAAGATGGCGACAGAGAAAGAACCGGAAACAAAATTACAGCAAGTGCACAAAGCATGTGTAATGTACATGATGATTAGCTCGATAGCAGTTCATTACTTGTAATTCTACAGTCTATTCGTTTACATTTAAATGTTCCTGGGAAGCTAAAATAGGAAATACAGCTGAACTGTAATATCCATAAAGACAGGCGATATTGCAACCTACGTTGTCCGGAGTTCCTCTCTAGGTTTTTCGTTACAAGGTTTTGAAAACTGCGCTGATTTTCAATGTTTCAGGTGTGATATTTACGTAATTATTTTATATACATTTAGTAGAGCAGAATTTCTTATGGAAACCTGCAAACAGCTAGCGAACTATGCCTTAAACTACACTGGAAGTAGGGTTAGGTTTACTATGGAGAGGAGTTGGCACAGTGGTCAGTCTTAATTTATGGTGCAGACGCGAGAAAATGTATTCCGATTCTTGGAAGACTGACCTATGGGAGGGAGGTGGGTTTGCATCAGTTAGTTGAGCCAGGAAAGTTCAGTTTTCTTATTCCTAAACAGCGAGTGCAGGGCACCGTTAATTAAGCCTCACAGGAAAATAAAAGCAACTTTTCCACATGAAACGTACGTGGTTTGATACAGCTCTCCAGTATCAATTAGGTATTTATCGATCCTTTTGTTATCGACGTTATTTTCTCTCTCTTCGTCTCTCGCACATACATTCCTCAACCATTTAACCTCTCTTTCTTGTTTATAAATGCATTTCCAACGTTCACGCTTGTAGTTTTATCTGGAACGAAATACTTCTACCTTTCATAGATTAGCAATACTTTAAATAATATTAAACTGCGTGGTATTTAAAATTAAGTGTGCTTGTTCCGAAAATAAATACATTATTTTCTTTGTTACTGTTCTCAACAACAGATTATATGGACATACTACTACAATTAATATAACCGCCAAGTTACCAAATGACTTGACACCAAAATGACTTAACGACCAACAAAATAAGTAAAATAACTATTTTGTTTGATAATGACAGTTCATATACAAAATCACATAGTCACCGGTATGTCGGAGGTTTTACGAAGGAGTTCTTTAAATGTGAGTAGTACTTATTTGATACATTTCACGTTTAATTCATCTTACGGTGAGACAGACTCCGGACTAAATAAATGAATGAATCAATAAATCAATGAATTAATGAATTAATGAATAAATGAAAGAACAAATAAATAATAAAGCACCCAAACTATCATATTGGACATTAAGTAAAATGATGCTTAAATAAATGCAGCCTCCACAGAGCTTAGAGCACTGGCATCCTTATTAGCATTACAAAATATAGAACTCAAATACTATGTAATATTTCCGTGTTTAGTTAGGTCACCTGAGATAGATCTATTTCGGAATTTACTACGGATATCACGTCGTGGGCGTTCACTACTTCTATAACAACTCGTGATGAACAGCGGGTAAAGCAGCTATTTTTTGGTCTAGCGCAGAAGTTTTGTCCATTAAATCGCGCAGCGTAACAAGAACATACATTTGTCACTAAGAATCACTTTTCATGGCAAACAATTCGTTACGGGGATTCATTTCAATTACTTTATCTCACATTATATCCAAGTTTTTAAAAACAATAGTTCATTATTTTAATAATTTCAATAACATTTTGTCCATTCAGTTAAAATATCTGTACATTTATTACCTTCTACATTTTGGAGCTGTTGCTAGGTATAATTACTGAGTATTTAATAGTAATTTACAACACATTTTAATATATATTAATTGTCTATTAGACAGGTATGGGTCAGTGTTAACCTCAAGCAACACTTGAGGTTGTTTATTTGTTGGTTATGATCGGGATCCTTTCTTAATAATATTACATTGACTACATTTAAATTTGTTAATTTTTATTTAATTTAAGGTCGCTATAACTTCCTGGGTCATATCGCGACCATTTTTACTAAATAATACAATTAGTAACATATATAAAAATTTATATTCAATATACAAGATTACAATTAAACATATAAAATATACACATTAATAACATTAATTATGAAAACAATTTACATTAAATACAGATAACTGAAAACAAAGACAAGAAAATATGTAAGTTAACAACACTATTTTGGAAAACAAAAATTTCATTACTTTAACACCGTTACGTAGATTATGAAATACAATTGATTAAAGTATATTGCACATAATTTATATTAATTTCCAAATGTCTATATCCTTTAAATAATTAAATATATTGCGTCGTAATTTGAAACTGTTTGGAGTATGGAGATGTCCTGTAGGATTCCGTGTTGTTTGCTGTTTCTTTCGTATTCATTGCATTCTATGAGAAGGTGGTAAATTGTAAGGTTTTCATTACATTCTTTACACGTAGGCTGCGGCTGTCTTGAGAGAAGATATGAATGAGTGAGGCTGGAGTGACCAATTCGTAGACGGGTGAGAATGACCTGTTCCTTTCTAGTAAGCGGCTTGGTTGGGTGAAGAGCGGTGGATCCTTTGTTAATTTTGTTTTAGCTTTGCTTTAGTTCAAAATAGAACTATAATGTTTAGTGCTAGGTCAATGCATATTTGTCTTTGTGTTATATTTAAGGAAAAGTTACTGTAAACTGCTTTAAATTTCGGTATTAATATTTGTCTCATCACTAATATTTGGAATTATTAGTCTTTATTTAATCAGTATTTTATTTGCTTTAGAGAGTTCATATTGCTTGGTTTTTTATCATCCTAGTGTAGTCTTATAATGTCAAAATATTAACTCAAGTAGGAGCTGTAGTTATTGTGTTAATATTTGAATATAAAGTTATATTTATTGTTTGGGTTGTATAACAAATCATTAATTTAATTATCAGCTGTATTAGCAGGGATAATACTGATGTGGTACACTCACATTACTTTCTCTACTCTTGTACAAACACTTATTTCTCAATCTACTTCAGGATAAACATCTTATCTTAGTTACAATGGAATACAGTAGACTAAGTGATAGTCAAATGTTTTTAACCGTTTGTCTGGGGGACGTCTTTGAAATTATGTCATTTTAAATTCCTTTTTCTGTTTTAACATTATTTTGTCTCAGCGTTCTAAGATCCAAATTGCGCCTTTCCATTTCATACCCATATTTTAAAATACGCTTTAATTAAGGAGATATCAAACTGTATACGTGTTGTCACTGTAGGCTCTGTATTGAATTTTTGGACCTTAGCAAAATACTTTCCACACCCAAGTACGACAAAAGGACTTCCCCTTTTAGAAAATGTAACTATTGTGGAATTGTGGAATGTAGTCAAGAGTAAATCTGAAACGGCTGGCCTTACAAAATAAAATGTTTCAGACATAAATTGTATGTTACAACAAGATCTACATTCCATGAGATGTAGCATTTTCTTTATCTCTTACACTTTACAGTTATTTAAAGAGATCCAGGGTGAAAAGGAGTTTTAAGAACATTTCCGGCATATAAAAAAATGTATTTCATTTGCCATGAATATGTTTTCAAAATATAATATTTTAAATAAAAAGAGTAGTTCCCATTTTCGATAAAATCGAGATATTCTAAAAAGTTTCCATTGAAGGGGCAGATTTTCTTGAAAGTCTTGCTTGTCGTCCTTTAAAAAGCGAAACCTATATAAAACTTCGGCATTTAACATTATTTCGCGTATTGGGTTATGTTGTGACGATTTATTCCACATTTGGGTCTTCCATTTCTAAAGGAATCAGGAGATTGTATTTTTGGGTACAATGCAATTCTTCAAAAAGTAATATTTTAACGCTAAACTAGAGACCAATGGAAAACCCGGTACAAACTTGCAGTTTAAATATCCGGCGTGTTTCCTGACTGACTGCGATCACAGCGACACGCAGTCTCATGCAACACAAGGTACACGCAAAACATTGCAGATGGCGCTCACGTTATAATTTCAATGTGTATAGATGTGTAACTTAGTTATTAAGCACCTTTTGCAACATATTGGAACCGTGATGTTTTGTTTTAACTTCAAAGTAGGTGTAAATGTTAACTATAATAAGTTACATTACACAAAATGTTTCATATAGGTGGGAAGGAAACATCGTGTTTCAGAAATGAAAGCTACAGACATTTTATAAATAAATTATTTCAACTTATTACTTTAATGAACATATTCACCTTTATTTAGCATATTTAGAAAGTTTTGTGAACAGATCTAGCACATTATAAGTATACTGCGTAGAGTTATATAAACCAAACGTATAGATTATTCGATGTATTTCCACGTGAAATGCCTATTCTCTGCATTTCATATCTAAATTCGGTAGAATAGTTTAGAAACTAACATTCGCAGAATTAGAACCAATATGCGTGTACTCGTATTTAAATTAATAATTAGAAACTTCTGTTCATATATAGTGTCATGCGCTCATATTAATTTTGAAGCAAGTATATCAGTTTTGTTGGATTTATTTTGTATGTCTGTCTTTATTAATTTTTTCGCAATCAAAATTAATGAAACTTCTCCGAACTACGTTGTCTTCAATACCAAATATTTATTGATCAGTTATTTTCCACAATGGCCCAGTAACACTAATTGCAAGAAACAAACCGTTAATTCGGGTTAGTATAATTGACAGCAACACCTCAACAGGACAACAGGTGGGGAGATGAAACTTACTTCACAATAAGAAATCAATCTCTCCAAAGCTATTTGCTTCTCCTATCGTACATTTGCTGTGGAATACCAAATATTGGTTTGGTTAGGTTTAAGTTAGTTACTTAACTGGTACCGAATGTAATGTTGAGGTCAGAATCCCAGTTAACATCTAACCTGAGATAACAATGCTGTCAAATTCTGGGATTATCGCTATAAACAGTTCAGTATTATTTGTACTAAACGCATACCACGTGACTCAGCTGTACCTAGGTATGTAACATACAGTTTATAATCTAAGGTAACAACTTTGACACCTTTTACAAAAAATATTATTATGTAATTAATCCATAAAGTCCTGAATGAGAGCCAAGCAGCCGTGAAAGTATTTGAAAAAAGGTTTTTTTCATAGACACAATGAGTGGCTAAGTGACAAAGGAATGATGTCCTGAAGGACGGTACAGAAAACGTTTATGTCTCAATGGATTAGCGACCGGAATGTAGTGAAGGAAAGAGCATTCAAACCTAATATATGAAACATTTTATAATTTTTCGTTCTCACATTTTCTGTAATCTGATCAACCAATTACGATATCATATAACTATTCCAGACAGCGTTTGTCTAAGTTCTGAATGTTATTATTCTCCCCGTTTCTGAGTCAATAAGTACCTCACCTTACACAGTGGATTGTTCTCTCTGATATCTCTCTGATTTACGATTTCGGTTTTGAGTATATAGATAAATAAATAAGTAAATAAATGATAATAAAGCTCTCAAACCGTCTTATTGGACGATGAATTAAATGATGCTCAAAGGAGTCCAGGCTCCACAGAGCTCAGAGCGCCTCCATTCATATTACAGTTACAAAATATAGAACTCAAATACTTTTTAATGTTTCCGTGTTTATTTAGGCCACCTTCCCAATTTTTCCGAAAGGAAAACCAAAAATATGGGAGTCTACATATAAATAAGGACTAAAACGCGTACTTTACACAGGGAGGTAAATTTCATATTAGGTAGTATTATTGGCAGCACTGACTTCTTATGTCCTTAGAGAGGGCCATCCATAATGCAGAGTTACTGATGGTGCTGCTTGAGTGTCTAGTCAACACTTGTGCTTGTGCCTCTAGGAGCGTGACATATCCCACCGTAAAATAGATAATGCTACGACGCTGCGGGACGGAGTGTGCAAATATTTTAAAGCTCTGTGGTCCGTGCTATCAACTAATTTAAAGTGGAAATAGACCAATAAGTTATCTCCCTCATTCTCTAAAGAAGATATAATTGTAAATTATTACATATAAGAAATTTGTGTTCTGAGGTTGGACCAGGAGTGCGCCATCATAATTATAGGTTCTTCAAAGTAGTTTAAACGGTATATTGGAATGCTCATCGGGCATGCGGGTCTCTTGAGCTTCGTTATACCCCATGATGCGGTCAGGGATGCCCAAACCCCTTACGTTGCGCCCTTTTCAGTCATTGTTTCTGCCAATAAAGTTTTAAGGTTTCAAGGTCTGGGGCATGGCAGCAGGAACTAATCTGCTTCAACTCCAGGGTGTACAGAATAGATGCCTAGGGCCATGTGCTCTGTGGGCTGGTGGTTTCCCGCAAAATAACTTAATGAAGCCTCATCTCTCCACTATGTGGAAGATGTCATTAGGGGCCGGGCCACAAAGTTCTACGCGAGTTTGCCTCATCATCCGAGCCTCAGTCAGCCGCCAGCTGCTGCTTGCTTGCTTGCATGGAGTTGCAATCTGATCCTCTGGATTGTGAATTTATGTTTTTTTTTCATTTCCAATACTTATGATTAAGGTTTAACTACTATTATTTGGTATTGGTTTTATGTGATCATTGTACTCACATGATTTTCTTTGCCGTTGTGGAAGCCATTCTTACTTCCGTCATGCCAACTGAGAGAGATGGTGCCAGACATTGCCTAATTGCCGCTGATCTTATTTGTGTAAATGTGGATTACTGGAACACAGCTGCTTTTAATCGATGGGGAGATACTTAAGAGCTACACGTCTTCCATTTGACTTCCTTATTTGGATCTCTATGCATTGGCCAATGAAAGAAAAAAGACAGAGGGATGTCCTCCTATTTGACAAACTTCTTTTAATAATTATAAGGTTCAAAGACACCTTCTCACATATGGGGCTTGTACCCCTATCTAAATGCAGATCCAAAAACCAAAGCGAGAAAAGCCCTCTAATCTTCCAATTCATTTGTGAATATAGCGTTCTAATTCAAACATTTTTCTTTTCTCTGTAAATATTGTTATTTATTTGATTCATATGACTCTGTCTAACAAATAACTGTTTACTTTTATGGATGAATGTAAACCTTACCCCAATACATTCTTGTTTAAAACTAGGCTGTGTTTATTAATTAATAGCTTGCTTCTGGTTAAATAGAACCAGGAGGGCACTAAGGAAACAAAACTTAAATTAATTGTCCGTAGAGTACAGAAAATCGAGGTAGACATCGCTCAAATTTAACTTATGGCTAACTTTGTTCGAGCGAGGAAAGTATAAAAGAGCAGGCCTGTGGCAATTGTCAAATGTCTACATAGAAGGTCGTTATAAGGTTGCCTTGAAAGTGTGGAACGAGTGAGTAATTAAATAAAATTATGTTTTGAACTGTCTGTCACATAGCTTTTAGTTTAAAGCTATTAAACAATCTGATTACTTACACAAAACAGAATGTAAAATTTACAATTCTCGTACGCCATGTACTACAACACTAGTTGGGATTTAAAATATGTTATTAAAAGAAATTGTATCTCACTGCCGGGCTTTCAGTTACACAGATATATAGTTTAGCAAGGTCACATAAACCATCTCTTACATAAACTCAACACTGCCCGTTGTCGTATCCGAGCACTGGTGATTGGAAGTTCTTTAGATACACTTATATTGGCATACTAATTATATTGTAACTCTATTTGGGAATATGAAATATTAATATGGAAGAGCTTAGTAGAAAGTAAATAAATATTTCTTGTGCAACAGCAGGTTAAACTCATGATTTCTATTACACAAAGCAAGCAACTTAGCAAATATCTTTCAGAAGACTGAATACATTAAACCTTCCTTGTATGTATATATTCTTAATCTAAAAGTCCTTTGTACGCATACCATATATGAACAATTAATTTAAGTATTGTTTCCTTAGTGCCCTCCTGGACCTATTTAACCAGAAGCAATTATCACATGTCGAGCGTAAGAGCAGTGTACATTAAAGTTTATTTTTGACGTGTTGTCGTTAAACTAATTTTGGATCTGGCAGTAAACATTCCTAGGTTCAGGGACAACCTGCTTATACTCTTATTGAAATTTAATATTGGCAAAAATATTAAGACAAGTCCATGAAATACATTCGTTGCAGCTCTCTCTTCAATCACATTGCAATTAATGGAAAATCGAAACTTGTCTCTGGAATTTAGTTTCAAGAAAAATCTTTGAAGTCGACATTTTGCACAATGGTCCATTAGAACAAAAGAAGCGGAGACAACATCCTATTAAGGTTAGTGTAATCGGCATCAGCGCCTCTACAGGGCTTAACCAGCAATAGTCGCGAGATCAAACTTACTTAACAATAAGAAATTATTCTTTCGTGATCTAATTACATTTGCTCTCAAATGATGGTGTGGCTAGCTACATATTAAGCACTTAACCTCTACCAAAGGCAATGGACAGGTCGGATAAGGCATGTAACTGAAATATTTATTAAGAACTACAATATTCTACAAATTTTGAACACGTGGTTATGATATAAATCCAATTAAACACTTCTTATGAAAAAATCTACCACTTTCCAAAACTGATGCTTAGCTGTGGACATTAATATGTATACGCATCTGTTTTGACAATATTTTATCCAATTGATTTGGCAGATATACACAGAGCAAACAAGTCGGTGCAGCTGTTTCTTTATGTCTCTGTTACACACAACACCACATGCTGCTGTGTCCACGTATATGGGGTATTGGTAACCTGTCAATAAGTCCCGAAATCGAAACTCTGTTATAAGGTTTCCCCTTATCCTTAAAAGAGGAATGTCTAAAAACTCTTAGCTTCCTGAGTCTTGGACTCATTTGAGCATCGTTTCATTCTTCCTAATTTATCACTTAACTTTGGACGCTTTCCCTTATCTTGATAGATGAAAATCTGGTGACAAAGCTCTATGTAGCCTGTACTCATTTTAATATCATTTCATCCTTCGTCAGATATGACTTAACGTTGGAGGTTTTCTCTTATCCTAAAAGATGAGTATGCGGTAACTAGAAGATCTATGTACCCTGTAATCATTTGAAAAGCATTTATCTGATTTTCATTGCCACTGAAACATTTCATGAGCTACTCAGTACTAGAAAGCTGAGCATGAAAATCTTGGAAGCAAATGAAGCCAGATAAAAAAACAACAATTAAAGCAAAAAGCTCTATATGCCGGTAATAACATATATCAGCATAGAAGTGGTAATAATCAGAAGAAACCATCGTTCACAGAGCAATGTGCAAGAGGAAATCACAAGTAGCCTATCTGTGAAGTCTGCTCGAAGACAAATGACAGTACAACTGAATACTGGTCAAATTAAAAGAATTTAAAGAAACCTGAGCACACCTTCATGGTAGAACCATGTTCAGTTTGAGGCTGAATGTTTACTCGCACCTTTAGTAATACCAACACTCGCATGTATTTGACAAGTTCATCAATTTTTTTCGAGTTATTTTGCATATCTCTGTCCTCATTCACACTTATTCGGACAACAAATTAATTGAAGTTTGAAACTTGCCGCTATATTTTTATTTACATTAACTTTTTGGGTTGTTCTAGTACTTTCTATAATGCTCCACAAGGAAAGAGAAGCGGAAGAGCAAAGCGTATAAATAGGTTTAATATAACTGACGGCAGCGCCTTTACAGGATTTACCTAGCAATATTCGGGACATTAAACATACTTCACAATAAGAAATGATTCTTTTTTGTGTTTAGCTTCAAGGTAGTTAATTCATGGATACTTAATATCAATATACAAACTTCAGATATATTGCAGTAACATTTCTGTGGATAAAGTCGTGAAGAGGAAAAGCAGAGTAAATTTTAAGCTACAGTCAAATAATTTTAAAGTGCTTAACTAGGGAATAACTTGGAAATTCGCTTCTCCAACAGAAAATAAAAGTTCTCATTTTTATTATTCATAGAGCTTTCTCACAGCTTTCTTAAATCGTCATTGGGTCCCTGTATTTCGTGCACGTACGTGACATATTTGTATATACGTTCTAAATCGGGGACTTCTAAACGTGTGTTTCTACCGAAACCGCCCTGGTGAATTATTGGAGTGCAATGCAACTTGTGCAATTAGGTAATCGAAAGTAGTAACGACTTATCATTTTGGAAACATATAACTATGAGGATAGTGAGAAAAATAACCAAGGATAAATCTTAAATGATTTGTAAGATGAAATCACAAGTAGTCTCCCTTTTAAGGGAATTAGAAAGAAAGGATCTCTGAGGACATTCCCTGCAAGTTTAGCATATCCATTTCATTTGGCATAAACATATTTCAATTATAGTATTAGAGCTACTTTTGGAAAAATATAAGAATCGTTTCCATTTATTTAGTAGCGCACTATTTCGCGGGTATCTTTAACTTCTTGGCGTGTAAAGGTTTTACAACTTAGGTATATAACCGAAATCCGAGTTTTAAGCTATTCTTGAAAAATCTGGTTTTGTTTTAGATTCAGGTTATCCTCAAATATATATCTGCAGCACTCGACGTCCGTAAATGTCCGGTTAGAATGCAACTCTTACTCCACCTGCTATGTATGTTGGTTTGCAGAAAATAAAACAAGATAACACCAAGATAAAGCAGACAAGCAAAACTGCAGTTGTAATTTCCCTCGTGTGTAGTGAGTGCGACTGCAGCGCACATGGTGGAAGTCTCATGAAACAGCAAGTGCACGTAGCAAGCTATAGATGGCGCCAAAGTTGAAATACTTCTTATGTATTTATATGTCTTAGTTATTAGGAATTATTTTAAAAATATAAGAATAATAATGCTTCTTTCAGGTATAAAGGTAATTATGAATGTAAGGGATAGTAAACTGGATCCATGTTGCAAACAAAGATCAATAAAAGGAAGCAATGAGTATTGTGTAGCGGAGGGTAAATCTCCTGAAGCTGGTTTATGTATAACAGATTCAAACAGTATTATGTATAGCTACATTTCAATTCATGCTTTTTACTTATTTTTGGCATTTTGCCTATGCATGCGTCATTGGGCAACAAATTCCGTTAAACAAAATTGAGCAGTAGGAGCAGAAAATGTTAAATACCACACATTCGGGCAATTCTTTATGGAAATTATTAAAGGCGTTTGAAGTCTAAGCGAGCGCTAACGCAGGCACTGAGGCGCTACACACTCGCCTCCGCCTGCACTTCTGCTCTGAGGAGAAAGCCGAGGTCTTTGCAGACTGTCTGGAAACAAGATTTACAGAAAACTCAGCGACGAACCCCGAGTTAGAACGGGATGTCCAGACTTGGGGACACAGCTGGGTGATACAGAAGCATGAGCAACACTTGCCCCACACAGCGCCGCAGGAAGTGTACAAGTTCATTGGGAAGCTGCCAAATGTTAAAGCCGCCCGCCCGGACAGGGTGACTAATGAGGAACTCGAGGATCTCCCAAGAAAAGCCCTGGTCCATCTTTCAAAAATTTTTACGCTTGTTTGCAGGAAAATTATTTCCCTGACATCTGCAAGCAGGCCAAGGTAATAGTGCAACATAAGCATGGGAAAAGCACCAGGTAACCTCAAAATTACCGCCCCATTAGTCTCCTGTCTACTACTGGTAAATTGCTCGAGAACATAATTCCATTTCTACTCCAAAAACAATTTGCGGCGTATGACATTTGAAGTTCAAAATTTGGCTTTAGAAAAGGGCATTCAACAGACCTTCAACATTTAGGACTAGTACATGACGTCACCGAGCAATTTAACAATGGGGCTTCAACGTTGGCGCTATTTATGGACGTAGAACCCGCATTTGATCGGTGCTGGCACAAGGGCCTGATTTAAAAGCTGTACCGAAAGTATCCCGGCCTCAAAAATTCACTGCGATTGCTGTATAATTTTTTTAAAAAACAGGCCCTTCTACGTCCATGTGGGTCGCTCCCCTTCAAAGGAGAGAGTGATGCAGGCTGGCGTACCACAAGGGGCTGTTTTGTAGTGAATAATTGACAGGATTTTTATGTTAACAGGTTGTACATTCTAAAATTGTCTGCTTCACCTCATTATGATTTTTGTCTCTTTTTATACGTGTAATTGAGAATAATATACAATTAGTTACTAAATAAATACAACAGCTGATGGGCCCAGATCGTTCCCAGTTTGCATAAAGTGTAAAATATATGCAACAAAAGTTGTATATAATACACTGAAGCAAACAGTTATCCTAGCTTTGTTCAGCAAGTATGCACCATTTTACTTTGCAAAAAGTGTATATTCAAAAGTAAAGGTTTATAAGAAATTGCTACAAATACCAGTGTTTGTCGTATCGAACCTCTAAAGAAAGGCAATTGTGATAAGTGGAAAGTAAACCTACAAGCCGCGCTTACTCGCATTGGACTTTCCGACTATGTTACCGAAGAAAAAACAAAGAGGCAAAATGAAGTCAAATCCGAGGAGAAAGTGATTCATATACAAAGACAGAAGTGATTATTATGATTTCACCTACAGAATTAAAACAAATAAAGCAATACATATCCTCAAAAGCCGAAAATATACAAGTCCTGCTCGGAAAGCTACGTTTTTGAACCAATTATTTGTACAATAATGAACAACACAGATGTAATACGTAGCTATCCCAACAAATTCTTGGACATTGTTGATAAATTAAAGGAAGAATGTCGCGGTAAAAAAAGACTGATTATTAATAATTATGCTATATTCCCTAAAATCTTAATTTGAGTACTTTCGAAATGTCGTTGAATCAAGGGATGTGTTGAAAACCAAACATTTAATATACTGGACCAAACTGAAGCCAGCAAAAATACAACACTTCAAGTTAAGCAGCACTATAAACAGGTAATAACAGATATCAACAGAGAAATGCCAAAAACCAGAAGTAACAGCCGTTCAAAAGCAATTTTCAAGAGGAAATCTCAAGTTGTGTGAATCCTGTACGAAGACAAATGACAGTGCATCTGAATGCTGGTTAAAGAAAAAGAATTTAAGGAAATCTGAGCACACCTTCATGGTAGAACAATGTTCAGTTTGAGGCTGAATGTCTACTCGTCACTGTAGTATTACCAAAACTCGCATGTATTAGACAAGTTCACCAATTTTGTTCGAGTTATGATGCATGTCTCTGTCCTCATTCACACTTATTCGTACAACAAATCAATTGAAGTTTAAAGCTTGTCACAATAATTTTATTTTAAGTAATTATGTTTTTAGCCTTAGTATTTTCTATAATGTTCCACAAGGAAAGAGAAGCGGAAGAGCAAAACTTATAAAAAGGTTTAATATATCTGATAGCAACGCCTCTACAGGATATACCTAGCAATAGTCGAGACATTAAACATACTTCACAATAAGAAATGATTATTTCTTGAGTTTAGCTTCAAGTTAATTAGTTCATATATACTTAATGTGAATATACAAACTTTAGATATATTGCAGTAAGATTTCTCTATATAAAGTCGTGAAGAAACAGGAAACAGTATATTTTAAGTGACAATCGAATGTTTTAAAAGTACTTAACTAAGGGATTGAGCTTTAGATTCCCTTGTATTTGTATCTACAACAGAAAATAAAAAATCTCATTCTTACACTCACGTAACTTTCTCACACCTTTCATAGTTCGAAACTGGGCCTCTGCATTTCGTGCACTAAAGTGACATATTCGTAAATACGTTTTAATTTGAGGGGCTTCGAAACGGGGGTTGTTACTGAAACCTCGGTATTTAATTATTGGACGGTAATGCAATACTTTCCAATCCGGGTAAGTCCATAATGCAGACACTAACAACGAATTCCGCTTTAGAAAAGTATAATTATTGGGAAATTGTGAAATATAACCCAGAGTAAATCAAAAGTGGTTGACTCTACAAAATAAAATGTATCACATAAAATGAATGTTATAACAATATCTACATTATACGTGTAGTAAAATTTTGTTTATATCTTACACTTTAGAGTTATGTAAAGTGTTTCAGGATGATACGACTTCTGAGGACATTCCCTGCAAATTTAGCATATCAACCTCATTTGTTACAAACATATTTCTATCATATACTACTTCAGTTGAAGTATTAGAGTTATTTTTGACAATAATAATGTAAGGAATATTTTCGGTTACTCGGTAGTGCTATATGGCGGGTTGTGTCCTTATCTCTAGGCGTGTAAATGTTGTATAAGTTTCGGATATAACCGATTTTGCTGTTTAGAATTGCGCTGAAAAATGTGTTTTGGTTTTACATTCAGGTGATCCTAAACTATATATATATATATCACCAGTACAATATCCTTATTAAATGTCTGGTTAGAAGGCAACTTCTGCTCTACCTGATATGTATGCTTTTGGTACATAACATAAAGAAAGATAACAGGAAAAAAAAATTGGAAAAAAGAAACTGGGCAGAAAACCAGTTGAAATGTCCCTTGTGTCTGGTGAGTGCGACTACAGCGCACATAGTGGAAGTCTCCTGAAAAGTAAAGTACACCTAGCAATCTATAGATGGCGCTAAAGTTCAAATTGCTTCTTAAGTATGGATATGTCTTAGTTATTAGGAGTGATTTAAAAATGCAGGACTTATAATGTTTCTTTCACGTTCAAAGGTCATTCTAAATGTATGTAATAATCAACTGGAGCCATGTTGTGTACAAAAGTCAATATAGACAAGCAATAAATATTGTGTTTCGGAGGGAAAGTCTCCATAAGCTGGTTCATATACAACAGATTTAACATGGTTTCTATATGAATTTATTGCAATTCAGCATTTTGGATAATGACCATAGCTGTACACTGCGTGTGTATTTGTGATATAAAGCTATTAAACGCAGATCTCCGCAAATGATATGTCATCAAAACACTGGTTTGGTGCTGAAAACCTTAGATCTATTCTTGACAATGCTTTTGGGTAGCTGATTTATTAATTTGTGTACAGTTGTTCAAAATTGTAAATATTGTGCTAACATAATAATACTTAGAGAATACTATAAATCAAGATATTAGGAATTTTAAGACAATGTGATCACACATTGTTAAAAAATAATCATTGTAAAATATGAACACATTGAGAAATATTGGGTTCAATAGATTTGGCAGCAGAAAATCGGCAAATGAATCATATGAGATCTCAATTACTATAAACGGGAGAAACATATTTCAAGAATAATACGAACGGCCAAAGAAATGGAAATAAATAAAATAGAATTAAAATGCCAACAAAGTTAAATATAGTCCTGAATCAAGTTAGAGGCTAATGTATATTTTAATCGCTTTTCTTTACTCTGCCTCAGACTTGAAGTGTATCTATTGACTAAGGAGAAAAGAAATAAGCGTAAATTGCTGAATATTCAACCCAAGATATGTCTAATATTAAAACATATTCTGCATGTGATCGATACAATGCTGTAGCTACGAGAGCTACAATGATCACAATATTTTTGTCAACGTTCCCTTACTCATCCTCATAATTTCGATGGTCCTTATTAAAGTAGTCTTCCCTGAATGCGAAGCACTTTTCCCAGCGTTTCTGCCAGTCTTAAAAAACATGATGGAATCTATGTTTAAGAGATCCTTCAGAATCGTCTCCGCAGCCTTCACCACTGCTTCTAATGATGGATAGTGCCTCCCACGAAGGGGCTTCTTCAAGTTAAGGAATGGAAAAAAGTCACATGGGGCTATATCCGAACAATAGGGAGGGTTAGGTATGCACTTCACGTAGATTTTTGCAAGCGATTCAGAAACAATATTGGCAATACGCAACCGCGCATTATCGTAGTGCAACATCGAGCCTGCTTCAGGTAAATGTTACCTTTCTCTACTGCTATTGTTGTTTATTCTTATTCCACAGCCTGTCATACAAATCTAATTAAACAACCAACGTTACTTATGAAGGAAAACTTTCCCGATAATACGCTGAGCTCAGTACGGCAGAAATTTTAGGTTGAACTAGCTCTGTGTACCATTATAAGGTACAATAGACTTGGCAGTAGATATTCGTAGCATCATAACTGTAAATCTCTTTTCGCTTGCGTATGTAGTACCGAGCATTGGCATACATTTGAAGAAAAGGACATTACATCACCGTATTAGTGGTAATAGGTATCTTTTATTGATGTGTCCTACTTTAATTTCATAGTCCTGTTTGGGAATTTTGATTGTTTTTTTTTCAGAAGGCACTGAAATCTGTCAAAATATTTAAGTTTAGATGCAATTTTGGAATTGAAATTATCGTTCAAATCCTATAACATCTAGAATTCTACAAGATTTTAGTAACTTCACTTAATTAATGTTTTAATGACGAAATTATCTGTGGCATTTATGCTAAGATAATAATATTAAACATATAAGCCAACCTAGCTCACGTCGTCTTAAGCTAATGAGGAATTTACAGAACATTGAAGATATCTATTTCATTTATTACTAAAACACCATAAGCATATAATAGCTTTAACAAATCTTTAAAGTCATTCTTGATGAAGTGAAGATGTTTGAGAAATATTCCATTTTTCGTCTTTGAAAACAGTAAACAATCCCTTTACAGAACTATAAATATTTACTACAAAACACCACGCCAATCTGAACAACATTGTGTAAATTCTTCTTTGTAACGGGGATCGATTTGAAAAGTAGATTATTTTCACCGTCAGTCCATCAATAACCTCTTAGTCAAGGATTCCATTTACCCTGTTCTTATGTTTTTAAGTACTACCAAAACATGGAAAACGAAACACACCTTAAAGCAGAATCAACTACTGGTATTTCAAAATTCATTACGCGATGTTTATTTTTTTAAATAAATATATTTTCCAGAACCATTAAAACAATCTACGTAATAAGTATATTAGAAGTTTAGGTGTTTACCTGATTTCCAGATATGAGCTTTGCACACACACACACACACACACACACACACACACACACACACACACACACACACACACACACACACACACAGCCGCGCCGTGGACGAGTGCTTATAACAGTCGACACTCACTAAAGTGGTCCAGGTCCCAGAAGACCGCATGTGAGATCTGTGGTAGACAAAGCAGTGTAGGGTAGGGTTTCCTCCTAGTTCTCTCGCCATTTAATTCCCTCGGTACTCCATATTCATTTTATCTATCATAATTGCCACCGTCTGCGGTGCCGCATGCAGTAAAAGCGGACGTTAAACACTACAACACACATACACACGCACTAAACAAAGTTCTTGTAGCATCTCTTCTTCCAAAATATGAATTCCCAGTACAATCTTGACTTGGAGCTTTTTGATATAATTTAATTCTTCCTCTACCTGTGATGTAACTTCGTGGTACAGAAAATATTTAAATCTAAAAGAAAGATCAAGGGAAATAGTCGTCACAGACCTGCAGATCAAATGTCCCGCGTGTTTACCGAGTGACTCCGAGCACAGCGAAACGCGGTGGCAGTCGCATGAAACACCAAGTACACTTAGAATGGTACAGAAGTCTCGCAGGTCGTAATTGCTATGTGTAGAGCATTATGTCTTAGTTATTAGTTTTCCATAACATTAGAACAGTGACACTGTGTGTTGTTTTGTCAAAAGGCATATCCTAAATAGGAAAAATATCAAGAAGGATTTATTTGATATATTAAAAATATAATTAGCTCGCACAAATATTCTTTTTCGAAAGAAATGTCTCCAAGCGCATATATAAGTTAAAGATCCAACCATGCTTATTTTATTGCTCATTCCATTAGTGTTCCGTATTTTTTGTGAATGTTCCTGAAAAATTTGATAAATAATATAGGAATTTTCTTATCAGATATCGAGCGTAAGAGCAGTACGCATTAAAGTCCATTTTTGAAGTGTTGTCGTTTACCAATTTTAGATCTGGCAGTAAGCATTCCTAAGTTCAGAGACAACCTGCAATTAATGGAAAATCGGAACTTGTCTCCCTAATTTAGTTTCAAGAAAAATCTTGACTGTCGTCGACAATTTGCATAACGGTCCATTAGAACAAAAGAAGCGGAGACAACATCCTATTAAGGTTAGTGTAATCGGCATCTGCGCCTCTACAGGGCTTAACCAGCAATAGTCGCGAGATCAAACTTACTTCACAATAAGAAATTATTTTTTCGTGATCTAATTACATTTGCGGTAAAATGTTGTTGTGGTTAGCTACATGTTCAGTACTTAACCTCTACCAAAGGCAAGGGACAAGTCGGATAACGCATGTAACTGAAATATTTATTAAGAACTACAACATTCTACAGATTTTGAACACGTAGCTATAATATAAATCAAATTAATCATTTCTTATGAAAAAATCTACCACTTTCCAAAACAGATGCTTGGCTGTGTACAATTATATGCATTTTTTACATCTTTATCTGTTTTGGTAATATTGTACCCAATTGATTTGGCAGATTTACACAGGGCAAACAAGTCAGTGCAGCTGTTTCTTTATGTCTCTATTACACACAACACCATATGCTGCTGTGTCGACGTATATAGGGTTTTGGTAACCTGTCAAGGAGTCCCGTAATCGAAACTCTGTGATAAGGTTTCCCTTATCCTTAAAAGAGGAATGACTGAGAAATCTGAGCTCCGTGAGTCTTGGACTCATTTGAGAATCGTTTCATTCTTCCTAATTTATCACTTAACTTTGAACGCTTTCCCCTATCCTGATAGATGAACATCTTGTAACTCAGCTCTATGTAGCCTGTACTCATGTTAATATCATTTCATCCTTCGTCCGGTATGACTTAACTTTGGAGGTTTTCTCATATCCTAAAAGATGAGTATCCGGTAACCAGAAGCTCTGTGTACCCTGATATTCATTGCCACTGATCCAATTGATGAGCTACTAAGTATTGGAAACCTAAACATTAGAATTTTGGAAGCAAATGGAGCCAGATAAAAAGACAACAATTAAAGCAAAAAGCACTATATGCCGATAATAAAAGATATCAGCAGAGAAGTGGTAATAATCAGAAGAAACAACCGTTCACAGAGCAATGTGCAAGAGGAAATCTCAGGTAGTCTCTCTGTGAATTCTGCTCGAAGACAAATGACAGTATATCTGAATGCTGGTCAAAGAAAAATAATTTAAAGAGACCTGAGCACACCTTCATGGAAGAACAATGTTCAGTTTGAGGCTGAATGTCTACTCCCAACTGTAGTAGTACCAACACTCGCATGTAGTTGAAAAGTTCATCAATTTTTTCGAGTTATGTTGCATATCTCTGTCCTCATTCACACTTATTTGTACAACAAATTAATTGAAGTTTGAAACTTGCCGCTATATTTATGTTTACAGTAACTTTTAGTTTTTTTAGTATTTCCTATAATGTTCCACAAGGGAAGAGAAGCGGAACAGCAAAACTTAAAAATAGGTTTAATATAACTGACGGCAACGCCTCTACAGGATTTACCTAGCAATATTCGGTATACTAAACATACTTCACAATAAGAAATGATTCTTTCTTGTGTTTAGCTTGAAGTTAGTTAATTCATGGATGCTTGATATCAATATACAAACTTCAGATATATTGCAGTAACACTTCTGTCTATAATGTCCTGAAGAGAACAAACAGTGTAAATTTTAAGTTACAGTCAAATAATTATAAAGTTCTTAACTAGGTAATAACTTGGAAGTTCGCTTCATATAGCTCTCTCATAGCTTTCTTAAATCGTATTTGTGTCCCTGTATTTCGTGCACGGACGTGACATCTGTAAATACGTTCTAAATCGGGGACTTCGAAACGTGTGTTGCTACCGAAACCGCCCTGTTGAATTATTGGACGGCAATGCAACTTGAGCAACTAGGTAATAGAAAGTAATAACGACCTATCATTTTAGAAAAATATAACTATCGGGAAAGTGAGAAAAATAACCAAGAGTAAATCTGAAATGTTTTGTAAGGTGAAATCTCAAGTAGTCTCCCTATTAGGGGAATTAGAATGGAAAGGACCTCTGAGGACATTCCATGCAATTTTACCATATCCATATCATTTGGCATAAACATATTTATATCACATGCTATTTCAATTGAAGTATTAGAGCTACTTTTGGGAAAAATATAAAAATCGTTTCCATTTATTTAGTAGAGCACTATTGCGGCGTTATCTTTAACTTCTTGGCGTGTAAATGTTTTATAAGTTTGATATATAACCGAAAATCTAGTTTTAAGCTATTCTTGATAAATCTGGTGTTGCTTTAGATTCAGGTTAACCTCAAATATATATCTGCAGCACAATACATCAGTAAATGTCTGGATAGAATGCAACTCCTACTGCACCTGCTGTGTATGTTGGTTTACAGAAAATAAAACAAGATAGCACTAAGATAAAGGAGACAAACAGAACTGCAATTGTAATTTCCCTCCTGTGTAGTGAGTGCGACTGCAACGCACATGGTGGAAGTCTCATGAAACAGGAAGTGCACGTAGCAAGTTATAGATAACGCCAAAGTTGTAATTACTTCGTATGTATGAATGTGTCATAGTTATTAGGAACTATTCTAAAAATATAAGAATAATAATGCTTCTTTCAGGTTTATAGGTAATTATGAATGTAAGGGATAATAAACTGGGGAAATGTTGCAAACAAAAGTCAATAAAAGGAAGCAACGAATATTGTGTTTCGGAGGGTAAGTCTTCTAAAGCAGGTTTATATATAACAGATTCAACCAGTTTTACGTATATCTTCATTTCAGTTTTGCATTCAGTTTTGGCATTATGCCTATGCATACGTCATTCGGCGACAAATTAAATTAAAAAAAATTGAGTAGTGGAAGCAGAAAATGCCAAACACCACACATTTGGACTTGTCTTTATGGAAATTACTAAAGGGTCCAATGTACCGGCACCAGGCAAATAAGTTACAAATAAAAAGCCCTAAGAAAATCATTGAGCGGTTGAATGAACGACATTCATATGAGAAAGAGTTTTTGACGGTTATTTTTGTATCATAAGGAATTATAAGGTACAGGGTCATTGTTATTTTGGACTGAGTGTGCCTCCTAAATTCGCTACATTCTCCTAGTGCTGTAAAATACATTAAAACTAAGAAACCCTTCTCGTTCATTGGGATGAACATGAGTTCGAAATGTCATTTGTCACGGTTTATTCACTCATCACATGTGATATTTAATATCCTCTTATTCAAGATTCATTGCCTGCTCAGGGTCGGTCTTTTAAAAATATTCTGAATTTCATCGCATGACACTGTTCTTCCTTCAACAAATTATTATCACAGAGTACCGTGTACCTATAGTAGTAGAGCTGACGTATAAGAAAACACTTTTTGTCTTTATTTTTGGTTTGTATTCATTTAAGCATTCTGGTGACAGCGAGAGGAGTCGTTATTTCACGGTTCGTATATTTTCTTGTAGACACAATGGCAGCAGGTGCATACGGGAGTCAAATATTTTAGTAAGTGTAGACTATGTGTAGCAGTAGCTTTAAGATGTACAATATTTGTTATTTTAAACACTTTTAAGAGATATGCCGTTGCATACATAAACACACAAGTATCTGTATCTGTAAATTCTTTTTGTGACTCCACATTGTCTCCAAATGGATTTCCTAGTATCAAACGATGTCGAACATATTGGGTAGAATGCAATACCTTTGTTAAAGTCAGCTATTTTAATAAAATCATTTAGTAATATTTTATAAAATAAAATCGTTGGGAATTGTTTGTGTACAAAATGCTCTAGAAGGCAACTTGTCGAATCGTTGCAACATGCTAAACTTACGTAGAAAGTTTGCAATTTCAGCAACGCCTTCTTTGGGGTTTTCTGTTCAATTACATGCTCTGACCTTTCTCTGAAGGTCTTTCCGTATTGGTGCAGGGTCCTGAAACTCTGCACTTTTATTCAATTTGTAGTGAAAGTTTTTGGTGAAATATAATAGTGGCCATAAGTGGTTAGCTTTGATACCAAAAGAGGATATAAACGACTGGTTTGTGTTTCTGAAAATCTATTTTATATATTTGTATTTACTATGAGATAAGAAACGCCGCAATGGTTTTGGAGCAATAATCATTCAGCAAAACCCGGCTATGATGTAATTGCGGATGTTATACTCGATTTTAATAGTTAAATGTTTAATAATTTACAGTTTAATTACTGACACTCAAGGGAAGCCACGTTTTCGGTATGTATTTCGTGAAAGGGTCGCTGAGATAACCATTTGCAGTACACAAACAGAATTAAGCTGACCACAAGAAGATCACATTGAACAGATATGGAACTTGCTGTTGAAAAAATTCCTATTTTTATCCCCATAGTTATAGCCCGTACCAATGCTGTGCTGGTACTACTTTTACAGAACATACAGGAACTACAGTGACTCATAGTGGCGTTGTGGGTGACTAAACTTAGGAAATTATTGACAGCTTAAAGAAGCATAAATGCCTAGTGTGCTAGGGGTCTCTATTTAGATTCTCGGCCGTGGGGATGTGGACATTTCTCCGACCAAGGTAAATCCTCTTCTGCAGAGTGTGGAAGTATGAATGAGAGTGCGAATGTATGCGTGATCTAATGTTTAAACCCAACGTATGCGAGTTAAACACTTCAAAATATTCCAAAGCAGAACGGAAGCCGCTTTGACCTTTAGAGTTACAAGCGGGATGTAAGCGGAATACAAAAAGAATATTAAGTGTCCATGAAATGATATTTTGTTAGGGGTAGTTGTAGGAGAACTTTAATCCGGTTTGGCTACGAAGCGTGATTGAAAATAAAGTTATAATGGCCATCTAATGCCAAAAATGTTATTTACATGAGTTCTGTTTGAATACCTTGTTGCGTGCGGACAATTTGACACAAAACGAAGGTTTCAAATAAATACTAAATAGCGGTCATATCAATGCACTGTCGTTGAGAAAGTCTGCTAGCCAAACTCTAAAGCTATATGATCTTAATGAAACAGTTATCGTTGGTAATTGCTGTTTCCTGAAATGTCCCTTAAACATTTAAACAAAATGTAGTACTTTTATATGTATACGATCAACGAAATACGTAACTGCAATTTCCTGGCGATAGACTTGGTTTCCGCTTCAATCTGAATGGTTGTTCAAATTTATAACTGGAAAATCATGACACATCTACAGGTTTTTTAGTAGTTCATTTATTTATTATCCCATTTCTTATTTGATTCATATTTTACCCAAAGGTATATTAGGAATACAATTTACAAATTTATGAATATAATACAATTTACAAATATATAAGAAAGTTCCATATCAAGCTGAGAAAAAGTAAACATCAAGATAAATCATTTAGCTTAAGAAATATTTTGTTTAAGTAAGCCATGAAACATTAATATGTTTTGTAATTCATCAGAATATGTGTAACTGGTTTTCAGAAAGCGTAACCTTACGATTGAAGTAATAATTTAAGTTCGTATCTTCCAAAACAGAAAAACGGGCAATCAAAAACTATGTGAGGGCATCTTGAAAATGACTGCAACAACTACAATAAGATGTGGAATTTATTCTCAATGGTAGTAAAAAGAAGCAAATTTGCCATATCCAGTTAAGAATTGATTGAAAACATAATTAGGATTAAAGAATTTATAATTATGTCTGTCAGAAACTGTTGAGAAGAATAAATCCGTATTTAAAGCACCACAATCACTGTTAACCAGTATTGATTGCACTCGTTGATGATAATCTCCTTAAATGTTTGCCTCAAATAGGAGATGTGGCATGGAGTGTAAGCCTCTGGAATACTCGAAGTCGCAGCTCTCTTTGCAAGCTCATCTGCACCTTCATTTCCGGCATTCCCCACGTGCCCTCTGACCCATGAAATGCAAAGAAGAGAAGCACATAACAATTGCCTTCTTATTTCTGCTATAGGAAACCTGCACATTCTCTCCTTACTAAATACAAAACTTTGCAATAGCATGAATTTACAAATATTCTTCTCGCGATTTTTATGAAAATGGCAGATGTCTAAGAAGGTGCTGTCAGCCAACCAGATTTTCGAAAGGGCACCTTTTTAGACATTCTGATTACACAAAAGGAGTTTTAAAAAATTGCTACATATGTGTTTTTGCGTACATGAACAGCATATCTCACAACCGTGCCGCAGCACCCTTCAGAGTAATTAAACCTTTGTAGAAACGCGAGTTGAGAATATATGATGAATATAATACACTCAATGTCAGTCAAAATATAGAAAGCAGACGCTCTGTTAGTTATATGCATTGGCCGGTCGGATATACAATGTTCTCCTCTATCAGGCGCTGTTGCCACAGATGGCTCTACCTGTAAAATCCTATAGCTTGGATAAACATTTGTAGTTATACATAAGATTTTGTATCAAATTGTAAATATGTTATTTTTATGTCTTAGATTTATTTGCAGCTTTTTGCGTGAAGGTAAAGACCATCTGTAATGTATAATGAGAGAAAACTGAACGTATAAATAATTGTGTACGGGAAAGGAAGTGCCTACAACTAAGTATATTTCTGGATATTTGTGCCAGAGAAAATCATTGAGCGGTTGAATGATCCACCTTCTTTTGTGAAAGAGTTGTTGACGTTATTTTGGTATCATAAGTAATTATAAAGTACAGCCACATTGTCATTGTCGACTGAGTGTTCCTCCTCTATTCAGTGCATTGTCTTAGTGCTGTCAATTAGGGTTAAAACTTAGGAACACTTCTTTCTCTTTGAGATGAATAAGACTTCGAAATGTCATTTGCCACGGTTTATTTACTAATCACTTTTGAGATTTAATATCCATTTATACAAGCTGCACTGTCTGCTCAGTGTCGTTGTTTTAAAAATGCTCTGAATTTCATTGCATGACACTCTGTTCTTACTCCAACAAATTATTATTACAGGATAACTGGTACTTATAGTAGTAGAGGTAATGTATAAGCAAACTCCTTTTTTGTCTTTCTTTTCGGTTTGTATTCCTTTAGGCATTCAGTATGTTTTTAGTTGTGAGAGGGAGAGGACTGGTTATTTCACAGTTCCCAAATTTTCTTGAAGACACGATGGCAGCAGGTGCCTAAGGTGGTCAATTCGTTTAGTATGTGTGGACTATGTGTTGGCTTTGACATTTAATATTCATTGGAGATCTAGAAGTTTATGAAACTGAGGTGCACCGTCACATTTAACAGCAATATAAGTACATATGGGTAAATTACATCCGTTCAAAATGCTTTTGACAAAAACTGTGTTTTAACAAGAGCGAAAGTTTTTGTTGAGTAAGAGTTAAGTCACCTTTCACCGCTTATCACGTTCAAAGCTTAATTGTTGCTTGAGGTATGTACAATATTTGGCATTTTAACTCTCTTTAAATATATGCCGTTGCCTACATAAACACACAAGTATCTGTATCTGTAAATTCTTTTTGTGACACCACATTGTCTCCAAATAGGTTTCCGCGTATCAAACGATGTCGCACATATTGGGTAAAATACAATACCTTTGTTTAAGTCAGCTACTTTAATAAAATCATTTAGTAATATTTGATAAAATAAAACCATTACGAATTGTTTTATTGTTTGTGTACAAAATGCTCTAGAAGACAACTTGTCGAATCGTTGAAACATGCTGAACTTACGTACAAAGTTTGCAATTTCAGCAAAGCCTTGGGTTTGTCTGTTCAATTACATGTCCTGATCTTCCTCTGAAGGACTTTCCTTCTTAGAGCAGGGTCCTGAAAATCTATACTTTCATTGAAATTGTGGTGAAAGTTTTTGATGAAATGTAATAATGACCATAAGTGGTTAGCATTGATACTAAAAGAGGATTGAAACGACTGGTATGTGTTCCTGAAAATCTAATTTATATATTTGAATTTACTTTGAGATAAGAGACGACGCAAAAGTTTTGGAGTGAGAGGCCTTCCGCAACACCCGGCTATGATGTGATTGCGGATATTACATTCGATTTTAATAGTTAAATGTTTAATAATTTAAAGTTTAATTACTGACACTTAACGTAAGCCAGGTAATCGATATGTATTTCGTGAAAGACTCACCGATATGGCAAGTTGCAGTACACAAACAGCATTAAGCCGTTCACCAGACGATCACATTGAACAGATCTGGAAATTCCTGTTGAAAAAATGCTTATTTTCATCCCCATAGTTATAGACCGTCCCAAAGCAGTGCTGGCGGTACCTTTACGGAACATACAGGAATTACAGTGACTCACAGTGGTAGTGTGGGTGACTAAAATCAGGAGAAAATTGAGTGCTTAAAGAAGTATAAATGCTTAGTGTGCTTGGGGTCTCGGTTTCGTTTGCCGACCGTGGGGGTGTTAATTTTTCTCCGACCAACATCAGTGCTCATCTTTCCGAGTCTGTAAGTATGAATGAGTGTGAGAATGTATGCGTGATCTAAAGATTGATCCCAACGTATACGAGTTAAACACTTCAAAATAGTCCAAAGCAGAACGGAAGCCGCTTTGACCATTGGAGTTACAAGCGGGATGTAAACGGAATACAAAAAGCATATTAAGTGTCCAAAAATGAAGAGAACTTTAATCAGGTTTGGCTACGAAACGTGATTGAAAATAAAGTTCTAATGCCAATCTAATGCCAAAAATTTTATTTAGATGAGTTCTCTTTTGTTACGTTGTTACCTGCGGACAATATGACACATAACCTATGTTTCGAAGAAATAATAAATGGCGGTTATACGGGTTCACCGTCGTTGAGAAAGTCTACTAGCCAAACTCCAAAAGCTATATCATATTAATGAGACAGCTAAATTTGGTAATTGCTTTTTCTTTAAAAATCCGTTAAAGGTTTGATTAAAATGCAGTACATGACAAACAAAAAATATAACGGGAATTTCCTGGCGACAGACTATGGAGTCCGCTCCTTCTGAATGCCCGTTCAAATTCTATATCTGACAAATCCTGACCCATCTACAAGTGAATTAGCAGTTTATTTATTTATTGTTGGGGTGCCGAGAGAGGCAAGTGAGGCTGCTTAATCCAGCGTACATCGATCACGACGTCCGGGCCGGAACGGCGATGGGAACGTGCGAGCCCACGGTCATCGTGACCACAATCGACAAGACACAGGAGCCGGTGCCAACGCAACACCTGGGGTCCCAGCTGGAAGGCTTATACGAGAGGGCGACCGATCACCTGACCGCAGAATATTTCGGGAAGGTTCGACAACTCCTGAGAATATAGCAGCGCGTCTTCAGTCAAGGGAGTGAAGAAATACGGTGTTACCCGGCGAGAGTTACTGGCGGTAGTAAAGGCCTTGGTGCACTTCTACAGGTACCTGTACGGTCAGCCATTCCACCTGAGGACTGACCACTTCGCCCTAACCTGGCTACTGAGCTTTAGAAACCTGGAGGGACAGACAGCACGATGGGTTCAGAGGCTGCAAGAGTTCGACTTCGCCTCTGGACATCGTAGTGGGAAGAACCACGGTAACGCAAACGCCATGTCCCGAAGAACCTGCCCAGAGCAGCTAAATTGTAAAACAGTATTGTTTAAATTGCAGAAATGGTACCCAACTACAGCATTTTCCAGCTATTTTAAAGAAGGAATCTTGCACAATCTTTCCTTACTTATTGAAAAGCTTTGCATTAATATGATTTTAAAAATATTCTTCATATGGTTTTGCGAAATGACAGATGTCTACGAAGGTACTTTTACGCAACCATATTTTCGAAAGTGCAACCTTTGAGACACTATTGTGCCACCAAAGGGATTTACAAAAACTGCTACTTGGGTGTTTTCGTGTACATGAACCGCTTATCTCATAACCGTGCAGCAGCACCCGACAGAGTAATTAAACCTTTTTAGAAAAGTGAGTTGAGTTTGAATGATGAATATAATACACTCAATGTTAATCAAAATATAGATAGCAGGCGCTCTGTTAGTTACATGAATTGCCCGGTCAGATGTAGAATGCTTTGATCTATCAGGCGCTCTTGCCATAGGTGGCTTCACTTGTAATATCTTATAGCTTGATGGATCTTTGTTTTTACATATAAGATTTTGTACCAAATTATAACTATGTTATTTTTTATGTCTTAAATTTAATTGCAGCTTGTGGCTTGAAGGTAAAGAGAATCTGTAATGTATAATGAGAGAATACTTAACGGACAAATAATTGTGTATGGGAAAGGAAGTGCCTAGAACTAAGTACATCTCTGGGCATTTGTGCCAGAGAAAATAAACTATGGAAGGCAATTTATTTTTTTAGGTGTAACAGTTCCGAATTATACCTCATTTAGAAAACTAAATAAAGTAGATTATTAGTTTTTTTCGTCTTCAAATAAGCTGATATTATGTACAAAAGGGACTTAGAATATTTTGCACCCCTTTCCTGCAGCGACATAATTCTATCATTCCGCCATCTATTATGCGGTGGACTAACTTTCTTACTGCAACGCTCCTAGCGGCACAAGTGTTGATTAGAAGCTCAGGCAGCACCATCGCTAACAGCTCATTATCCATGGTCCTGATGTTGGTTTCTTGTCAGCAAAAGCAGACAGTAGTACAAGAGGCAATAACATGCCACCAAGCACTTCTTCTTTTTGTAATTTTGTTTTTTGTAATTTTACTTCCTCAAACGTTAAGTCATATCGGACGGTGAATGGAATGGGTAAAATGATACTCAATGGTATCCAGGGTCCATGGAGCTTACAGTTACCCAACATTTGTCTTTAAGGATAAGGGAAAATCCTGGAAAAAGCCTTATCCATTTAAATCACCCTAAGGGATATTCGAACTCGGGATCTTTTGAACGTCAGGCAGACACGCTACCATCTACGCTACCGAGGCGGGCTGTAGTTTACTAATCAAACATTAGATACATTTCTGTGGAAACTAAGTCCATGCAATGCCTAGCTTTTATATGAAAAGTTTATATACTAAACAGAAGCATTAAACGACGTTATATTTTTCAATTATGCTTCAGACAGACAAACAGAAATTAACTTTTTCTAAAAAAAAAAAAATTCTTATAAATGGACGCTAAAAAGGTATCTTTCTAGAGAAGCTTCGTATCGACTTATTGGATGGAGTGCACTTACTCCTCTACCTACTATGATGTGGTAGACAAGAGAAAGTTGGATGTGCTCACTCACGCCTGTTTCTCTAATCTTGTAACAAACGCTATTGCTCTGTCCATTTGAGCTCACTGGAGATAAACTTTTGATTAACTCTCTTATTGCTAATTATTTGTATGTGCAAGGAGAATATAGTACAACTACTTTTAAGCGAGAGTCGAGTCAATATAAAACTGGTCCCTATACAACAAATTTAGCAGTTCTTCCTGGTTTATTGCACGGAGACAAAAATATTCAATATTATTTTCGTATTAAGAGGCATAAGTCAAAGACTTTGTAACAGCAGTTTCGAGTTATATTCAGAAAAGTTATGAAAGTTTAAAAATTTGTGAAAAAGTGATTGTGTATTTAATAGTTTAAATAAGTAAAAATATATGTAATTTTGTGATTGGCCGTAGAAACAATTGTAAGACGTAATATTGTGACGTGGAATTAAATGGGCTAATCACAAAACTAAGATAGGAGTAACGATAGTTACGAAAAATCAATAATCTTAGTACAGAGAGGCGTTGTTAATCGTGAGCGTGATGAATAGTGGTGCAGGATGAAGAACTTTTATGTAATAACTGGAACTGTTTAAATATAACAAAGTAAGAATTTATCGATATGTTGGAAGTAAGCTGCAAATGACTGGAAAAGGAAGTTCACGGAAAATGTAATACAAATAATACAATTAAAATGTTACAAAATTTGACTTCTCCGAAACTTTATTCCGAACCACGCCTGAAAATTAGATTCCTGTGACTCTTATTTAATCAAACACAATCATCAAGAAACAACTCAAAATACAACGAATTAACCCTGTTATATCTGGCTTCTCTACGTGGGTCTTCGAAAAGTCAACATGCATCCCATCTCAAACGTAGAAATCCCGCACCAAATTGCCCCCCGAACGTGTAGCTGATGAAGATGGAGAGAAATTAACTACGATTGGAATTCCTGTCCGAACTTAAAAACTTAAACATATAACAAGGATTATCTGGGAAGTGCTTTACTCAACAAAGACGAACCGCACACACATACACTAAGACACTCTCCCATACACACAGTACTTTTTAAAGAAATTCTTGTATATTTGCAGGCGAACCCAGAACTTGTTCTTCTACTGAACTCTGACAATCTAATGAAGTACATTGTCATACATTTTTAGCCAGTATATTTACTACTCCTATCCTTCTGTCCCTTTCCTAAAATGCTCTTTTTATTCAGGAGACCAAACAAGGATTATTTCGATTGACATCTCAACATGGACTATTTGGACGGTTACTATATCTCCCCTATTTACTATATATAGTAGAGAAGGTAAAAATAAAATATGAAATTACAGGAAAGTACCAGGCATTTAAAAATACAAACCAGTGCTACGGAATATTGTGAGAACTTAGAAGAGTTAAGGAAGATGTGTTACACATTTAGATAGCTCTGAATTATTTGTGAAGTGAGATTTGTATCTTTGAATGGATTTACCTGTAATAGAAATTCACTAAAACGAGGACCTCACACGCTCTCTCTGACTACTGTTGTAAAAAATCAATTGTATTCTTCGTGCCTCGTCCTGTTATACTATTGTCGAGACTGACGGCGACGCGCCAAGAGGACAGTGCAGCGCGGAGATGAGATACAGATAGAACAGGGCGGAGATAAATGACTTGCCGAAACAGATAGATGACTATAAAGTCCGTGTTTATTCCGGTGCCGTCTTACAGAATATTCCACAGATGTCTGGATATACCACTGAACGAGTTGCGCTGAGTTGAGTGTACAGTCGTTACGCCAGTTGCAAACAGAGTGGAAATGCAAGTTGAGAATCGTCCGCGTGCAACTGTGTTTGTGGTCAGCGACTTTGAGCATTATATTTGTGTATTTTACGTAATTCTGCTACTGTAAGGGTTAACCAAAGTGTATTTCTACGGAAATAAAGACCATTTTGAATTTCTGCAACCTGGATTTTAATTCTACGAACCCACAAAGTCAAACTATATATACCGTTAGTACTGCAGATAACAGGTTGAATTTAAACTTTGTTAGAACTTTGTAAAATTTCCTAAACTGTTCAATTATGTTCACATCTTTGGAATATTTCCACGGATATTCATTAAATACGTTGCCTGTTCTTTAATCTCACATATGAAGCGTGTACCAGGATTAAAATTCAGATTCATAAAGCAAATCTAGCAAAACTCTCTCAAATGATTCTCTTCTGAATATAGCTTTCTCTCTTAAACGTTGTTCCTTTCACTATAAACATTTTGATTTTTTAGATTCAAATGACTTTGTCTGACAATTACTGTTGAATTTTATAGACGAATGTAAGCGTAGCCCCAAATATATTCTTGTTTTAAAACTTAGGAATATTTATTAATTAATAACTTCCTTCTGGTTAAATAGGACCGGAAGGGCACTAAGGAGACAATCCTTAAATAAGTCCCCTAAGATTTCAAGGAATCCAGGTAAACATATCTCGCTATCAGATGATATCTAATTACATGTCCATGCAATAAAGGTGTCAGAAAGGAGCCTTGAGGTGATAGTCAAATATTTACATTGAAGATCGTTATAAGGTGAGTTTTGAATTCGCTCTCTTTGCATTAACCACAGAAAAAAATAAATATAACATCTGATTTTAGAAGTAGGGGTTCAATGATTGCAAAATCCAAACGAATGGTATGTCTGAAATGGCTCAGTAACTAAAAATATTTTAGATAATTGCTTTGTTTAAACGATACCTACATTTTAGTGTAAAAACATTGTTTAATCTCTGGTACTTTAGTGCTTCACTTTGTTATAATATAAGTTTCCCCTTATTATTGGCTGTAGATGGTTTAGTTTGCAATTAGTTGGCAATTTTTGTGATCTCATAACCTCCCTATGCACAAAAAACTTCCAGAAGGATTTACAGACACTTTCCTTAGAGAAATGCTTTTGCTCCAGTCATTGTCTCCCGATATTACTAAAACATTATCCACTAAACAAGTTGCCCTTTCTTTATTCTCACGAATGGAACATATACCCCAATGAAAACGCACATCACTGAACTAAATCCAGGAACCTTACCTAAAATTTTAGCAATTTTCAGAATATCGCATTCTCATATAAACCATTCTTTCTCCATAAACATGTTCATTCATGGCTTTGTGGGCTGGTAACTAGAACGCTTTGCGCTGGGATGATGAGTATTAGACATTTGTCTAATGTCTATATTAGGAATTTCATTTTTTGAGGCTCGATTCCATATAAATGAGTTTTAAGATCCAGAATATCTACATATAAGGAAGGGTTAATATTTCCATCTTGCATACACTGCTTGTTTACCTGTTATGTATCTTAGAAATCATTCTTATAAACTACTTTTGCATAAAAAACTATCGTTTACTTTCTACTTAGTTGTCCCATATTAATATTCCATATTCAAAGTTATAGTTGAGATATGCTTAGAACTCTAATTGAGCATGTCGTCTGACCGTACATTTACCAGTGTTCCGACAGCAAGACAGGCAGATCTGAGTTTGGGGAAGGTATTACTTTACGTTTGTCTACTTGAGGTCCGAGAAATTTGATGTAGCCAATTTGTTATAATACCTAGAGCTCAGATTTATATGCACTATAAAGTATGATTATATCCTTGCATGTATGCACTAAAAGCTTTATAATATCCATTTAAACTGATGATGATGATGATGATGATGATGATGATGTGTTTAAGGGCGCTCAACTACTGGGTCATCAGCGCCCTTAAAGAACCAATGGGTTTAAAAACCAATTAAATGGCTAAAACCTAAAAGATTAAAATGCAATAAATCAAATAAAAACAAAGATATAACTCATGGACAACGGTGTGGTAAAGACTAAAATAGGAGCTAAACCATTAAAACCAGAGAGGAGATAAAATGGCTAAAATACCCAAAATATTAGTGTCTAAATCCTAACATTTTCAGATAAAACGAACGCTAAAACTCTACCCACCGCCGTCTCGTCATCCGCGAGTAGCTCTGCCAAGCTGGCCGGCAGCTGGAGAGACCTGCGGAGACGGGCCAGTCTAAAACAATCTAAAAATACATGACGCACGGACAGCTGGGCACCGCAGAGCGGGCAAAGTGGAGACGGTGTCCGGTTTAATAAAAAACTGTGGCTAAAATGACAATGGCCAATACGCAACTGAGCCAAAATAACTTCTTCCCGCCGCGATAGGCGACAGAAGGTCACCCAGTGATTCGGAAGCTCCTTTACTGTTCGGAGCATAACAAGCCGAAAGTCTTCCGCGGTCACAGATGAAATGGTTACACTGGGATCTGTGCCAAATTTTAAATCATTTCGATTCTATTCTTTTTTCCAAAGCATTGGTTTTCTTTTAATTTATCCATTATTTGGGCATTATTAGAAATTTAAATTAGTGGATGTGTCTTACGTAAAGATTGATACAGTCATTTATTTGTCGTAGAGGCCCTTTATAGATATTAATAACTTTAACATTGCCACCTCGGCTGCCGTATCCGCCATTTTATTCCCCCGCAAGCACACGTGACCAGGAAACCATGCACAAACCACGCTAACGCCCGTGGCAATAAGACCGTGGAGAGCGTCCTGGATACGCTGTACGAGAGGATTGTGGTTAAACAGCACACGAAGGCTCTGGAGTGCGCTGAAGAAATCACTTAAAATAAGGCAGTCACCCAGCGGTCGGCGGCGAACATATAAAATGGCTCGATATATTGCATTCAGCTCTGCAGTGTAAATGGAAGTGCTGCCATGGAGACCGAATGTAAAGGGTTCGGCCCCATGGATAAACGCGCAACCAACATCGCTAGAGCATTTTGACCGTCTGTAAAAATGAAGTTAAAATTCTGATAGCTCGATAAAAATTCTAAAAATAATCTGCAGATACTAATCATAGGCGTCGTCGACTTGCTGGGCAGCGTCATACCAAGATCTACCTGATCTGCTGCAGGGAACCAAGGGGGATGCAATCTTTCGCCTCTAGGGAGCATACTAGGCAACACGAGTCCATGCTTCGCAAGAAGCTCCCGGAAGCGAAAACTCGGAGGCTTATGCTTTACACGGGTGTTCTCATACTGGACGTTGAAGGCGGTGTCGAAAAAGGGTTCAAAAGTCGGATGCAAAGGCATACAATTAAATCCACAGCCATAATTCCCCCGCAAAATGTCCCGCCGATACTGCAGAGGTGGTTCTGCCGCTTCGGCGTAGAGGCTAACAACAGGGCTAGTTGGGAAACCGCTCGTTGCTAGACGAAGGCCAGAGTTATGGACTGTGTCTAGTTTATTCAGCGCAGATAGACCAGCTGAAGCATAAACGATGCATAGTCCAACTTGGATCGGATCAGTGTGCGTTACAAATTTAAAGTGAAGTGCATTAATTTAACTTTATCACACTTCTCAATCTGGAAGTAATCAAATATTGAATTCTTAAACACCGTCACAAATATATTAATATTTATTAGTCTCCTTTCGGTCTACTTTGGCATTATTTTTGTTTACTGTACTAATACAGTAAATACATTTCAAAATTTTCTGGAAGGAACGATTTTCTCCTGACACTTAAAATGTTTTTATACGAAGTGAAAGATCAATCTGCTTCACAAAAGCCACATGATATTTGCGAAAGGGGCCTATGTTACTTATAGAATAAGTATTAAGTTTTTCCTCAGATTCACTATGTAGCAACCCATTTATATCTCACAGAAGCATGAAACCTGGATTCCATGGCTTCAGTTTTCTCAATTTTGATACAAAGACACTTTCCTGTTTCTCCTGGTATGTCTCCGGCGACAACTGTTTGTATGTCTGTAAGGCAGAAAATAAGGGCATTCCCTTTTATTCCAAACATATAATTGCAGCTAGGATTTTAATAAAGTGACCTTTAATAATCACTAATTTACTCTGGAGACTATTCTCAATGCAAGCACTTGCTGCTTTATTTTTGTCTATCACGTGGAGCACCTGCTTCATTGTACTACAAAATATACAACTGCTTCAATCCATGTTCCCCATCTCGCGACGTTTATCTGCAGGGATAGACGAGTATCTTGCGCCATATCAATAAATAATTTCACGCTTGATGGCGATCTCACAAACACTTTATTCATAGACGAAATTAAGGTATTTACTTCGGGAAAATTCGCTTGGAATTTCTGTGCCAACCGGTGAAGGACATGCGCCAAACAAGTCATAGAACTGCTTTACAATGAAATACGTGTAAAGCTTTAATAACTTTAGGCATGTATTTTGCTGCATCTGTAACCTCACCAAGAGGTTTTCCTCATTTTATTTAGCAGGTGACAAAATAAGCTAATGCATCAACAAAAACCCTAGCAATCGCCGAATTGCTTGTTATTTCCAGTAAGTAGCCTCGAGACAATGAGATGATGTATTACTGGGTCAAAATCAGTTGCTTATCCACGACGATTTTGACAATAATTCTCCAACACGATCTAACTATAAGTTTGAGTCGTTGATACTTTTTGTTATTTCTTGTATTAGCTGAACAAAATTACTTTATTGAAAATTCGTAAAGATTATTTAGTGAAATTTGGAATGTCCTTTAGTGGGGAGCAAGGCAAATGTACAGAACGAAAAAAGTTTGTTGATCTCTAACCAATTTAATCAAATCCGCTGTACTACAGGACATATAAATTTTGCTTGCATTTGAAAATATTTTTGTATAATCCCCATAAAGGTTATAACAAAATGACAAGCATTTATAAAGCTCAAATTTCTGTAAAGGCTCCCGGGGTTCTTGATAAATTAACTTCATGAAATTATTTCTTCATAAACTTTTCCAAGGGGGCTTTTCCTTAATGTTCATTTACCAGAAAATTTTGGTTCGTAATATTTCTTACAGGAAATTTTTAAATTATACATTTTTAGCTTAATTAAAGGCATTCTGGTTTAAAATAATGATTTTAAAGCTTACATCTTTCAGAAAATTAACATTGCCACTATTTCCACTTGTACTTGCAGTAAATGTTGTTGCTAAGGTTTTTAGATCTTGGAGACTAGCATATCTATGGGCAGCTGTTTTAAATAAGCTGTCTCGTCAATATTTTTGTTGCAGGACACGTACAAAAATGGTATAAAATAATATGAGTGTATTTCTGTGATATAGAACCAACAACCACCAAACCGAAAATCACACTGATTTTTAAAGTATTCCGAAAATTCAAAAGTAGACCTTAATGTTATCACACTTGCTGAGTACTATATTGCGATCTGTTGTTAAGACTAAGATTTCCATCAATCCACTGTCGAAATAACTGAACTTGACTGCTCTTCTGTCTCGACAATGTAATTTCCTATTACGCAGATTTCAGAAATTACAATTAGCAGTACAAGTGTAAAATTCAACTTTTAATTATTGGAGATATTGTTACGGCAGACGACTTTGTTTTTATCATTAATACATACCATGTCAAGTTTTATGATGTAACGTACACCACGGAATTTAAATATGTACCACAGGGTCGTTGAACAATATTGAGCGAAATATTTTTATATACGGAAGTGCTCAATGTTGAATGCTACCAGCTCATTTACGGTGACATTTATGAATTCAGAAACGTTATATCTTAAATTCCTGCACAAAATGAACAATAAAAGAGAAATTATCTCATGTTTTTCTCTTCTTCAGGTATCTGGGGTAATAGAGGTAGGGAACATTGCTGACAAAGTAAAATATATGCATAAATATGTACACAATTTACTTAATTATGCACTAGTCCCTTAAATATTCATATGTATGCACTATAAACATTCCATAAGAAGTAGCTTACAAATAGGAACAAATGTATTACTAACATTTATACGTTTAACCTTCAAGGAATAAAACATGTATATATGCAAAATGAGAGCTCTAATAATCATACATTATTTTAGAACGTGTGACAATCGACGATTTAGGCATTTAACAACCTTTTTTGTATCCGTTCACAGAGGGTTTCTTAGATTTAACTCAAAGTAAACTTCAAGAAAATAATTCGACTTAATTAGTCACAAATTTAAATATTACTGTTCACTAGCACACTAGTGTCATCTTCGAATGGAGCTGTACTTGCCATATCGTTTATTGATACGAAGTGAGAGATCGCTTATATAGATCAGAAGCAGCAAAGGTACTAACACTGAACCTTGGAATACTCTCTGTGCTACTTTCCTGCAATTTGATGTCTGTTTTTCATAACCGATATCGCTGTTTACTTCAACATTTCGTTTTCTTTCATCTAGATGTGATACAGTCGAAATATTTAATTTTCATTCCACACTATAAAAGATTGACAATAAAGAATGTGAAACAAGGACGGATATCCTTAACCTTTACCTGACTCCTTCCAAGTCCAGGAAATGCTACAGAGCGTATAAATACCCTTTGGTGGTCTACTATCTAACTACGTAAGTAGAGCAATGATAGTATGATAACCAAAAATACGATATCGACATAGCGGTCCGGGTGGCTCAGCTAGGCGCCCGGCCATTCATCTCATGGCTGTGGGTTCAAATCCTGTGCAAAAGGGCTGCCTTCTTGATCCTTTGTATTGCTTCATTCTCATTACTCCACGATCATTTGATATCCTGTTGGAACTTATACTTAACTAGTAACACGTATTTTCATATTCCAATCGAGAAACTTTACCTGGCAATACGGATCAGTGTTGCCAACCCAATTAAATGGGATATAGTTACATGTAGAGCAAAATTCCGCTACAAAAATATAAAAAATAGCCACAAAACTTTCTCCTTGAGATGACAAGATGAGCAAGATGATGGAATCGTTAGTGGTTATGATGGTCCTCTTATTGTTTAATGAGGCTGTTAATATACATAATAAATTATTAGCTCTTACTACAAATAAGTGTAGGAGATCTGCATTGGATACCTAAAGTAGTTTAAGAGTCATCACTGTCTGAAGATTTTATAGCCACTGTAGCACTTTTTGACACATTATACATATATTTTGCAAATTTATTTACGACTTCATCAGTTAATGGATATGGGATACAGCAATTCCCTTTGTTCTGAAAGCCAAATTTTGCCATTAGGGGATCAGTGTTCAGTTTATTCCTTATTTTAGATCTAATGTCAGTCATTGTGGTATACATTCCTTCCACATCACGTTTCCATGTGGCAACACAAGTAATGGTTTAGTCAATTTTGAAGTATTCGAGAGGTCATAATTTCCTTAAAAACGCATTTCTCTTGCTTGGCACCAGAACAAAAGGGTACTGTTTGATTCAGTTAAGTTTTCTATAATGTATCATTGGTGACATAAGCGCAACGTATTAAAACGTACTATTCACTTGAAAAGTTAAGAGTGCATTATAAATCGCAATGAAGCCTGAGGCCATGGAGGTATCCAGCGTTAACAAAGTTTTGGCTAGGATGATGGATGTTAACTTTGTCTACTGTATATTTTACTAATCCCATTAATTGTTAAAACTGAAGCCCGAATGATTACAAAGTACTTTCAGATTCCGAATATACAGATTCAAGGAAGGGTTAATATCTCCAGTCTTCAGAAAGATATTTGCTAGTGCCCGCTGTGTAAAAAGAAAGTTATACGTTTAACCTCTTTTGGCATAAGACATATTCATTTACTTCCTGAGCAGAATAACTCAGGCGATTTCGTCTATGCCGCGCATGCGAGGGGCCTGGGCTCGATTCCTTTAGCCGATCTATCTGACCCATAGGTTTTTTATGGAGATTTCTCAGGTCACCAGGCAAATGCCGGATTGGCTAAAAACATCCACAGAATTTCTTGTGCCTCCATTTCGCACCATTATCATTTCACGTCATCTTTCCCCTGGTGGACGGTGGTTGTCTTGGTGGCGCATGGCAGGATGATATGCTCTGAGAAAATTCCTCCCTTGGTAGACGTTTACCGGTCTACGATCTCAGTCTTGAGGTGGCGCTGTTTCCGATTGGCAGAAGGGTGGGATATACATTCTCCTGGCCTGCCAGAGACCTTCCATGTAGTAAAATGTACTAAAACGTGCCCTCTGAAATGTCCTGTTTCCTTGGCATGGCTGCCCTTTGCTTTATCTCGCTACATCCTTCCTCCCGGTTGGGCTCCCAATTAGGGGTATAGGCATAAGAACCCGCAACTATCTCTCCGTGCCGATTCCCCTCCGTAAAGTAGTCCAGTCCAGTCCATTCCAGTCAAGTTCTATTGAGTTGTCCCATAATAGTATATCATCTCCCAAACTAGAGTTACAATATCAACAGTGTGCTAATATAAGTGTATCTATAAAATATTTATTCACTAGTGCTCGGGTGGGACAACGAACAAAGCTGATTTTGTGTAAGATATAGTTTATGTGAACTTGCCAATCTGTAGATATATCTTTCTAATTGAATGCCCAGAAATATGAGACATTCAATTTCTTTAAATAACACATTAATAATCCCAGTTTCTATCTCAGAGCGTGAAGTATCATGAGTTATAAGTGTAACAAGCTTTCTTTTGTCTAACTTCTCGTATAATTTATTAGCTTTAAACAAAAACCTATATGACACAATTCTAATCATAATTGTAATTAATTGCACACTAATTTCAATGTTTACTGACCACCAGGACACTAGTTCCATCAGCCGATAAAGATATACCTGAGATATCCTTTCTAGAAGGTGATGTGCATATAGATGGGAAATAGTAAATGCCCTGACACTGAACTTTGTAGTACTTCATCTACTATTATTTTACAATTTGATGTTTCCTTTTGATAACTTATATGTGTGTTTATATCCAGTTTCTCTTTTCTCTCAAATAGATATGCCACAAACCAGGTAATTAATTTAACCTCCTTACTTTGAAAGAATTGTTGTACCATGTGTTACAAAGTATCTGTTGTGGATGATGATCTCAAATTTGCAATTTCGCGTAGTCCCGGCTATTCCTAACAACAGACTGATAATACGAGGTACGTCCAGAAAGTAAGTTCTGTTAGGTAATACAATTACATTGTGTACAGGTACACACAAATGATTTATTTCTCAAAGTTCTACAACCCTTAAACTAATTTTCCACATAAATGCCGAAATTTTGCAGGCATTCGTCATAACGAGGCAAACATTTCTGTATAACTTCTTCATAGAAGTTTTCCGCCTGTGTCTTCATCCAGTTAGAAACATTTTCTTTCAGCTCTTTGTTATTGTTGAAGTGTTGACCTTCAGGGAATGATTTGAGATGCAAAATCAGATGAAAGTCGCTAGGACCGAGGTAACGGCTGTACGGGGGGTGGTCAAAAACTTCCCAGCCAAATCCCTGTAGGATGTTTTTCGTCGCATTTGCAGTGTGTGGTCGTGCGCTGTTGTGGAGAAACACCAAACTTTTGAGATCGGAAATATGCTGATAAATCTCACTTTTTTTCTCTTTCATAGAATTCAGAAAAGGAATCACAGTTCTGTTTTCACAAGCGGCGGGATTTTCAATGACATCGTCATTGTAAACAAGCACAACAAAGTGTACTTGGCCAACAGTGATCTCACAATGGTGCAGCTGTTTCTCCTTGATACGTAGCGTCTACCGCGCATGTGAGAACCTGCCATCGCAGCGCGGCAGCGGAGATAAATTGAAACAGAAGGTTTTTCTGGACACCGCTTGTAATAAAAGTAAGGCAGATGGGGCGAGCTTGGACTTCCTTATCTTTTGCCTGACGCACTCCACGTTCTGCAAATGATACGTAGTGTATGAATAGTCTTTGGTGGTCGACTATCTACTAATGTAAGTAGAGCAAATGTTGCATTCCAACCAAAAATTAGATATCCACATATCGGTCTGTGGGGCACAGTTGGATAGGAACTATTTCTGTAAGTCTAAAACATGACAGGAAAAATATTGTTTTGAAGGCAGCTGAAGAGTAAAAGATGCATTTTGTGGAAGGATTCACATATGTAATGCGACATGAAGTGGTTCTGTCTCTCTTCCTCTCTCCTCGCGCGCACGCTGGGCAAGTTTGTGTTAAGTATGTGCGTATGTGGAATCTAGAAAATATCGTACGTGTTTCATTCACATAATTGTCGCCCTTCAGGTGCAACATATTCTATTGTTAATGTCGTGTACCTACATCCAAGGGCAATAAGGAGTTTCAGTAGGCATTAAGGGAAAAGTAAAAAATTTTAATCTGTTGGCTTTATGATGACTTTAAAGGTGATAACCGCAGTAAAAGGAGTTCTTGTATCTATTTGTTACAACTAATTATTAACGTTCGCCAAACTTTGTGAACGTACGTCCGTTAGAAACAGAAGCATCCATTAGTGGGAACCTAAAATGGAGTGACACTGTGCTTCTACGTGTTCCCAGGAGACGGCATTGGGTACCACTAGTTTGGCTACATCCACTCTTTCGTTTACCTGGAAGACCTTTAGCTTGTATTATTCTATCAGAATTTCAGTTTTGTGAGCAACGATGACACTTTTGTAGCATTTAATTAAAAGGTGAGAAATATGAAATTAAAGAAACCCAGCTAGACTCATAGGCTCTCGGGATTAGACCGCGGCATATTTCGATTGGAAGCCACAATGATAGTGTCCAACGCGTGTCATAGGTTGCCTATGTAAACTTACTTCTTGTACCATTATCAGCTTCCGCAATATTCTTTAGTACTGGTTTGTATTTTCGAATGGCTGGTCCTTTTTGTAACTTTAATGTTATCTTATATTTTACCTTCTCTATTATGAATAGTAAGTAGGTCAGTCTCGCGTACATTGGAATACATTTGAGGGTGTGAAGATATTGTTTTTGTAATAGTGCAATCTCTGAATCACATCACTTTGGAACAACTCAAGGAAATATGGAAACACATTTGTAGGTTTGCTGGTTGTTTAAGGTTATTGGTATGACAATCCATGTCTTGCATTGTTGATAGAAGCTGGCATATCGAGATAGTTTTTTTTTCTTTTGTTTTGGAAATATTACGTCCTCCAACGTTAAATCATATTGGACGGTGAATGAAATGGGTGCAATGATGCTCAAATGTGTCCAGGATCCATGAAGATTATAGTTACCGTACATTAATCTTTCAGGATAAGGGAAACCCGCAAAAAATGCGTTACCCATATAGCGGATCCTGACATACATTCGAACTACGGACCTCTAGAATATAAAGTACACAGAACCACTACTATTAGGAAGAAAAGTCTAATGGCATACAAACCTAGATAAGTGAAAGCCGCTAATCATTCACGTGTAGATGAATGTGAATCATAAGGATGTTGCTTACACATTTCTAAGATAGAAATTGAAAACTGAAAACAAATTTATAGTCCAGGGGTGGCATTATACAGATTATTTCACCTGCAAGTGTAAATATTATAGCTGTATACACCACATGTATGGAGTAGGCTGTAGTAACATTAATCCCATGTGGTTGAAGAAGAGAAAGCAGTAAATACAATTTCTTAAACTTTGTTAGTCACAAACAATAACTGGTTCTTTAGGTATTATCTCAGTTCTGCACATAAAATCTAGTGATATTAAAGCAAAATATATGTAAGCGAGAGGTATAAAGTAATTAAATATGCTGTGACAACAACCGTGGAAAGGTAGAGCCGGAGCCATAGCTTTTGATATGAACCACGGATCACTTAGGCTGAACCATGTAAACACACCAGCATGGCAACTAAATCACCAGCACATTCTATATACTGGAGATTCTTCTTAGAAATTATATACTCAAAATATCATATGGACAGAGGTCATCTTCCATAACACCGAAATGATAGCAAGGAAGCAAAAAGCTCTACACATTTATTCAATTTAGAAGGCTTCTTTTCGCATAAACAAGTATTAGGTATTTAGATTTTATCTCAATGTGTGGTATGGCTACTTTTGTTTCAATGACATAGGCATCAATTAAATATAGTTTACATTAGTAGAACATTATTAGAAGGAAATCATAGCAAGGGAAGCAAAAGGATCTACACATATATTCAATTTAGAAGGCTTCCATTCCCATAAACAATTATTAGCTCTTTAGATTTTATCTCACTTAATGGTATAACTACTCCTCGTCTCCAAGCCATAGGAATCAATTAAATATACTGTGACTTTGTAGGTTCGTGAAATGAAAAGTCCAATTGCACCGCTCAAAAATGTTCTTTATTTCCAACGACTTACAGTTAAACTCTTGCCAATTACACAGAATTACGTAATGCACACAATTACGATTCACCAGTTCGTCCGTTACAATTTCACTTGCACTCGTAATTACGTACAATCCTGCGATGCACTCACACAGTCGTCTCGTCGTACACTAGCACTGCATTCTTACGCCAAGAACTGACTAACTAACTAATTCTCCTCCAGCCAGGCGTGTTGCTTATATAGGGTCAGCTGGCTGATCGAGAATGTTCTGGATTAGATGAAATATCCCGTAAGCTAGAGAAATCAAGGGCAGCGGACAGGGACGGCACGGTAATTTTTTTTTCCAGCCACCCCAGCTTTAACGAGGGGGCGTGTCCGAACGCCTCCGTCTCCTGCTGCTGACTCTAGCCGGTTCTATAGGGTGTTCCAACGTTCGGGTGACACTGCTCCCTCCTCAAAGCTAGCCGTCCCGAACAGCACCATCGTAGCGTGCCAAGCGATCTAGGTGTACTACCAACATCTACCCTCGGAGAACCTTCTGGATGCGGTAGACCACGCCGTTAATCCTCTTCACCACCCGGTACGGTCCTTGGCATGGCTGCTGGAGTTTCGGGCACCATCCCTTGGTACGGGTAGGGCGGTACAACCAGACCAGGTCACCTTGCTGGAACACTTGACTGTTGGTTTGCCTGTCATACCTGGTCTTCATGTGGTTGCTCGCCTTCTGGATGTTCTGGCGAGCCATCTCGTGCATGTCGTGGAGACGGTCCACCAAGCTCCCACATACTCGGTCGCTGGCTGTCTCGCTTCCGGAGGGCTTCCAAAAGCCAGGTCACAAGGGAGGCGTAACTCTCGGCCGAACATTAAGCTGGCTGGCGTCATCCCAGTTGTGTCATGTGTAGACGAGCGGTAGGCCAGCAAGAACAGTGGCACCTTGACGTCCCAGTCTCGCTGAAGTGCTGACCACGACCTTCCTCAGGTTTTCCTCTAAGGTCTTGATGTAGCTTTCGGCCATGCCATCCGGCTGGGGATATAGAGGAGTCGTGCGGGTCTTGTTCACCCCAAGCCTTTGAAGTGCCTCCTTCATTAGTTTGGATTCAAAGTTTGTACCCTGGTCACTGTGTAGCTCTAACGGCACTCCATATCGACAGAACACTTGCTCCAGGAGGCAGTCTGTGATTGTCTTTGCCTCTTGGTTTGGGATGGCATACACCTCCGGCCACTTGGTGAAGTAGTCCACGACCACCATTAGGTACTTGTTGCCTCGGTCGGAAACTGGGAACGGTCCAGCAATGTCAACGGCAGTCCGCGCGAATGGCGCGCCGACGTTTTACTGCTGCATGCGACCCCGGCTCCTAGTCTGGGGGCCACGACTCGCCGCGCACACGTGACACTGCCGGCACCATCTCTCAGCATGTGCTCGGAGTCTCAGCCAGTATTAGCGCTGCCGTAGTTTGTCAATCGTTTGGTTCGTTCCCAGGTGTCCTCCTGAAGTTTTGGCGGGCACTTCTTCCAAGACTTCGGGTACCTTACTCCGGGGAGGTACCAACTGGTCCCTCTGCGTCTTCCCAAAGAGTGTTTCCCATACCCGGAACAGCATGCCCTGTCGGGTCTTCAACTATTCCCATTGGGCCCAGTATGACTTGTAGGTGGCGCTCCTCTGTGCGATGTCCTCCCAGGCTGGTCTTGTCCCTGCTTCCAATTCCCTCATGAGTGGCCCCAAGTCTGCGTCCGCCCGCTGCTGCCTCCTCAGGCCTGCGCTATCCCAGCCATCCGCAGGCACTGCCGTGACTACTCGAACTGCTGCGGCACGCTCCTTATCCTCCACTCTTGTATACTGGCCGCACTCTTCTGGTCAGGGTCTTCCGGACATGGCGTCAGCGCTACCGTGGCTCTTCCCTCTACGATGTTCCGAGGTGAAATCTTAGTCCTGCAGCCTCTGGACCCAACGTGCTGCCTGGCCTTCTGGTCGCGCAGTCACCATCACCTCGCTCCTCGCGGGAAAAACCACGTCTTCGTTCAAGACGACCCTGCAAATTCCAAGGCACTCCTCTGGTTGACGGAGTATAACCTATTCTCCGTTGAGCCGCAGGACCTTCTTGCCGACGTCGAACGTCGCCTCGTGGCTCCTGAGGGCATCCAATCCTAGTATCACCTTCTCAGCTACCTTCGCGACGAACACCCACAGACGCATGGCGCTCCGCCCCAAGGTCATCTCCAGCAGGGCCTCGTTCTCCACAGGCAAGGTGTTTCCCGACGCCGTGACCAGCTCGTATGGTCGGCTCGGCTTCCTAGTAGGCAAACCCTTCGCCACGTCAGGTCTGATGATGGTCACGGCTGCCCCAGTGTCCACCAGCACGCGAAACGGCTTCCCTCTCACCCAACGTCCACGATGAGGCTGTCATCCACACGCCGGCTGACTCGCAGTGTCACTCGAGGGATGGTGGTAATGGCGCCGACGTGGCCCTCTCCACGCCGGGCCTTACTCGTTTTCTGGCTGCTGTTCCTGGTGTGGCCAGTATCTCTGCAGGTGTCCGTGCTGTCCACACCCCCAACACAGGCCACTAGGTGTTCGCCGGCGTCCCTCTGCTGGTCTTCTGTCTCGGGCGTAGCGGAGATTCCTCGTTTCGACGACGGGATAGATGCTACCTTGGCCGCCTCCATTCTTAATGCCGCTGTCAGCGCCTCGTGGATGGTTATATAATCGCCTAGCAGTAGGCGCTGACGAATCTCCGTGTCCCGTACCCCTTCGACAAAGTTGTAGGGGCTTTCCGGGATACGAACTTGCTAGCCAGTTGCTCAATCGCTATGGCGAACTCCGGCAGCGTCTCCCCCGGCTGCCGTGACCTTGCCTTTAGCTGGCTGCGGTATGCTGCGGCTAAGCGGTGGTTCCCGAAACGATTCTCCAGGGCTTCCCAGATGTCCTTGGGCGCCGCCGTTGTCTGCACCGCGCTTAGGACTTCCGCGGCACGTCCCTGGAGGCTGGCTATTAAGTGTGTGGCCTCCTCCTCTGGTGTCCATCTGTTGTGCTTGGCCTCTGTGTCGAACTGGCGGCGGAAGACCTCAAATTTTGACGCGCCGTCATATTTCGGAGGTTTGACGCGCGCCGATGTTGTGTCGCGTCCCGGTGCGTCGGCCTACAAATCCTTCAACCTCCTGCCGACGAGGTCCTCCACCATGGCGCTCAGGGACCTGACGCTGCTGTCGGCCTTTCCTTACAGGTTGTTTACGCGGTTAGCAAGGTCTTCGACGTCTTCCGCCATGGCGTTCAGGGACTTGGCGTTACTGTCAGTCTTTTCCTCTAGGTCATTGAAGCGGTTCGCCAGGTCTTCGACGCGCTCTTCCACTTGGCCCATCCACTTGCCCAGCTCCGTCACGTCATCCCTCACGCCGGCCAACTGTTCTTCAAATTTGGTGGAGAGACTTTCGCTCGCCACCTTCATTTCCGCGGTCAGTTCAGCCATCTTTGCGGTCATTGTCGTGGCCAAGTTGTTGTTTGCCGTTTCCGTCTTCGCTGTTAATTCGATCTTCATTTCTTCCGTCTTCGCTGTTATTTCGGCCTTCATTTCTTCCATCTTCTCGGTGATGTTGTTGTTGGTCGTCTCCATTTGTTTCAGTTCCGCGGCCAGGTTGTTATTTGTAGTCTCCAGCTTCGCGGCCAGGCTGTTATTTGCCGCTTCCGTCTTCTCTGTTAATTCGGTCTTCATTTCCATCATCTTCTCCAAAGAAATTTCCAATGCCGCGTCCCTGGTTGTAATGATCAGTGGTGTTACCTTCCCGCTTCCTGACACCAGTGTGACTTTGTGGGTTCGTGAAATGACAGGTCCAATTGCACCATTCAAAAATGTTCGTTATTTACACCGACTTAAGTTAAACTCTCGCCAATTACACAGAATTACGTAATGCACACAATTACGACACACAAGTTCGTCCGTTACAATTTCACTTGCACTCGTAATTACGTATAATCCTCCGATGCACTCATCCATCTTCTCGTCGCACACTAGCACTGCATTCTTACGCCAAGGACTGACTAACTAACTAACTCATCTCCAGCCCGGCGTGTTGCTTATATAGGGTCAGCTGGCCGATCGGGAATGTTCTGGATTAGATGAAATATCCCGTAAGTTCGAGAGACCAAGGGCAGCGGAAAGGGACGGCACGATAATTTTTTTTCCCCAGCCACCCCAGCTTTAACGAGGGGGCGTGTCCGAACGCCTCCGTCTCCTGCTGCTGCCTCTAACCGGTTCTATAGGGTGTTTCAGCGTTCGGGTGACAATACTTTATATTTAAATAACATAATTCCAATTTGTTACTTATCTTTGCTAATATTTTGAAATTGTACTACACACTATGCAATTTTGCAGGTAGATCTATCTTTGGGCAGAGGAACGTGTTGCTCCAATACTGGTCCTCCCTGGCGGGCAATCGTCTTATTCATAACGTATATTGATAGCAAAACGTTAATATATTTAACCCTCCCCTCTTTCTCAATCCAATCTTCCACAAAGGCTTATTTGTACACCTGTTAAAAATGTAAGATAAAAGTTATTACACATTTCCTTGTTACAAGAAAGATAAAGGGACTAAATTTTTAACCAACATTTGAAACTTAACCAACGAAAGAGATTTGCTCCAACAATATTTGTAGTGATTAATGTTGTTGCTAATATGGTTGCATATTATATACAAATGAGAGTAAGTAACATCCTTCTTTCACACACACCGTTTAGAGTTTATGAGTTGCAGCATTTGAACATAGAATTCGGGACTTGCGTAATATTGGTACAGGATCTTTAGTTGACAGGAGAAAACGTCAAGGGTATATATTATAATCGGACCATTTTGTAACTTTACACAGCGCTATAGGCTTATTGTGCTACATTGCCGACCGCATGATCTGCCCAATTTGGTCCAGGTCTTCAACTGTCTGAATAAGAAACATAAGATGGCGTCAGAAAAAGAACCGGAAACAAAAATACAGCAAGTGCGCAAAGAATGTAAAATGGACATAATGATTAGCTGTAAATCTTTACTTCTAATTCTTCAATTAATTCTTTAAATAACTTAATCATTATTTGTAATTCTACAGTCTATTTGTTTACATTTTAGACACTCCCTGGAAGCTAAAATAGGAGCTAAGGCTGATCTGTAATATCCATAAAAACAGGCGATATTGCAACATACGTGGTTCAGGGTTCCTTTCTAGGTTTTTCTTTACAAGATTTTGAAAACTGCACTGATTCTCTATTTTTCAGGTGTAATGATTACGCAATTGTTTTATACACATTTAGTAGAGCAGATTTTCTTATGGAAACCTGCAAACAACTTGCGAAATCTGCCTTAAGCTGCACTGAAAGTAGGTTTAGGTTTGGTATAAAGAGGAGTTGGAGCAGTGGTCAAACTTGATTTATTGTACAGACGCGAGAAAATGTATTCCGATACTTGAAAGATTGACCTACGGGAGGGAGGTGGGTTTGCATCAGTTAGTTGCGCCAGGACGGTTCAGTTTCCTTATACCTAACCAGTGAGTTCGGCGCACAGTTATTTAAGCTTCAAAGGAAAATAAAAACGCTTTTGCCACATGAAACCTAGGTGGTTTTATACAACATTCCAGTATCAACTCAGGTATTTATCAATAGTTTTGCTATTGACGTTATGTTGTCTCTCTTCGTCTTTCGCACATACATTCCTCAAACAGTTTAACCTCCCTTTCTTCTATTCCAATGCATTTCCAATACTCAAATTTGTAGTTTTATCTCTAACGAAATACTTCCACCTTTCATAGATTAGCGATAATTAAAATAATATTTAACTGCGAAGTGTCTAAAGTTAAGTGTATATTATTCTGAAAATAAATACATTATCTCCTTTGTTACAGGTCTCAAGAACAGATTCTATGGATATACAACTGCAATTTTATGAACTAAATGAATGATTGAGTGAATAAGTGAATGAATTAATGAATAATAAAGCCCTCAAACAATCAAATTGGATAATTGATGGAAATTAATCATTTCTCCACACTAGCCGTATATAGGCTAAGATATTTGATGGATAGAGTCAACATGAAAAATTCAATGCCATGGCCGGGATTTGAACCACGGATCTACTGGTTTCCGTCCAGTCGCTCTTAACCTTTGAGCTACCATGGCCAACGTGCCTTCCTGACATTAAATTCTCCAGTTGACTCGTATATTTCCCCGGTAGACCACTAGGGGCTCTCGCATCCGAGATACACCGTTTGTGGCGACTTACTATTGTAAGTACTTAAGTCCCAGGCTTCATCATTTAACTCTTATTATTTTAGTTAATTGATGGAAATTAATCATTTCTCCACACTAGCCGTATATAGGCTAAGATATTTGATGGATAGAGTCAACATGAAAAATTCAATGCCATGGCCGGGATTTGAACCACGGATCTACTGGTTTCCGTCCAGTCGCTCTTAACCTTTGAGCTACCATGGCCAACGTGCCTTCCTGACATTAAATTCTCCAGTTGACTCGTATATTTCCCCGGTAGACCACTAGGGGCTCTCGCATCCGAGATACACCGTTTGTGGCGACTTACTATTGTAAGTACTTAAGTCCCAGGCTTCATCATTTAACTCTTATTATTTTAGTTAATTGATGGAAATTAATCATTTCTCCACACTAGCCGTATATAGGCTAAGATATTTGATGGATAGAGTCAACATGAAAAATTCAATGCCATGGCCGGGATTTGAACCACGGATCTACTGGTTTCCGTCCAGTCGCTCTTAACCTTTGAGCTACCATGGCCAACGTGCCTTCCTGACATTAAATTCTCCAGTTGACTCGTATATTTCCCCGGTAGACCACTAGGGGCTCTCGCATCCGAGATACACCGTTTGTGGCGACTTACTATTGTAAGTACTTAAGTCCCAGGCTTCATCATTTAACTCTTATTATTTTAGTTAATTGATGGAAATTAATCATTTCTCCACACTAGCCGTATATAGGCTAAGATATTTGATGGATAGAGTCAACATGAAAAATTCAATGCCATGGCCGGGATTTGAACCACGGATCTACTGGTTTCCGTCCAGTCGCTCTTAACCTTTGAGCTACCATGGCCAACGTGCCTTCCTGACATTAAATTCTCCAGTTGACTCGTATATTTCCCCGGTAGACCACTAGGGGCTCTCGCATCCGAGATACACCGTTTGTGGCGACTTACTATTGTAAGTACTTAAGTCCCAGGCTTCATCATTTAACTCTTATTATTTTAGTTAATACCACAAACGGTGTATCTCGGATGCGAGAGCCCCTAGTGGTCTACCGGGGAAATATACGAGTCAACTGGAGAATTTAATGTCAGGAAGGCACGTTGGCCATGGTAGCTCAAAGGTTAAGAGCGACTGGACGGAAACCAGTAGATCCGTGGTTCAAATCCCGGTCATGGCATTGAATTTTTCATGTTGACTCTATCCATCAAATATCTTAGCCTATATACGGCTAGTGTGGAGAAATGATTAATTTCCATCAATTAACTAAAATAATAAGAGTTAAATGATGAAGCCTGGGACTTAAGTACTTACAATAGTAAGTCGCCACAAACGGTGTATCTCGGATGCGAGAGCCCCTAGTGGTCTACCGGGGAAATATACGAGTCAACTGGAGAATTTAATGTCAGGAAGGCACGTTGGCCATGGTAGCTCAAAGGTTAAGAGCGACTGGACGGAAACCAGTAGATCCGTGGTTCAAATCCCGGCCATGGCATTGAATTTTTCATGTTGACTCTATCCATCAAATATCTTAGCCTATATACGGCTAGTGTGGAGAAATGATTAATTTCCATCAATTAACTAAAATAATAAGAGTTAAATGATGAAGCCTGGGACTTAAGTACTTACAATAGTAAGTCGCCACAAACGGTGTATCTCGGATGCGAGAGCCCCTAGTGGTCTACCGGGGAAATATACGAGTCAACTGGAGAATTTAATGTCAGGAAGGCACGTTGGCCATGGTAGCTCAAAGGTTAAGAGCGACTGGACGGAAACCAGTAGATCCGTGGTTCAAATCCCGGCCATGGCATTGAATTTTTCATGTTGACTCTATCCATCAAATATCTTAGCCTATATACGGCTAGTGTGGAGAAATGATTAATTTCCATCAATTAACTAAAATAATAAGAGTTAAATGATGAAGCCTGGGACTTAAGTACTTACAACAGTAAGTCGCCACAAACGGTGTATCTCGGATGCGAGAGCCCCTAGTGGTCTACCGGGGAAATATACGAGTCAACTGGAGAATTTAATGTCAGGAAGGCACGTTGGCCATGGTAGCTCAAAGGTTAAGAGCGACTGGACGGAAACCAGTAGATCCGTGGTTCAAATCCCGGCCATGGCATTGAATTTTTCATGTTGACTCTATCCATCAAATATCTTAGCCTATATACGGCTAGTGTGGAGAAATGATTAATTTCCATCAATTAACTAAAATAATAAGAGTTAAATGATGAAGCCTGGGACTTAAGTACTTACAATAGTAAGTCGCCACAAACGGTGTATCTCGGATGCGAGAGCCCCTAGTGTTCTACCGGGGAAATATACGAGTCAACTGGAGAATTTAATGTCAGGAAGGCACGTTGGCCATGGTAGCTCAAAGGTTAAGAGCGACTGGACGGAAACCAGTAGATCCGTGGTTCAAATCCCGGCCATGGCATTGAATTTTTCATGTTGACTCTATCAATCAAATTGGACTATAATTAAATGATGCTTAAATTATTCCAGGCTCCACAGAGCTTAGAGCACTGCCATTCTTATTACCGTTACAAAAGAGAACTTAAATCTTTTTTGATGCTTCCGTGTTTAGTTACGTCACCTGGGATTGATCTATTTCGGAATTTACTACTGATATTATGACCTCGTGGGCGTTCACTACTTCTAAAACAAGTAGTGATGAACAGCGGGTAAGGCAGTTATTTGTTGGTCTAGCTCAGAAATGTTGTCCATTAGATCGCGCAATGTCACAAGAACAAAGAGTTGTCACTAAGAATCACTTTTCATGGCAAACAATTCGTTATGGGGACGCATTCAATTATTTTATCTGACATTATAGCTAATTTGTTACTAATAATTCATTGTTTTAATAATTCCAATAACAGTTTGACCATTCATTTAAAATTTTCGTACATTTATAACTTCCTACATTTTGGAGCTGCTGTTATGTATTATTAAAGAATATTTAATAGTAATTACAATTCAGTTTAATACATATTAATTGTCTATAGGTCTGGTAGGAGGTAAATGTTTACCTCAAGTAACACTAACTGTTGATCTATAAGTTATGTTCGGGATTCTCTCTTAATAATATTACATTGATTACAGTTAAACTTGTCAATTATGTTTTAACTTTGCTTTAGTTCATAATGTTTTGTATTAGGTCAAGATATCTTTCTCTTTGTGTTATATATTAGGAAAGTTTACCGTAAATTGTTTTAATTTTCGCTATTAATATTTGTCTTATCACTAATATTTTGAATTATTGACCTTCATTTAATCAGTATATCATTTGTTTCAGAGCGTTCATATTGTATGGTTATTTATTATCCGAATGCAAAGTCTCATAATGTCCGAATATAAACTCAAGAAGGAGATGTAGCTGTTGTGTGAATATTTGAATATAATATATTTATTGTTCCTATTTATAATAAATCCTTATTTTCAATACCCTCCGTTCTAGCACGGATAGTACTGATGTGATACACTCACATTACTTTCTCTACTGTTGCACAAACACTTATTTCTCTATCTACTTCAAAATAAACATTTTATTGTAGTTACAAGGGAATACAGTAGACATTACGTAATAGATGTTTTCAAGCGGTTTTCTGGGGGACGTATTAGAAATTATATTGTCATTGTAATTTTTTTCTGTTTTAACATTTGCCTGTCTTAGCGTTCTATGATCCAAATTGCCTCTTTCCATTTCATATCCGGACGGGGCTAATTTGAAAATAAGCTTTAATTCAGGGGACATCAAAACGTATAGGTGATGCTACTGAAGGCTCTCTAAAGAATTTTTGAACCTTTACGAAATACTTTCCACTCCCAAGTACGGCAGAAGGACTTTGCCTTTTAGAAAATATAAGCATTGAGGAATTGTGGAATATAATCAAGAGTAAATCTGAAACGGCTGCTCTTACAAAATGAAATGTATCAGACATAAATTGTATTTAACAACACAGTCTACGTTCCATGTGAAGTAAAAATTTGTTTATATCTTAAAATTTACAGTTATTTAAAGTGATCCAGAGTGAAAAGGTATTTTGAGGACATTCCCAGCAGATAAACATATTCATTTGTCATGAAGATATTTTAAAAATAGAATAATTTAATTAAAATGATTATATACCATTTTCGATAAAATCGAGATATTCTAAAAAGCTTCCATTTAAGGGATAGTTTGTTATTCGGACACTTTCTTGAAAGTCTTGCTTGTCGTCTTTTAAGAAACTAAACTTATATAAAACCTTGGTATTTAACGTACTTTTGTGTATTGGGTTATTTTGGGAGGATTTTCTCCATATTCATGTGTTTCATTTCCAAAGGAATCTCCACATTGAATTTTTGGGTCCAGTGCAATTCTACAAAAAGTGCTATTTTAACGCTAAAATGCAGACCAACGAAAAAACCTGTACAGACTTGCGGTTTAAGTATCCCGCGTGTTTCCTGACTGACTGATCACAGCGACACGCTGTCTCGTACACCACAAGGTACACGTAAAACGTTGTAGATGGCGCTGACATTATAATTGCAAATTGTGTAGGTATGTAACTTAGTTATTAAGCACCTTTTGCTACATATTGGAACATTGATGTTTTGTTTTAACTGCAAAGTAGATGCTAATATTAAGTATAACAATTTAGAGATATATTACAGAAAACATTTCATATAAGGCAGAAAAGAAACATTGTCTTTCAAAACAGAGGTGTACAGAGAGTTGTATAAGTCAAAATGTGTCAACTTATTTCTTGCATTGATTTATTCACTATCTCGTCCATTGGTGAAACGATTGCTGAGCAACTCTAGCACATTATAAGTATATTACATAGAGTTATATAAACCAAGCTTGTAAATTATTCCATGTCTTTCCACATGAAATGCCTATTCCCCGCATTTCATAACTAAGTTCGGTGGAATAGTTTTGGAAATTAACATTCACAGAATTAGAACCATTATGGGTATACATGTATTTAAATTAATAATTGGAAACTTCTGTTCATAATTGTACCATGCGCTAACAAATTTAAAGGCAAGTTTTCAATGTTGTTCCATTTATTTTTTATGTCTGTCTTTATTACTTGTTTAGCACTCAAAATTATTGAAACTGGAAACTATTTCGAAGAACGCTTTCTTCAATACCAAATATTGTTTGATCTGTTATTTTCCACAATGACCTAGTAAAACTAATTGCAAGAGGCAAACCTTCATTTCGGGTCAGTATAATTAACACCTCTACAGGACGTACGTAAAACAGGTGGGGAGATGAAACTTACTTCACAATAGGAAATCAATTCTTCCAAATCTAATTATTTCTCCTCTTATATATTTGCTGTCAACTATAAAATGTTGGTGTGGTTAGGTTCAAGTTAGTTACTTAACTGGTACCAAGGAAAATAAAAATATATATCTATATACATAGATATATATTTATATCATATCAGTTAAAAAAACGTAATGACGAGGTGAGACTCCCAGTCAACATCTAACCTGAGATAACAATAATGTCCCATCATTGGATGATCTCCATTAACAGTTCAGTATTATATTGTTCTAAACGCATACCGCGTGACTCAGCTGTACCTAGGTATGTAACATACAGTTTATAATCTAAAGTAAAAACTTTGACACCTCTTACAAATAATCTTATCGTATCATAAATCCTTAAACTCCTGAATGAGAACCAAGCAGCTGTGAGAGTATGTGAAAAAAAGGCTGCTCATAGATACAATGTGTGGCTAAGTGACAGATGAATGATGTCCGGAAGAACGGTAGACAACGTAGGTTATATCTCAGTGGATTGGCTACCGGAACTTAGTGAAAGAAAGAGGACTAAAACCTCTTATAAGAAACAGTTTATTATTTTTCGTTAAGGTATTTTCTTTATTTTAATAGACCAATTACTTTATGGGTATTACAGACGTTTCATCTAACTATTTCTGACAAAGTTTGTGTAACTTTTGAATGTTGTTAATATTCTTCCCATTCCTGAGTCAATAGGTACCTTAACTTACACAGTGGATTGTTCTCTTTGATATCTCTGATTTACGATTTCGGTTTTGATTATTTAGATAAATAAGTAAATAAATAAGCAAATAAATAATAATAAAGCTCTTAAACCGTCATATTGGACGACGAATAAAATGCCGCTCAAATGAGTCCAGGCTCCATAAAGCTTAGAGCGCTGCAATCCCTATTACCGTAAAAAATATTGAACTCGAATACCTTTTTATTTTGCCGTATTTATTTAGGTCACCTTCCCAATTTTTCTGAAAAGCAAACCAGACACTTGGGAGTCTACGTGTGAATATGAAATAAAAACGCGTATTATATACCGGGAGGTAAATGTCATGTTAGGTAGTGTTATTGGCAACACTGACTTCTTATGTCCTTAGAGAGGACCAACTATAACGAAGAGTTACCGATGATGGTGCTTGAGTGTCTTGTCAACACTTGTGCTTGTGCCGCTAGGAGCGTGTGGAGTTAGGTAGTTAGTCCACCGCAAAATAGATAGCGCGACGGTGGAGGACCATCCATAACGAAGAGTTACCGATCATGCTGCTTGAGTGTCTTGTCAACACTTGTGCTTGTGCCGCTAGGAGCGTGTGGAGTTAGGTAGCTAGTCCACCGCAAAATAGATAGCGCGACGGTGGAGTTACGACGCTGCGGGAAGAAGTGTGCAAAATATTTTAAAGCAGTGTGGTCCGTGCTACCAAATAATTTAATGTGGAAATAAACCACTCAGCTATTTCCCTCATTCTCTAAAGAAGATATAACTGAATTATTACACAAACAAAAATTCTTCCATAGTTTGGAGCAGGAGGCCGCCATCATAATAAGTTCTTGAAAGTAGTTTAGGCGGAATATTGGAATTGCAATCTGATTCTTTGGAATGTAAATTTATGGTTTTTATTTCCAATACTTATGATTAAGTTCTAACTACTATTCAATTGTTTTGGTTTTACATTATCGTTGTGCTCTCATGATTTTCTTTGCCGTTGGGGAAGCCATTCTTACTTCCGTCTGCCAACTGAGATAGATGGTGCCAGACATTGCCCTAATAGCTACTGATCTTCTTTGTGTAAATTTGGAATACTGGAACACAACTGCTTGTAAACGATGGGGAGATATGGGCTAGATTCTATCCATTTTACTTTCTTGTTTGGATCTCTTTGCATTTTCCAGTGAAAGGAAAAAGATAGAGAAACATCCTACCATTTGACAAACTGTTAATGATTATTAAATTCAAACACACCTTCTCACATATGGCGCCAGTACCCCTATCTAAATGCAGATCCCAAAACCCAAGCGAGCAAGCCCATCTCAAATACCAATTCCTCTATGAATATAGCATTCTCACTCAAACATTTTCCTTTCTCTGTAAACATTGTGATTTATTAGATTCATATGACTTTGCCAGACAATAACTGTTTACTTTTATGAATGAATGTAAACCTCTCCCCCAGAAACATTCTTTTTTAAAACTAGGGTGCGCTTATTAATGAATAGCTTACTTCGGACTAAATAGAAGCAAGAGGTCACTAAGGAAACAAAACTTCAATTATTGTCTTTAGAATTCATAGAATCTAGGTCAACATCTTTCAAATTTAACTGATGGGTAATTTTGTTCCAGCAAGGAAAGAATAAAACAGCAGCCCTGTGATGATTGTAAAATGGTTACAGCGAACGTAATTATAAGGTTGCTTTGAAAGTCGAGAGCGAGTGAGTAATTAAATTAAATTATGTTTTGAACTGTCTGTCACATAGCTTTTAGTTTAAAGCTATTAAACTCTCTGACTACTTAGACAAAACAAATATTGTTAAATTTACAAATCTCGTACACCATGTACCACAGTATGAGATGCGATTTATAAGATTTTATTAAAATAAATTGTATCTCACTTCCTGGCTTTCAGTTACACAGATATATAGATTGGCAAGAACACATAAACCATCTCTTACACAAATTCAGCACAGACCGTTGTCGTATCCGAGCACTAGTGAATGGAAGTTCTGTAGATACACTTATATTGGTATGCTAATTATATTGTAACTCTATTTGGGTATATAAAATATTAATATGGGGCAGCTCAGTGGAAAGTAAATATATATTTGTTGTGCAAGAGCAGGTTAAACGCATGCTTTCTAACACACAGAGCAAGCACTTTAGCATATTTCTTTCAGAAAACTGAAGAGTTTAAACCTCCCTTGCATGTATATATTCTTAATCTAAAAGTTCTTAGTACGTATATGGTCGTCAGCTTTAACAATTTACTGCAAATAATGTTCCCATGAGCCCTTATGAACAAGTGAAGCACAAAATTATCAGCCTTGAAGCGATAGTCCAAAGCATACAGAGCTGGTTGCTATACGTTGGTTTTGATGGTCGATCCCTTTATATAACAAAATGCCAGTTAGATATGATTTGAGAGGCATAGGTATAAGGATTAGGAAGTTCAAAGGAAGAGTATGTCAGAAATGGTTGATTCACTAAACGGTTCGTTTCCACGGGACGTAGGTACATTTTTGTGCAGTAACACTGGTACTATCTCCTAAGGTTTACCAGTCATGTAGGTCATTTAGAGTACGGATGTCTTCAGAGAACATATGACAATCATTCAAGATATACACTTCAATTGCCAAGAAACAAATTGGCAAATTTATTTTAATTTCACATTATTAAAAGTTTATCAGAAAATCGAAATATTGCATGTGTTAGATGTAAAGGCAGTTCGGTACTAGGAGATTTTCTTGGGGATCTTGGTGGTGCATCCAGGGAACTTCCTGAACTTATTCCAGAAATTAATAGAGACCCCTTTTTTGGTCGCATACTGATAAAGTTAACCATGTACATACACATCAAAAGAGAGGGAGGGATTTTGGAAAATACAGCCAGACATATAAAAATTTCTATTCAGAATATCAGATGACCGCAAAACGTGCATTTCCGTAGATACTTCGCAAGCTTATTTTTGACTGAAGTGCATAATTAGCCTATGTAACTATGAAGTGGAGAAAGTAAAAATGTTGAGTTAATTTTGCGGTAGCAGAAGTTTTAAATTCAAACAAGTAGTAAAGAATAGCTTGGAAACTGTTAATGCCTCAAAATGTACTTTATTAAAATAATGATTTTTAAATTTATTGTGACATCATTTTTGTATATTTCTATTGCTTTACCTATTATACAAACTCAGGAAATGGAGAACTGCACGTTATGTCCGTCTAGTGTTTTATTGAATCCCTCGCATTCTTCATGTTTTCATCAATCTTCCCTTTACTTCTGAATAAATTCCTAATACTTTGTGTGCCCAGTTGGGTAGGGTTGGTGGTAGCGTTGCTGCCTCAAGTTCAAGAGACCTCGAGTTCGAATCTGGGTGACGGCGAGTTATTTCGATAAGGAATTTTCCAGGGTTTACCCTGATCCGAAAGCCAAATGTCATTTAACTCTAAGCTCTCTGGAGTTAATGCTCATTTGAGCATCATTTCCCTCATTTCATTCATTGTCAAATATAAATTAATGTTGGTGAACGTTAATTAAAAAAACACATGTTTTGTACAAAGGGAATATGAGGATACCGAATCCTTAAGGGGTAGTCAAGTCCTTAATGAGCTGGTCCCTACACGGACACACAGCTCTGAAATGTCTCATTCTTTGCATTGCCTAGAGATAAAAAAAATTGTTCGAATAATAACTTCAGTTTTGAGAAGTAAAGAATTGAATAATTCAAATACATAGTAAGGATATCTGGAAAATGGTTTAGTACAGAAAAGAGAAACATACACGAACATTAGCCGACCTTCCCCGTAGGACTGCACAAGCAGCAAAACAATCACATGTGACGTAAGCAAGTAAACATCAGGATCCTCACACTGTAAGAAGGAACACAGGAGAACAACCGGTTTCCTGATGCAACAAGTATTTTTTTAACTTGGCCAACATCATGCCCGTATCATATATAACAAACTGCAGTCTCTTTTCGTTTTGGCTGTTATTATTTTACAACCTTGAAGCTAAAAACATCCAGAAAGAAATAAAAGATTATAAATATAAGAAACAAAACCAATGAGACCAATGTTGTTGAACACTACAATAAAAATTGCACTATACTATTCATCTGCCCCTGTAATGACTGATTAATAAAAATAACAGAATTAATTAACGTAACAGCCAAATTCAGGAATAAATAAACAACAAAATTAGACCGCTGCTGTGGCAAATCAAATGGGACAGGTCTTGTAGCGAATGTGCAGCTTACAGACATAGGATAGCAGAGGAGCGCCAATAAAAAGGGTAAAATGGAGATGTAGTAATTTCGTGAAGCCAATCCTCGCAAAACAAACGAAAGAAAACTTGATATTATCGAAATTCCGTATAAAATTCACAAAATTTTATATAAAAAGTATAATATATAAATTCTATAAAAATCCTAACTTTATCACAATTATATCACTGTATATACACTTTGAGGCCAAATTTTACTGCATTAACTTTCTCCCTTATTAAATGAAACGCACACAGTGAAACCCGAGAATTGCATATTCAAAATACAGTTAAATGTATGCACAAACACGTGTTCCACCAGAAAAGAAGGAAGAATGTAAATTAAGTCAACCTAATGTATACTTAAAGCGAAGGTAAACACACAACAAGGAAAGCGTAACCAAAATGACTGAAAATTGTACTACTGTTAGACCAACAAGAAAGGCATACAAGGCACTCGCAACTTACCCAGGCTCACGAAGAGCCAAAAAACAATACCGGTACACCAAGCACCAGAAAAGGTCAGCTCTCTCGTTCTCCGGCTCATGCTCAACAACACACTCCAACACTCGTGTCCAACCCACCTAGCCAGCCACAACCGGGCAACCAATCCTCGGCCGCCAGCGTGTCACGGATAAGGGGTACGCTCAGAAAACTGAACGCGCCGGGCCAGAGAGAGTAAACACCACGGGCCCAATCTGGGTAAGGCTAAGCACTCGATGCAACATCAAAAAGATATCTGTTTCGTTACAGGGTACTCACAACATGTATTTCTACTGAACTCTCAGAATTGAATTGAGGAGAATGTAGGTAATATATTTTCTAACTACCATACACTACTATCCTCCAATAAATTAAGTTTCTGACCTTTTACTAAAATGCTCTTTTTTACTGAGGTGGCCTCAAAGGGCATGTATCGGTTGGTAAATCGGCATCGAAAATTTGGATGGAATATAATACCTCCCCTATTTATTATGTATGACAGAGAAGACATAAAACATAAAATAATTTTAAAGCTAAAAAAAAAACAGGCATTTGAAAATACAAAACAGTGCTAAAGAATTGTGCGGAAAATGATAGTGGTGCATAGGTAACTTTTTATATTTAGAAATTTATTCGTATATATAGCTATATAATTGCAATACATAACTTTAGCTTCATTCTGATACAAATTATGAACAAGCGATACATATGTTATCCAATATCCCAGAATTTGTATGCATAATAATTTCATAAATATAGGAACTGGCACTGCGTAGTCGAATTTGATATATTTATCGTCTTCCCGATATATTACTCAGTATGCTAACTCTCACTGGAGAGATTGTTAGATGTTGTTCTTTGTTTCAGTGCATGGCGCGGAAGTGTACCTTTTAGGCTGCGCCGAATGCGTTTCCGTCTCACGTTGAACTCAGGACAGAAGTGCTCTTACTAGAAAAACCTACTTTGTGCCATCACTTTGAATTACCCCCACTCTGGGTATTTTTGGAGTTTGCAAAGTCACATGATGAATATCAATTTTCTATTGGCTGCCCACTATCCGCACTTGAGTTCAGTGTTCAGAATTTCCAGTTTCGGACCTAACGTCTGAGACGCTTTCTTTAACGGTCCGCATTAAAAAAATTCTACGAAAGCACGCGATCCTCGCGTCCGTCAAAATCTTATAGCCTATTGTCTGAGGCACGCATGGGATTTTAACAAATGGTTGGTCCCCGACTGGATGACACCAAATTTGTTATGAGGGCAAAACAAACAATAGAGTAGGGTTGTTTGGTTACAGGGATTGCAAAATAAGGTTACTGACATTCGCAGAGCGGCCTTGTCGCTGTGGTCGTCTCGGCAGTATACTCTAGCATTCTGGCATATATCTATTCTGGTATACGTCACTAATTTATATTTATTGTTTGTTTGTATTAATATCTTTCTGATATCAGGTTAGAAGTCGTCTCAATGTTCCTAGTTGACAGGGGCTGCATCAATGTTTATTACTATTAACAGACCACCAGTACATATGTGGACCCCAGAGGACTATATAAAAGAATGTATAAGAACTCATAGGCACGCTGAGGACCGACAAAGCAGGAAGGCGAATCTACTAGTGCAGCATTCTGATCAGTTCTCTAGAATCTGGAGTTTTTAGGTGAGGGCCCCCACTTTCTTTGTTAGGAATGCGGCGCTTTTTATGGAACTATGTTCATATAAATTACTTTTAATGGATTCCTCATTATTTGTTTAGTATGTCACCCGTCATAAATATACAAAAGCTATTCTCACGCTCTTTATGAACAACTATTTACGTAGATTGTCATCCTCATTATTATTGGTATCGCTTATTCTCATATACGACGTGGTTAGTATTTTATATCCTGCCTAAACAAAGGGAATCCAATGTGAAGTTTATCACATAGCGACTGGCACTAAAATAGTTGACTAAACGTTACTGTCCACTGAGAGTCTACTGCATTGTCCTACATCCAGTGTAGTAGAAGCTACTTTAAAATTCAGAATACACAAAAAGAATAAACAGAGAATAAGTAAACCAACAAAGGTGTCTACTAATTTTTGCGAACTCTTGTAGTAGTTGTTGAAGAATATGTGTAGAAATTGATGTGAACTAAATTTATAGGTATGGCAATATATGGGAACAATGAAACCTATGTGATTCAAGACCAAATCTCAAGCTAATTCATTACTAACTGACTTTTATATACGTACCTAGCCTCTCTCGAAATTTTTCGAAATGGATTTGGAGGACTCTTGCAAACTTCCTATAACAAGTTTGACATTTGTAACAAGCAGCTTCAAATGTTTTGTTCATTACAAGCGCATGGAAATTCCAAATAAATGCTGAAGTTAAATGTTTAATTGTTTGATTGTTCAAATGTTGAAGATAAGTGGTGAAAGTTGAATAAAACAATGAAAAGAATTCGCGAGAAGTACATATATGTAACTTCATTATAGTGTAGTTTCTTTCTCAAATTGAACTATATTTAAGTCCATTATTGTGTTAGTTTACACTACCGCAACTATTTATTTTTCCTAATTAATTACAAAGTCGAGCCTGAACTGAACCTCAGCTACTACAGTTACAGTATCCTGTAAAAGCTACCACAAATTACAATCCCCTATCACTGCACCAAATATTACAGTTAGGGCCACCTATGGACAGCAGTATATAGTGGGTGAGCGGTTGTATCTCTTAGGGGGCAGGAATACAGTTAAAAGAACCTGTGCTGTTATATATATGTTTATGTATGCCCGCCTCGGTAGCGTAGATGTCGGCGTGTCTACCTCACGTTCAAGAGATCCTGAGTTCGGATCTCGTTCAGGGTGAGCTAACTGGATAAGGTTTTTCCGGAGTTTTCCCTTATCCCTAAAGAGGAAAGTCAGGTATCTCAAAACTCCATTGACCCTTGACACATTTGAGCATCATTTCACCCATCTCATTCACCGTCCGATATGACACCGTTGGAGGACCTAAAATTACATGCGTGTGTGTTTATGTCGGTGTATGAATGTACTAATGCCATACTACTTTCTCAATCAACTCTACTACAGATGACTTTGCTCCCTCTAATCCAAGTTTAAGATTAAATATTTACCAATGTAGTTTCATTAAAATTTCGTTGTATATATTTGAATGCAAGTCTGCAGCATTAGCTCAAATGTTAAAAATATTGGACGTGGAGTTTCGGCTTTCTAATTCGCACGATACTAAAGCAGACTCAAGAATAGATCTTACCATTATCAAGATAGAAGATTATTGAACATTATACATGAATTGGACAATGACAAAGGAAACTAAGCTCAAAGAAATAATTTGTTTTAAGCAGATGCGTATTATTTGTGTCGTGTAAATGAGTAGTATGTTCTCCGGTTTGATCCCAGACGTAATAGCTAGGGAGCAGATTTATAAGCACTAAAAGTGTGTTAAAAAGGCAGGCAAAAACGCACTAAAATGGGTCAAACAGTCACTTAAATAGGCAATAAAGCTTTGCTAAGTAAACAATTAGAGATACACAAATTTATTAAAATTGTTGTTAAAATGTACTATAGCAAGATGACAATTATCGTAACATATGCTGCAACAAATTCACTAAACACATACTATTTTCCTTTTCCTTAGGCAAAATAGTTATACATTTATTCCAAATTTCATAAATGGCTCACAGCAGGTTGTCTTATAATTAAAATACATATAAATCCACTTCACTAAGTAAAAATCATAATGCGCATACATAAGTGAAGTAATTATGTCAAAAAAACGAAAACATAGGGTTTATTTGCGGGGGGGAGCTTAAGGGTGAAAATTGAAATATCTGAAGATTTTGTTATATTTGTTTCAAATTTATACCATTTATATTTTTGAGCGATCAACAATAGAATAATACAAAGTTTCAGCTTTTTAGTTACAATTGTGTCTGGGGACTTTACAGTTTATGTCTAAATTACAGGCGATTTTCAAACTGTTCCACATATTGTAATTTAAAAAAAAAAAACAAATGCTTGGTGTGTAAGCTTCCGCACCCATTTTAACCTACTAATGACCTGCACCTATGTGAAATATTTGTTGTCGCCATATCAACAAAGGGAAAATGAAATTCTGACAAGTTAACTCTTTCTATTTTCCTAGGCGTTTTCAGTAAGAGGTAAGCATTATAACCCTTTTGAATACAAATAAGAAAATGACAACAAATGAAAATGGATATACTTAATATGCAGTTGCCCCTACAGACATGTTTAGGATTTCACATAGATTAATAGAAAAACTGCATCGTATGGAACATTTTGAAGTAAAGAAAATGTAGGAGATATGGAATCTGACAAATCTGATGTTAAAATTACGTAATGGCAACTACGATAGAGGTGAAGGTTTATTTAAATAATCATGTGACGTTTTCTGCAGTGGCATTAGAAAAGAAAATCTTTATACTATTGAAGTATGTCTATATTGACTTTAAGACAAAAATACTAAATTTGGGATTGCTGTAAGCTTTGGGCCAATTTGCCCAGGTTTTTCTCCGTAATAGAAACGATTGTTAGAAAGATAGGAAATTCGAAAGTTCATCACAGCTATCTTAATATCACTTAGGATGATTTCACAAGTGTCAGAGAGCTAAAAAGCACAGAACAAAAATTAAATAAAAGAGAAAGCTAGGGAATCCTGGTTTTAGTAATAAAAAATCTAAATTTATCGTTGTCGTCTAAGAACAAATAGTAAAGCACGGATTTCTAGTAAGCGTGTTCCGTTCACTCAAACAGAATTACAGCAACTAAGGCATCGTGAAAACAATTCTCATAGCTGTTTTTATAAAGGCATTTCTGTAAACTTTAAAAAAGCCATTAAGATTTATTGGTCTGTAGTTTCATTTTCAGTGTTGGAAACAACAATGGAAGCTATATACACATAACCTTAGTGTGTGTAGCCTAGATAATTAAGAGCTGGCCTTACAGGTTTAAGTTGTAATCTGAACAGAGTCATAGAGTGGTGATTTTAAAATTGGCTAAAACAACAGTCTCATGACAGAGGATTTACCCACATGTAAAAGAAATCTTACGGGAGTAAATTCCTGCTGACCAGCGGTACTGATTGTGACCTGATATGATTGTTAACAATTGACATATTCAATATTTTAATTATAAGTCCCTCCCCCAAGTATTACTATTAGCTCAAGAAATGAGCCTTTACACCAACACAAAAATATCATAGTACTGCATTGAAACTGCCAAAGATAATACATTAGATAAATTTGGCCTTTACTGTGGAAAACTGAAAACATTCAGTTTTTCTTCTTTGGGTTCTCGTCAACATATTAACTTGTACATGCTTACGCTTTCATGGCCGGCTTTAATCCAATAGAATGTATTTCCCGGTCTTATGTGCCGTGGTCCAGAGGATGAAAATTCTCCTGACGTTTCGCTCATATATCAAACGGGCATCTTCAGAGGATTCTGGCGGTGTACTTGCTAATTTTCAGAGCGTGCCATTTTGTTAAAACGGACATTTGAATCTATTTTTGGGTTTCGTTGGGCTTCATATATTCTTTTTTCGGGAAATTTCGCAATTTTAGGCGTGGAACTAAAATTGCCTTACCAATTCTTTTTGGTTGCAACTTCGCGCGATTTCTCTTAGCTGAATGTTTATATAAAATGCTAATGAGTGGACGGTGAAGTCTGTGACCCACTTTCTTACTCTAAACATCTGATAAACTTTGGTGGAAGTCGAAAGTTGTTAAACACGTTTCTCTCAACACAACTGTCATATATGGTACTCTCCGAGCCTCTTTCTCTGTGAGCAGGGCGACATCTGTGTGATATATGTTATCATTGGAATAGCGCTGCGAATATCTTGAGCTATATTTGTTATCTTCTTCACATCATGTTTACCTTGAGGAAAGTCCTGCTTTCCACCCAAAAGTTCTACAGTGGGATATTATTAGATATAAAAGTTGTAAAGTTGTCTGTAAACAAAATGGCGCTCAATTGACTTTCTTTACTCAAATTTGCCCTAAACGCGGGTAGAAATTTTTATTCTTCTATCTGCTTCATGTTTATTGAGACAAACCTTTGCGAAAACTTGTCCTTAAATATCCAGTGGGAATATATAGGGAGGATTGGCTTATACAATAGTGAAATGTTGTAAGATCATCTTGCTATCTTAAGACTTTAAATCTTCATTGTCTTAGCATGGCCAAGAGATAAAACAGCTCACGAGGTGTTTGTATCTGACAAAAGTAAAAAAAGTTTTTCTTTGCAATATCTATGAAGAGAAACAACAACAAATTATTCGTAACGTTTCTTCGTAGGCATTTGGAAGGTAGAGTTTCCTGGAAGTAGATTCATCTAGGGCATCCAAGTTCGTGTACTTCACGAGGAAAGCGCTAACCTCGGGATTGTTCATTTTAAGTAGAAAAATGTCCGCCTCAATAAATTTGTGTTAAAATGAGTGTGGTATGAGTAACGAAAAGAATATATTTTTTAATTTTGAGTGAACTCATCATTATTGTGAACTTGTGGGTTCGTGAAATTAAAAGTACGATTGCACCAATCAAAAGCGTTCTTTAATTCTACCGAATTAAAATCGGAAGACTTGACGATTACACAGAATTGCGTAATGCACACAATCACAATTCACCAGTTCGTCTGTCACAGGTGCACTGCACGCAGTTACGTACAATCCTTCGATGCACGTACACAGTCCGTTCCAGCACTGGGCGCTCCTCACGCTGCTCGCCAAGAACTGACTGCCTCCAGCCAGACACGTTGTTTAATTAGAACCAACTGTCCAATCTAGAAGGGTCTGGATTAGATGAAATATCCTGTATGTTTGAGAACTCAAGGTGAGGCGAAAGAGACGACATAGTGATGTTTTTCCAGCCACACCTAGTTACCGCTATAGGACAAAGGGGTGGGCGTGGTCCTACGCCTACCGTCTCCTGCTGATGCCGGCCGGTTCTATAGGGAGCTCCCAATTCAAAGCTGGTCGTCCCGAACAGCACCATCGTAGCGTGCCAGGCGATCCAGGTGGAGTGAGTCCCCGAGAGTGATTAAGCAGTTTTTTAGTTTGTGGAATTCAAGGGACCTTGGCGTAGTGGTGCACTGCCAAGGAACCCAACTGCTATCAATCTCAGGGAGCTGCCACGTCCACGTCGTTCACCCCGGGCAACTTTTTGCTGAAAAGCAAAGCGGCTGAGAGCAGCAAATTGTGACCAATTTAGTCATTGTGGTTACAGCACCAAACCTTCCTACTTCCTTGAAGGGCCACATCTTCGGCCCAAACCTAAACCAACTAGGCCAATCGGCTTATTCCATCTGTTCCTACAACTCCAACCTAAAGGTCAAACTTCAACCTTAAGGTCCATTGGGGATCAACTTGGCGATTCCTCACTTCCCAGGTGATAGTCAACTTGACGACACACCACCACTTACCACATTTCCAGTCAAAAGGTTACTACTCAACCTTCAGATCCGAATTTCCAAGGATCGACTTGTCGATCCCTTCCCAAACTCAGGGTCAACTAGGCGACCCCCCAAACCAAAACATCCACTCCTGTAGGGTTACACTCAACCTACCTTCTCAAGCTGGTGAGAGTCAACTTGGCGACTCCATCAGGCTCTAGACAGGCCATAAGGGTCAAATCTTCGACCCACTCTACCCAAAATACCTTAGAGGTTCATATCTTCGACCCACTTTACCCAAAATATCTTAGAGGGTCATATCTTCGACCCACCTCTCAAGCTGGTTAGAGTCAACTTGGCGACTCTCCAGATTCCAGACAATCCCAATGGTCAAATCTGTGGCCTTCACCTCTAGACCATTGTGAGTCAACCAGGCGACTTACAGCTACTTCCCGTCGCGAGTGCAGAGCAGGGCGGTCAACCGGGCGACCCCAATCTATGTCGTGCAACTCCACCTCGAGAAGCACCATGAGACTTCAAAAGACAGGTCTACAAGAGGACGCTGACTCAGCGACCTCGGTCTCTACTCCAAGGAACGCATCAAGCCCTAACACTGCATCCTCGCCACCACCTAACCTGAGGACAACAAATGCAACAGCGGTATCCGACACTCCAAACGCAGGAGGAGGCAGCCCAACATCCGCTGCGAAATGCCTAAAGGAACAACCACCGGCACAGCTTCCAGGACCTAGACCAACTGCTTCATCGAGCACCCAACAACAGGAACCAAACATGCAGGAGCCCGCCACCGAAACCGTGCTGGAGGAAGCAGCAACCGAGGCGAAGGAAAGCCTGTTTGAACTGGAGGAGATACTCCATCAGTGTGACAGGCTACCTAAGGCACACAAGGCGTCCCTCCGGGCTGCGTTCTACAAGCTGACGGGGCATATACAACTACAGCAAGGCAGAATCCAGGAGCTTCGGGCAGACAATGAACCGCTGCAAGGACAACTGATGCAGATGCAAACTACGCAGAAACAGCTAGCCACCATCGGAGAACAACCAACCAGCAGACTTCTCTACTCCGCAGTCGCCGCAGCGTCAAGCCGCAACGCTAAAGAAATGAAAATACAGCAGGTGACAACCAACCCCGGCGCCAGTGTGTTTGTATCACCAAAACAAGCGTCCTCGCAAGATGAACTGCGTATGAAGATCACCAAGGTCGTCAACCCTGCCAGAGACAAAATTAGAATCAAATATATAAGAAAGGCTGGCCCAAAACAACTAGTAATAGAAACGGCTTCTGGGGAAGATGTGAGGAAACTGTAGGAACACAAACATCTTGCAGAAATCGCCACATTGGAACGTCCAAGGAAATGGTAGCCCAGGATAATCCTATATGATGTTCCGAACACCACAACTCAGGATGAATTGCAGCAAATGGTGTATAGCCAAAACTTCGCAGAGGACATGAGCGAGGCAGAATTCAGAGACAGCTTCCAGCCTAAATTCCTTACAGGCCCAAGGAACGAAAGGACCACCCACCAGGTAATCCAGGTGACAGCCTCCATGAGAAAGGCAATACTTCAGAAGGGAAGACTGTATGTTGACTTTGGTTCACACGCAGCCAAAGACTTCCTGGTGGTACCAAGATGCCATCAGTGCCAGGACCTGGGACACGTGTCAAAGTGGTGCCAAAACAAAAAGCAAGTATGTGGACATTGCAGTGCAGAAGATCACCTGCGTCACGAGTGTCAAAAACGAGACCAGCCTGCCACCTGCATTGCCAGCACCAACCGAAATAAACATGGATTCAGAAACCCTAAAAGCCAAGACTGCGGTACGTATAAAGCCCTGCTGCAACGAGCCATCCTGAAGACGGACTATGGATCATAGACCCCAACAGAGACAGAAGGAATACATCAAACAGACAGGAGCGTTATCATTAAACATCTTGCAGATTAACGCCGCCAGGAGCAGATTGGTGATGCAGGAGATATGCCAGCTGGCAGTAGAACGACACTTGGATGTTCTATGCATCCAAGAACCTTATACTGTCAACAACATGATTCCATATCTACCAATAACTGCCACTACAGTAATGACACCTGGAAACACCATGGCTGCAACCGTTGTTCTCAACAGGAATGTACACGTAACCGTACTGCACAAACACTATAATACCCATTTAAACTGCTGCGAAATTCGGTACAAAAACCTAAATTTCATTCTAGTAAATGTATATCTCCAACCTAGCCAGGACATCAACATACAACTGCAGAACCTCAGAAGACTATCTATTGATGTACCACAAAAAACAACAGTGTATGCCATGGATGCCAACGCCAAGTCCCCCACATGGAACAGCTCAACATTGGACGAGAGAGGCCAACTACTGGAGGAACTAATAACAGAATTGGACCTACAAGTTGCAAACAGACCACATAATCCCCCAACTTACATAGGCAGGATAGGAGTGGCAGTCAACATTGACGTTACACTAATCAGCAGACAAACATCTTTTCTGATTCAGGACTGGAGAGTCATGCAGGAACAAACCACCAGCGACCATAATGCTATTTTCTTCAGAATGGCAAAATCGGAAAACAATGGACATCAACGGGATTTACAATGGAAATACAACTACCGAAAAACAGACTTTGAGACTTTACTACAGACCTTCACACCACCAGCGCCCATAATGGAAGGTGGAGACATAGACACAGCGGCAGAGGAGCTCACCAACAGCATTTTGTCAAGCATGGACGCTTCTATACCAAAAATTAAGGGACAACCCAAGAAAATACACAACATGTGGAATGACAGGCTGCAAAGATTTAGGCGTAACGCAAGACATGAGAAAGGCTTACCAGTATGCAAGGACAGCGGCAGAACGGGAAATTCGCCTCACCATTTATAGAAGGAGAAAAGAGGCCTATGAAGAACTACTCCGAAACACACGTGCCTCAAGCTGGAATGCGTTTCTCGAAGACTGCCTACAGAAGGACTCTTGGGGCCTGCCATACAAAATAGTTAGAGAGAAATTTCAAATATATCCAACAACAACTCTCCAAAAACCTGACGGAACATACACCATATCAGTAGAAGACACAGCCAACCTCTTGCTGGATACGCTACTACCCCAAGACTCTGAAGAAAACGAAACACAGGTCCACAAAGATACGAGGGAGGCTGCAGAGCAACCCTACGAAACCGAAATCAAAGCTGAACCCTTTACCGAGCAAGAAGTGGCAGAAGCGATTTCGAGACTGAAACGACGTAAAGCCCCCGGGCCTGATAGGATTACCAACGAAATCGTCCAGGCCATAAGCAACTCCCTCACGCCCAGCTTAACGAGGATTTTCAAAGAAGCTCTCCGCCAAAAGCGTGTGCCCAGTATGTGGAAAGACTCAAAACCTTGTGTTCTGAGAAAAGGATTAGAACGTGACCCGTCTGACCCTGCATCCTATAGACCAATTGCGCTGATGAACACCCTGGCGAAAGTACAGGAAATGCTCATCTGCAAAAGGTTGGAAACCATCAGGGAAGAATTTGGATTAACTACCACACAATTCGGATACCGGAAAAATAAATCATGTGCGGATGCGATCAACCACATACTGGACCAAATAGAGGAATCAGATGCTAAACACATAATGGGCATACTCATAGACATAGAGGGAGCTTTCAACAACCTATGGTGGCCTGCGCTCTTCGTAGAACTACAAAGAATTAACTGCCCAGACAACATATATTACATACTAAAAGACTACTGCAGAAACAGATTCATTCAATACAATACAGGAGGACACCAAATAACCAGAAAGTTAAGCAAAGGATGTCCCCAGAGATCGGTATGTGGCCCCATGCTATGGGACATTGGCCTCGAACCAATACTAAGGAAGCTGGGCAGCATGGCGGAAATCTACGCACATGCTGCTTATGCTGATGACCTCATTATACTAATCGCAGGAAACAACAGACAACAGCTAGAACACAAGGGCACACAAGTGCTCAACAACCTTCAGCAAGAGTACCACAACGTAAAATTGAACATCTGCAGCAGAAAGACCAAATACATACTGCTGGAAGGAAAGCTATGCCGCGACCCCATTCTAAAACTAACTGGGACGAGAATAGAAAGAACCAGGTCAGCCGGATATCTAGGAGTCACCCTGGAAGAAGGCCTACTTTTCAGAGATCACATATCCAACATAACCCAAAAGGCACACAAAATTATGGGCAAGATAGCCCGACTGACAATGAACTTCGGAACCATCCCATACCAAACAATACGGCTGTACAACAACAATATACTTTGCTCTATGACTAGTCACGGAGCAAGTGCATGGGGACACCGCCTACATCTAAAGACAGCAGCAGCACTCAGAAAAGTACAACGGATGATACTCGTCATGCTCACAGGAGCATTCTCCACAACACCGACAGATGCCTTACCTGTCACACTTGGACTGCTGCCACTGGATCTTGAGGTACGCAGAAGAGCAGCGTGCTACTGGCTTAGGAAAAACAACAACGTACGTGCCGCACAGCTGGCTGGAGCAGAAGTACGTGATGAGCTACAGATCCTTGAGGTCTTAACCTCCGAGTGGCAGCAAGAATGGGACACAAGCACAACGGGAAGACGGACTTACGACATTTTACCAAACATTGAAGAGAGACAGAAGATGAAGCACTTGAGACCATCCAGAGGACTAATACACTACCTAACAGCTCATGGACCGTATCGGACATAACTCAATAGATTCAACCTCACGGACAACACAGACTGCAGATGTGGAGCAACACAAACCCCGGAACATGCAATATGGGAATGCCCACTGCCAGACATCAACAGAACAACAGCCCTGTCTTACACGCAATATCGCTCCATATATGAAGTAACACGACACAGAAAATTATGGACCTGGATGGACAAGTTAGCCAATCACTTCTCAACGAAGGCCCGGAAAGAATATATGAGGAACAGACGACGACCACAATGACCACGGATCAAGACATCAAAATGCACCGACAGAAGACATAAATTAAACCTAGCTATAAGTACGTAGCATTAAACATAGTCATAAGTACTTTGTAAATATATATTTAGTAGTTAAGTTATACCTAGTTAGTAGTTATAATAGTAGTAATAATTCTAAGCATAAAATTGTAAAAGGAAATGTACACAAATATCAATAAAGAGGGGAACACAATCTGGTGTTTAAAATAGGAACCAGATTCCCGATGTAAAAAGGCTGAGGTCTTGCTAATAAGCAAGATCTCAGCCTTTTTTTATGGTGATCCAGGTGTACCACCAATATCTTCCCTCGGGGAACCTTCTGGATGCGGAAGACCACGTCGTTAATCCTCTTCACCTACCGTTACGGTGCTTGCCATGGCTGCTGGAGCTTCGGGTAGCGTCCCTTGGTCCGGGTAGGACGGTACAACCAGACCAGGTCACCTTGCTGGAACCCTTGGCTGTTGGCTTGCCTGTCATAGCTGGTCTTCATGCGGTCTCTCGCATGCTGGATGTTCTGGGGAGCCATTTGCTGCATGTCGCGGAGATGGTCCACCAAGTTCTCCACATACTCGGTCGCTGGCTGTTTCGCTTCCGGAGGGCTTCCAAAAGCCAGGTCACATGGGACACGTAACTCTCGGACGAACATTAAGCTGGCTGGCGTTATCCCAGTTGTGTCGTGTGTAGACGAGCGGTAAGCCAGCAAGAACAGCGGCACTTGACGTCGCACTCTCGCTGATGGCTTCCACGAACTTCCTCAGGTGTTTCTCTAAGGTCTTGAGGTGTCTTTCGACCATGCCATCCGACTGGGGATATATAAGGCTTCATGCGAATCTTGTTCACCCCAAGCCTTTGTAGTGCCTCCTTCATCAGGTTGGACTCAAAATTGTACCCTGGTCACTGTGCAGCTCTAACGGCACCCCAAATCGACAGAACACTTGCTCCATGAGGCAGTCTGTGATTGTCTTTGCCCCTTGCTTCGGGATGGCATACACCTCCGGCCACTTGGTGAAGTAGTCCACAACGACCATCAGGTAGTTGTTGCCTCGGTCGGAGATCGGAAATTGTCCAGCTATGTCGACGGCGATCCGTTTAAATGGCGCTCCGACGTTATACTGCTGCATGCGAACCCGGCTCCTGGTCTGGGGGCAGAGACTCGCTGCGCACAGGTGATATTGACGGCAAAATCTTTCAGCGTCTGCTCGGAAACTCGGCAAGTGGTAGCCTTGCCGTAGATTGTCAATCGTTCGGTTCGTTCCCAGCTGTCCTTCTGAAGTACCGGCCTGCACTTCCACCAAGACTTCCGGGGCCTTACTTAGGGGAAGTACCAACTGTTCTCTCTGCGTCTTCCCATTGGGCGATTCCCATACCCGGAACAGCACGCCCTCTCTGGTCTTCAACGAGTCCTATTTGGCCCATTACGGTTTCTATGTGACGCTCCTCGGTGCGAAGTCCTCCCCGGTTGGTCTCGTCCCTTCCTCCACTTCCCTTAAGAGTGGCCCCAAGTCTGCGTCCGCCAGCTGCTCCCTCCTCAGGCCTGCGATATCCCAGCCGTCCGCAGGCACTGCCACAACTACTCGGACTGCTGCTTCACGCTCCTTCCCTTCCACTCTTATGCACTGGCCGCACTCCTCTGGACAGAGTCTTTGGGACATGGCGTCTGCGTTACCGTGGCTCTTCCCTCTACGATTTTCCGAGGTGAAGTCGTACTCCTGCAGCCTCTGAACCCAACGTGCTGTCTGGCCTTCCAGTTTGATAAAGCTGAATAGCCAGGTTAGGGCAGATTTGTCAGTCCTCGGTTGGAATGGCTGACCGTACAGGTACTTGGGGAAGTGCTGCAAGGTCTTTACTACCGCCAATATTTCTCGCCGGGTGACGCAGTAGTTCTTCTCTGCCTTGGATAGCATCTTACTGTAGGAGGCTATCACCCGCTCATGGCCGTCCTGGATCTGCGATAAGACACCTCCAATGCAATGGTCGCTGTCCTCGGTGTCCACAATGAAGGCGCCACCTAATTGTGGAAATCCTAAAATTGGAGCACTGCACAGGATCTTCTGCAGGTGCTGGAAAGCGTCTTCGGCATCCTCCGCCCACACATAAGGCCGATGTTCCTCTGTCTGGTGGGTGAGGGGTTTTTCGAAGTTGGAGAAGCCCTTTATGAAGCGGCTGGAATAACTGCACAGCCCCAGGAAACTGCGCATCTCTTTCTTATCCTTTGGGCGAGGCCTATCTCTCACAGCCTGTGTCTTCTCCGGGTCTGTGGCCAGTCCGGATGCTCTGAAAAATGTGGCCCAAGTAGATCACTTATTTGCGGAACAGCTGACACTTCTTCGCGTTCAGGTTCCAGTTGGTCGCCTGCAGTCTCTGTAGCACCTTTCTCAGGTTCTCGAGCTGATTTTCAAAATTCTTTCCGACGATGATGATGACGTCCAGGTATAGCAGGCCATCGTGGTACGTCAGCCCTCTCATCACTGACTCCATTAGGCGCTGGAAGGTAACTGTTGCGTTGCAGAGGCCAAAGGGCATAACCGTGAACTGCCAAAGCCCTTGACCTGTCGAGAATGTGGTCTTCTCCTTGTCTCTTGGTTCTAGAGCTAACTGCCAGTAGGCCAACTTCAGGTCCAGAGTCGAGAACCACTGGGACCCAGCTAGCCTGTCCAGTGTGTCGTCGATTCGGGGTAAGGAAAAACTTTCCTTCCGGGTGACAGCGTTCAGCTTTCTGTATTCTACGCAGAAGCACAGCTCGCCCTTCTTCTTCGTCACCAAGACTACAGGGGAACACCAAGGGCTGTCCGACTCTTAAGTCACTCCCCTGGATCTCATGTTTTCCAGCATGCCTCGTACCACCCCTTGCTTCGCCAGCGGAACGCGTCTAGGTTGTTGCCGAATAGGACGGGCGTCCCTGGGGTCGATGCGGTGATGCACTTTGTCCGTTCGGCCGTAGTCACTATCCCCTAGGCTAAAGACGTGCTGATACCGTCTCAGCAGTTGTCGAAATTTCTCCAGCTGTTCTGCGGTCAGGTGGTAGGCCATCCTCTCCACTAAGCCTTCTAGACGCTACCCCAGTTGTTGCGTCGGCACCGGCTCCTGGCCCTTGTCGATTGCTCTTACGCTTACCACGGGCTTGCACGTTCCCAAATCCGTCCCAGCCTGGACGTCGTGATCGATGTCGGTTGGATTTAGCAGTCTCAATGGCACCTCCTCTCGGCACGGCAGCAATGCCCTGGCTACACACAGTCCGTACATTATGGCGTCTTATGGTCCAGCATCATGTTCCTTGTTCTCTGGCTTTCCAGTCGCGCCGTCACCACCACCTCGCTCCTCGCGGGGACAACCACGTCTTCATTCAAGACGACCCTGTAAAATTCAATGCGCTCTTCTCGTTGACCTCTTTTCCGTTGAGCCGCAGGACATTCTTGTCGAAGTCGACCGTCGCCTCTTGGCACCTGAGGGCATACAGTCCCAGTATCACCTCCTCAGCCACGTTCGCTACGAACACCCATAGACGTACGGTACTCCTTCACAAGGTCAACTTTAGCAGGGCCTCCATCTCCACAGGCAAGGTGTCGCCCGATTCCGTTACAAGCTGTTATGGTGGTCTCGGCTTCCTCGTCGGCAAACCCTTCGCCACGTCAAGTCTGACGGTGGTCACGGCCGCCCCGGTGTGCACCAGCACGCGGCACGGCTTTCCTCTTACCCAGCCGTCCGCGATGAGACTGTCATCCATGCGCCGGCTGACAGCGCGCATGTGTCACTCGAGGAGATGGTGTGGACGGCGCCAACATGCTCCTCGCTACGCCAGGCTTTACTCGTTCTTCCGGCTGCCCTTTCTGGTGTCGGCAATCTCTCTAGGAGTCTCTGCTGTCCACATCCCCAGCACAGGCCACTAGGTGTTCACCGGCGTCCCTCGGCTGGTCTTGTGTCTCCGGTTTAGCGTTCGCTCCTCTTTCTCATCGTCGGAATAGCTGTCAACTTGGCTGCCTCCTTCCTTAATGCTGCCGTTAGCGCCTCGTGGATGATTTTATAATCGCTGAGTACTAGGCGCTGACGAATTTTCGTAACTCGTAATCTTCAACGAATGTGTAGGCAGCTTCCCGGGATACAAAGTACGGTGGGAGGTCGACTAGGGCCTTGCTAGCCAGTTGTTCAGCTGCCAGGGCGAACTCCCGCAGCGTCTCCTCTGGCTGCTGTGACCTTGCCTTTAGCTGCCTGCGGTACGCTGCGGCTAAGCGGTGGTTTCCAAAATGATTCTCCAGGGTCTCCCAGATGTCCTCTGGCACCACCGTTGTCTGTACCGCGTTCAGCACTTCCGCGGCCTGTCCCTGGAAGCTGGCTAATAACTGTGTGGCTTCCTCCTCTGCTGACCATTAGTTGAGCTTGGCCAGTGCGTCGAATTGGCGGTGGGGGACCTCAAAATTTGACGTGCCGTGATATTTCGGAGGTTTGAGGCGCAACGATGTTGTGTCGCGTCCTGTTGCGTCGGCCTTCAAATGCTTCAACCTCCTGCCGACGACGGTTCGCAAGGTCTTCCACGCTTTCCACCATGGCGTTTAGGGACTTGGTGTTATTGTCGGCCTTTTCCTCTAAATCATTAAGGCGGTCGCCTACTGGACCCATCCGCTTGCGCAGCTTCGCGACGTCATTCCTCACGCCGGCCTACTGTTCCTCAAATTTGGCGGTGTGGCCCTCGATCGCCACCTTCATTAAAGTGGCCAGACTATCGTTTGCTGCCCTCATTTCTGTGGTCAATTCGGTCTTTATTTCTTCCATCTTTTTGGTGAAGTTGTCGTTCGCCGTCTTCATTTTTGTACCTCTGCGGCCAGGTTGTTATTTGCCGTTTCCGTCTTCGTTGCTAATTCGGCCTTCATTACTTCCATCTTCTCGTTGATGTTGTCGTTGGCCATCTTCATTTGTTTCAACTCTACGGCCAAGTTGTTGTTTGCCGCTTCTGTTTTTGCAGCGAGGTTGTCATTCGCCGTCTTCATTTCGGTCACTTCCTCCTTGATTTCCATCATCTTATCCAAAATCGTTTCCAATGCCGCGTCAATGGCTGTAATGTTCGGTGATGTTATCCCACTTCAGGCACCAGTGTGACCTTGTGGGTTCGTGAAATTAAAATTCCGATTGCACCACTCAAAAATGTTCTTTATTTCCACCGAATTACAATCGGAATATTTGCCGATTACACAGAATTACGTAATGCACACAATCACAATTCTTCAGTTCGTCTGTCTCAGGTCCACTGCACGCAGTTAAGTACACTCCTTCGATGAACGTACACAGTCCGTTCCCTCACTGGGCGCTACTCACGCTGCTTGCCATGAACAGACTGCCTCCAGCCCGACACGCTGCTTATATTGGTCCAGCTGGCCTATCTAGAAGCTTCCGGATGAGATGAAATATCCTATATGTTCGAGAACTCAAGGGGAGGCGAAAGAGACGGCACAGTGGTGTTTTTCCAGCCAACCCTCGTTACTGCTATAAGACAAAGGGGTGTTAGTGGGCGAACGCCTACCGTCTCCTGCTGCTGCTGGCCGGTTCTATAGTGAGTTCCGACGTTCGGGTGACATTATCTTATAGGTAACTATGCAGTAACAACATACACTCATAGAGTTAGCGTCAAGATATCTAGTACAATTAGAGTACACTGCATAAAATAGGAATGTGTTCCTTAGTAAACCAACCGTTCGAATCATCACAAAAGTGAAACCACTGGAAGACAGAACATAAACCAACTGAAGATATACTACTTAAACACAAAGAAGTTGTGAAACAATCGTTTACATTGCGGCCTGTGGGGATGTCAAGCGAGTATTGCTCAATCATTTGGCAGGGGCTTGACTCCTAGAATCGTCGTTAGCATCGCCAACAAAATTTGGAAAATATCGATGTCCTCGGCTGCTGTCAGAGTTATCCTAATATTCGTGAATATAGGATCTGTGGCAAGGATCTCTTGATTACAGGGCTTTTGGGTGGATTAATTAGGGTACTTGGAGAGAAACACAGGTTAATTCTCTTATGACAATCGGTTGTATTTCAATTACTCTTGAAATACATGTTAATTAGGCGAACTCTGAAAGGTAGGCTTCGCGCTGTAGTGGTTGCACTCCCGTGTCAATAACACGACTCATCGGATTAGCATCCAGCTACTAACTACCTTTAATTGAACGCGATTTCTTTAGCTTACTCGTCCGTTCAGTTTAGCACACAGTAGCCTGAATAACCTTAAGTAACGTGATTTCTGCCTTCTTGCTGTTGCACGACGGCCTAGCTCGACTCCCAGCTAGCGAGTGAATTTAGATATGTATTTGTTTCCAGACAGGCTATATGACACTTCGCTTCCCCCTTCAGTTCATTATTTTTGTAATTAAGTGGTCGGTAGAACACATATGGAGTCCCAGTTACGAGAATCTCACCCTAGACCACCCGAAATGCCCCCTTCCTGTCAAACTATGTTTGAAACTAAACGCAGGGTGCGACCCCTTATATATGGCTGCGGTCAGCTTTCCTAGGGGAGAAAAAATTTCACCGTTCAGAGTTCATAGCAAACTTGTCACTGCATATTTGTTTCAATCATGTATATATTTCTCTAACGTTCAATTAATCTCTATATATTACTTAACTTTTAAACAGCTCGAGGAAGAGAGTACTGGTTCAAAATTCCCTTTCGATTTATAAGTTAAAACTGTATGCTTATTGTAAATTATAAATCGAGATTCTCTCCTTTCTCTCGGTTTCTTTACTCCCTTTTCCTCTTCAATAATCACTTACATTGCATTAACCATACTCTCACATGCTAAAATACATACATATATACATTTATTCACACATACATAATTTGACAATAATGGTTGTTTACATTTTTAAGAACCTTCACAATCAGGTGGCATTGTTCGTTCAGGTCATCTACTACCTGAACAGTTTCTTGCAATTCCGGGAAATAAGTTTCTCTTTCAGCTTTCACAACATATTGAGTAATTCCATACCCCCGAAAATGCACACTAATGTCTGTAAACATGAATGACAAAAACTTTCTTTTTTTAACTTAAACTTAGTTTAACATCATTATATCTAGTCTTAAATATAATCTTACTTCGCTTGAATACCCTTATCTAATGGAGGTCAGTTTTCTTTTTCACGTATTTCTCCAAATTTACACGAATTAAAGTCAGTTTTCTGCTAACCTATCCCAATTATTCTGCACGTTTCCCGCCGCGGTATTTGATTTCCGATACCGTACGTCTGCAGCTGTGAAAGTGAACTTTGTCGTAGTATTGCCTGTACGATTTCGTCTCTCTGCTCTTGCAGACTTACACTGCGAGTAGCCGGACCGTAACTTCGGTCATATCTCTCAGTTCCTTCGTTGCTTAAAGGACTTCGCCCTCCATTGTTTGATCTACTATAATAAGGCCTCTGTCGCTGGAAAATTTGGTGAATTTGTTGCTGATAAAATCTTAGATGACTTATCCGCGGTTCTCTGTAGAGTTGCTGTCGATTTTCCATATCTCTACGGGATTCTGTGGAGTGAAGTTGTTGAGACATATCTGGCCGATTGTGCTGGTGGTATGAACACCTATCGCCTTGGTTACCCCTAGTCTCGTTGCTTTATTGAAAATTTGAAGAATATTGGTTATTCGGAGGTCCTTGCGACTCGAAAGAAGTGATCTGATCAAGTAGTTCATGCAAGCTCCTAGGTTTGGCTATTGTGAGGTAATGTCGAATCCGCTCCCGAAAATGATTCGAAATTAACTGAACAAAATAATCCTCTTCCACGGGTGGATCTATCTATTTACGGTTTTGTGCATGGATCAGGAGATAATCTGACATCGTCACTTGCGATCGCGGATCATATTCTTGTGTTGCTAAATTCAAACGAATAACACTTTGTGATTGGCCATTCCAAAATTTTGACATAAATAGTTTGCAAAAATGTGCATAATTGTTGCTGTCTGGCTGGGCAACTCGCAACCAAGTTTTAGCTTTCCCCTTTAATGTTGACCTCACTAAAAACATTTTTAGTTCATCCGGAATTCCTTTTAATTTAAAGTATTCATTCAAATCAAGCAAAAATCGCTTCGGATTCATTTTCTCTGTGTCAAAATTTGGCGGACTCACCTCATTTAGAATTTGCAATTGAATGGGTGTATACATTGTTGTTAAAGTTAGAGGAACTACTATCAGAGACATTTACCTGATCTACAACATTGCTCTTGCGTCCTGGAGAGGACTCCGACACATGCGTATTTAACACATCATCACTTAACCTATGTGAATTAGCATAAGAATCTAGTTCTAACCTTTTTAAGCCATCCCTAAGTTCGTTAATAAAGCTTTCATGTACACCCCCCTTTTAGCAATTTCAGTAAGAGTAGCCTCGAGTTGCGTTTTTTCTTTTGACTTCTCTACTTTATCATCTGTCATTAGTCTTTGAATATCTTTAAATTCTAATGTATTTCTACTCTCAAATTCCGTAATCTGATTGTCAACTCGACGTTGCTCTCCCTGAAATTTGTCCTGCATTTCTCTCTCTCCCTCTCTCTCTCTCTCTGTCACATACTTCTGAGAGCTTAGTTATGTTCTCCTGATTCTCTCTGATTCTGTCACACATGTCACTGCTCTTATTTTCTAGTCTTAGCACACTCTTTTTATGTCCCTCATACTTTAATCTACTTCGGAGGCCAAACCAGAAATCTTTCTCTCCAGTTCTCCCTTCAATCTACTTTCCAAGTCTACCATTTCACCTCTTATATCTGGCTTTAAGAACTCAATTTTTATATCTAACTTTTCATCTATTTTTGTTTCTTGGGATTCATATTTACTACGAATGTCTGCTTTTTTGACCCAAATTTATTAGTAATGTCTGCTTTCTGTGACTCAAATTTATTACTGTCAGTTTTATATTGTCCATTTCAGTTTTAATTGCTGTTTGAATATCCGATAAGTCCATCGATAAAAAAAGGCAGAAGGGTTTGTCATTATAGGAGCATGTGGGGTCGTTCCCACTGTAACAGAGGGATGTGCGTTATCTACCTGAATTGGCCTGTCACTCTGGTGAAATACTTCGATAGTCTCCCGGGCAGCTATGAGCTTTTCCGTCTCCATTACGTCAGCTAAAGTCTGCCTGTTTCTACTTAAAAGACACTTTCTAAATCTCCTACCACTCCTTAATAACATCTAGTTTCTACTTCTCTTATTTTCTAAAACATGCAGCATATGAATTTCTATTAATTTTAATTGATTGGGAATTGTTTTTCGATTGCTCTGCTTACTTCTTTGAAGCGGATCCCTCGATGCACAGCGTTTTAACCCATTTGCACTTGCAAATCCACTCAACGAGAGATAAAAGAGTCTTCTGCCATTCTCTCTCTTTTAAATTTTATGCACTACACACTACAAACTTTATTGATGATGAAGTCTCGCTGTCAGTCGTCAAAGTGCGGTGATCGCTGTTGTCCTCCTAATCTCGGTGACCTGGTTCTCCTTGTCCCTTTGATCAGCTTCTCGTAGTCCATTAGTTGGATGCCATTATTTGCGGCATTTCGGGGTGTCGAGAGATTATTACCACACATTCGGCTCAATTATTTGTCAGGGGCTTGACTGCTAGGGTCGTCAGCATCGCCAATAAAATTTAAAAAATATCGATGTCCTCGGCTGCTGTCGGAGTTATCTTAATATTCTTGAACATAGGAACTGTGGCAAGGATCTCTTGATTACAGGTCGTTTGAGTGGATCAATTAGGGTACCTGGAAAGAAAGACAGGTTATTCTCTTACGACGATCGGTTGTATTTCAGTTACTCTCGAAATACATGTTGATTAGGCGAAATCTGAATGGTAGGCTTCGCGCTGGTGTGGTTGCACTCCCGTGTCTATAACCAGACTCATCGGATTAGCACCCAGCTACTAACTACCTTTAATTGAATGCGATTTCTTTAGCTTACTCGTCCGTTCAGTTTAGCCCACAGTAGCCTAAATAAACTTAATGAACGTGATTTCTGCCTTCGTGCTGTCGCACAACGGTTCTAGCTCGATCTCCAGCTGGCGACTGCTTTAATGAACGCGCTTTCTGTCCGGGTGCTGTCACACGACGGCCTAGCTCCACCCCTAGCTAATGACTGAAATTTAGATATGTATTTGTTCCCAGATAGGTCATATAACACTTCGCTTCCCCCTTCAGTTAGTTATTTCTTTAATTAGTTGGTCGGTAGAACATATATGGAGTCCCAGTTACGAGAATCTCACCCTAAGCCACTCAAAATGTCCCTTTCCTGTCAAAATACGTTTGAAACTAAACGAGGGGTGTGTCAAAATGTTAAATGTTGTGTAGTGAGTTTTGTCAAGCAGCTAGCGATTTGAAGACGACCACGACAGTATGGTTGAACCGTTAGTTATTTCTACATATAATAAAATATATATTATATAATATTGGTACACATCGAAGCACCTTTGTTCGGTCTTTAGGAGGTAATGACCCTACAAGAGGCACTTTCTGGCGTTTCCGTGCAACGCGCATGGCTTGAAGGTACCCGAGGTGACACTGGAGGTAATCCGAGAAGCAGCACAAGCTGAAGTCCTTTATAATCTTCGAATGAACTGTTTGACTTCAAAATTATCTCACCTTTAAACTCTGGAAACCCCAGGGAGTGGAATACCGTAGTTTTTCTTTTTTTTTCAAAATTTGAGGAGTAAATAAACTACCTCATAACCCTGCCTTTTTTCGAATATCCCATGCCATCCCATTCTGCAGACACCAAACATTGCCAACATGAGGTAACTCCAAAATGTGGGTGAGCACGCAGCAAAAACCTTCGGGCAGTGTCGAGCCTACTGCTGCTTTCTTCTTGTAAGATGCTGCGTCGCTCAGGCACATAAGCACATTATCTTACTTAACAACATCTAGCATTAATATGTACATACCTTCATTGAAGACACCTTTCAATATTAACGTGCCTTGCTGCTGACATTTATTTATAAGATAGTAAAAATGCACGTTTAAAAACTGTCTCGTAGTTTTCAAAAACCCCGACCTCCATAATTCCCACTTTTGTTGCGGTTGATTTTAGAGTTTTATTAATACACTCCCATATTTTCTCATTTTTATATACAGACCTCATTTTTAAAGTTAAATCTTTAATTTAAGGTAACACTTTAACTGTTTATTTGTTATTTATTGTCGGGATTGTTTCTTAATAATATTGCATTGATTATATTTAAATTTGGTAATTTTTTTTAACTTTGCTTTAGTTCAAAATAGAATTATAATGTGTAGTGTTAGGTCAAGATATATTTGTCTTTGTCGTATATATTAGGAAAGGTTACTATTAATTGATTTAACTTTCGTAATTGACATTTGTTATTACAATAATGTTTTTAATTATTAGTTTTCATTTAAACAATACTTTATGTGTTTTGGTGAGTTCGTATTGTTTAGTTATTTATTATCGGAATGTAAAGCCTTATAATTTCGGAATATTAGCTAACGTAAAGGATGTAGCTATTGCGTGAATTTTTGAATATAAAATTATATTTATTATTTAGATTGTATAATAAACCTTTAATTTCATTTTAGCTGGACTTGCAGGAATAGTGGGACTTTTTCTAATCTTGTACAAACCCTTATTTCTCTATCTACTCCAAGATGAGCATTATCTTATTGTAGTTACAAGGAAATTAGTAGACTTTAAGTGATGTTCAAATGTGTTTTTTTATTTATCCAGATTTATGAAACCTATTTTACACAGTGGTATATTAGGGTTAGAGTTGATACATAAAAATACACAATTTTAACAAAAATATTTTAAATACTAGAAGGAAGAAAATATGTTATGACCTGATGCATATTAATTTAAACTATTTCAGACGATTAAACACTGAGTTTATAAACATCATGAAGTACTTATACTGTTGTGGCTTCATTAGCAAAGATGTGAGCGGAGCAGAAATTTCAGTTCCTAGAGAGTCTAGCTTGAATATTAATTCTTGTCTTTCTCTCCAGAAAATGGGACCACAGAAAAGGAGATGAACCACAATTTGAAATTCTTAGCCACACATGCACTCGGGCTTGGATGTTAAGTTAAAGCGTGATAAGTAGTCGCCAAATTTACCATGTCCACTTAAAATTTGTGTCAAAACAAAATTTGGTACAAGATTTTCACATTTTCCTCTGTCATATACACTAGGGAAAAATAATATTTTTGTTAAACTTCCATTTGGAGTTGTTAGCTGCTTGTCTAGGTGACGTCTTCGAAATGGTATTGTTATTGTAAATTCTATTTGGCCATTTTAACTGAGCTTGTCTCAGCATTCTAACTTCCAAATTGCCCCTTTCCATTTCATGCACATACGGGTCTTATTTGAAAATATATTTTTTATTTAGGGGACACCAAAGCGTATATATATTGCCACGGAGGGCTATGTATTGAATTTTTGGACGATAGCAATACTTTCCACACTGAAGTACGTAATAAGGTCTTTCCATTTTAGAATATATAACAACTTTGGTGTATAATCAAGAGTAAATCAGAAACGGTTGTCCTTACAAAATAAAGCTTAAAATGTATCATACATAAATTTTATGTTGTAAAAAGATCTACATTCTATGTGTAGTAAGATTTTGTTTATCTCTTACACTTTACGCTTATGGAAAGTGATCCACAATGAAAAGGAATTTTGACGACATTTCCAGCAGATAAGCATATGTATTCAATTTATACTGAAGATGTTTGAAAAATATATAATTATTTAAAATCATTAGATCCCACTTTTGATATAACCGGTATATTCCAAAATGTTTCCATTTAAGAGGTAGTTTGTTACTGGATGACTTTCTTGGAGGCCTTGACTGTCGTCCTTGAAGCGAAACTTATATACAACTCTGGTATTTAACCTACTTTCGCGTATTGAGTTATGTTGACAGGATTTTCTACATATTCAGGTGCTCCAAAGCTATACATTTTCAATGGATTCTCGACATTGAATTTTAGTCTACAGTAAAATTCTACAGAATGCATTATTTTAACTCTAAAATAAAGCCGAACGGAAAAGCGGTACAAACTTGCAGTTTCAATATCCCGCGTGTTTCCTGACTGACTGCGTTCACAGCGACACGGAGTCTCGTGCAAACACAAGGTACGCGTAGAACATTGCAGATGGCGGTGCAATTGTAATTCGAATGTGAATAGCAATGTAACTTAGTTATTTAGCAATATTTGCGATATATCAGAACAGTAATGTTTTATTTCGCTGTAAAGCAGTTCCGCATGTTAACTGTAATATTTGAGAGGTAAATTACCAAAAGTATTTCATATAGGCGGAAAAGAAGTATTGTGTTTCAGAACTGTAGTGAACAGTGAGCTATATAAGTAAAAAATTGGAATGTTCATTTTGCATATTTTTATTCTCATTCTTCTAGTATAGTTTCTTGTTGGCTTTTTATAGATTTTTTTGAATAACTCTGGTACGCTTAACGTACATTGAGCCACTGTTATATAAATCAAAAGTGTAAATTATTCCTTGTCCATTTAAATGAAGTGGCTATTTTCGGCATTTTACAGCTAAGTACGATAGAATAGATTTGGGAATTAACATTCGGAGCAATAGAACCATTATTCTTTTACTTGATTGTAAATTGATAATTGAAAACATCTGTACATCTGTAGTACCGTACATTGACATAAATCTTAAGGCAAGTATATCAATTTTGTTCGACCTAATTTGTACGTCTGTCTTTATAATTTGTTTCGCACTCAAAATTATTGAAGCTGGAAACTTATCCTAACAAATTGGTCTTGAATACCAAATATTTATTGATCTGTTATTTTTCACAATGGCCCATTAAAAATTGACAAACCTTCAATTAAGGTTAGTATAATTGACACCAACAGCTTTACAAAACTTTCGTAACAACAGGTGGGGAGATGAAACTTACCTCACAATAAGAAATCAATATTTCCAAATCTATTTATATCTCCTGTCATATATTTACTGTCTGCAACCAAATGTTGGTTTCGTTAAGTTCAAGTTAGTTAGTTAACCGCTACCCAATGTAGAGCTGAGGCCAGACTCCCAGTTAACATCTAACATGAGATCACCGTGCTGTCCAATTCCGGTGTCGTCTTTATTAACAGTTCAGTATTATATTGAACTAAACATATTCCAAGTGACTAGGTATACAACATACAGTTTATAATCTAGGGTAAAATCTTTTACCTTTTTACAAACACTCTTAAAGTATCATTAAAGTCCTGAATGAGAACCAAGCAGCTGAGAAAGTCTTAGAAACAATGTTCCTCATAGATACAATGGCAGGGTAGGTGACAGAGGAATGTTGTCGCGAAAAACGCTCAAGATAACGTAGGTATGTCCGAATGGATTAGCTACCGGAATGTAGTGAAGGAAAGAAATTTCTAACCTAATATATGAAATAGTTTATCATCCTTCCGTTCAGGTGTTTCCTGTATTTTAATATACCAATTAGTATATCGATACTATAGTCGTTTCATCCCACTATTCCCGACAACGTTTATCTAAGTTTTGAATGCTGTTAATATTCTCCCCGTTCCTGAGTCAATAAGCACCCTACCTTAAACAGAGGATTGTTCTCTCAGATATCTCTCTGATTTTAGATTCCGGTTTTCAGTATTTAGATAAATAAATTATAAGGCTCTCAAACCGTCATATTAGACAATTAATGAAGTGAAGCTTAAATGAGTTCAGGCTCCAAATAGTTTAGAGCACTACCATCCTTTTTGCCCTTACAAAATATAGCTCTCAAGCACTTATTAATGTTTCCGTGTCTATTTAGGTCACCTTCCAATCTTTTGCGGAAAGCAAACCAAGAGTTTTGTATTCCACATGCGAATATGGACTAAAAACGTGTATACTATACAATAGCTGAAAGGTATATCGATTAGCTGGACTGTATTATTAACATAGTTATACATTTTGTATTTGAATTTTTATTTTTCAGACAATGGAAAACTTCTGTATGTACAGTAGTTTTAATATTTTGTGAATCAGAGGCATCATGTCTTTGTAACTTGTCCTGAAGTATTGCATATCATTAAATAAAATGTACACTTTTCTTTAATTTACCAATTATGATTTTCAATTTGAATTTAAAGTGACATTTTGTAGTAAGTTAAGTAAGCATCCGAAGAATTATACTCTTGCAATTGCATTTTGCTGTGAAATACTGACATACCCAGACGGTGAGACTGAGTTGGAGTGGTCTCCTGATGACATTATAAGATGAGTTACACCTGTCTTTGCTGTCATTAATACACACCCTGGTTGTGCGTCAATAAGCAAAAAATAAATGTAATAAGTGCGTAAATCGGCGATTTTGTAAGTGACAACACCTCAAACTCACTTAAGGCCATTCTCGTCTTAACGTTATAGTTTGAAAATCTCATGTGTGTCGTCATATAACTTTCTCAACTCTTGTAAGAATTGGTTCATGACATTGTTAATAAATTAGTGATTTTAAACACAAATGACATGACTTCCAAACCAAATGAACTACAAAACTTGCAATGTGCTCATTGGGTTGATAACCTCGGAATCTGGACATCATTACCACAGAAGGAACAGAAACTACAAATATATAGGAGTTATTGTAGATACAGAGCAAACACAGAAAAATCATATAAAACAATTGCAAAACATTCACAACAAAGACTAACAATGCTCAAAAGAATGGCAGGCAGCAAATGGGGCAACTCAAAAAGAACCTTAAATATAGCATATAAATCGTATATAAAACTAGCTGACCAAAGAATATTCGTAGCGCCTATAAAAGTTGTCTGAACATATCTGTCCAAATAAAACCACTTCCGATTAGTTAGTTATTTATTCTGCAATTGGCGGTTCAGTTTACATACAACATAGTTACAATTTATTTAATAAGCACAATTGTTAATGTTAAACAATATCCTTTGTCTTTTACTGTGCTGTGTAAATAAACAAATATGAAGCTTTTCCGATGCTATTGGCTTACGTATGCCTTTCTCTTTGCATGGTAAAAACATAAAAAGTGAATAACTACTTCCCATTTGAGAAAAGTATAAGTAACGGAAAACTCAAATCAGTAACAAGGAACCTTTCAGAAATGGATCACTCATAAAAGAATTAACAAAAGTTATAGCTTTCTAGTTAAATATAGCAGTTAATCGGGATTTTTGTGCTTTATATATTACGATTGTAAGTATTTCTTATGCTTTTCCAGTTATACATACCTTTTTAAAAGCAGTAGTACTTTAGATGCTATTTGCAGAAAGACAATATATAAACGTTTCAATATTCATAAAAAGACCTGAAAAAACATGTATTTTGAGACGCTTTTGACAGGTCAATATTCTTTGAAAATTTTTCTGTGCTAACAATAGTATTTGATGAGAGAAATATTTGAATAGTTGTTAGCCGTATTTTTGGAAGCACGTTGAATATAAGTAATAAAGTGACCTTTCCTTTTTGATTTCTACTGAAAAACAGACTGTCCAGGGAAAGACCCACACAAACACACTACATCGATCAAATAAATGTTTAGGAGACTTTGAAACGTGTATTTTAAGTGAAATATGGTATCCAATGTTTGGGCGGAATACAATACCACTTGTGCCTACTATGTATGTAATAGAGAAAGTAAACCTGAACACAGTCATGCAGTGTCATGAACAATATCTTAATTTCTTCACTAGTTACTTGCAAACCACTTAAATGACTTGAAAATGTTGCAGCGCGAGTTGCAAGTTTGTTCCCAGACTTACACTGAAAATCTGAAACGTTCACTTAACACAACTACATTGTGATTATTTCTGACATCTGCAAAGTCTAAAATCTCTCTGTCTCTCTCTCTCTCTCTCTCTCTCTCTCTCTCTCTCTCTCTCTCTCTCTCTCTCTCTCTCCCTCTCTCTCTCTCTTTGACATAACGAGTGACATTGGAAAGTTGGGAGAATTTTGCTGCACCCAACGTTTCTTCCAGCATTAAATTAATAGTTATCTATGGGGTTTGAGAGTTAAGTTGAGGATTATTAGCGAGTAAGCACTTCATCGCCTGAGGCATTACACATCAAATCTCGCTAGTCCAATACGTAATTTTATCAATTACCAATTAACGACAGATTTGAATTTATCATCTTTTCTTTATCTATATCGCGTCTACTGAAGGTTAAAGAATAATTCAATTTAAAGAAAATCTCCCAATTCTTTTAGACCTAATTCGTGATGACAACGATAGACGTGCGTAATTCCTTCTGCTTTCTATTTATGGTCATGAAACAGTAATAGAAAGAAAAAATCTGCATGAAAGACGAATAGTACTTAAAACTGATTCTAGAGCGTGCTAGTCGCTATTCGTTAACGCAAAAAGATCATCACAGTAAATTTTGGTATTCAAATATTTAAACGTTTTGTATGTTTTACTTACTTATTTACCTATTTATTCATTTATTTACTTGTTATCTCTGGAGAGAGAAATAAATGGAACGCACTCCATCCTCTTTCTTAGGAGCCCCAAATGATACACAGCTCTTTGAATTTTTTTTAATCTTTGCCCTCGTAATATTCAACTGTTTCTACTCACAATGCAATGTTGGTAATGAGACGAAGCGTTTAGCTCGTAGCATTTGCAGTGTTCCCAAGTACACCTATTTTCGTTCGTTCTTTCACTTTTCTTCTTCTTCTTCTTCTTCTTCTTCTTCTTCTTCTTCTTCTTCTTCTTCTTCTTCTTCTTCTTCTTCTTCTTGTTCTTCTTTTTTGGTCTTCTATTTCTCCTTATTCGACTTTTCGACATACATGTTTACGCACAATTTAAGAGTATCATGATAACTTTTAGGCAGTAATGAGACACAAAAAGCAGAATTCAGAAGCGGAAATCTGAAATAATATGGAATAGTACTCAAAACTTATTCTAGATGGCACTACTTCGCTATTCATAAACTAAACAAGCTCATAGCGACAAATGTTTATATTTACTTGATATTCGAAGTTACTTCTGCGCTTTATTTTTAGGTTATGCAACATCATATACTTATTTATTATTTATCTGTTGAATTTTGTTTATGGTCATGATGCTGTGATCAGAAGAAGCAATCTGGAGCAGCAGGAAGTAGTACTGAAAACTAATTCCTGAAGGCGCTACTTCACAATTCGTACACAAAACAATATCATCGCAGTAAATTTTGATATTTAATTGATATTTCACATTTTGTTGTTGTTCATTGTTCACGCTATAAAACGTTTTACTTCTTTCTATTTATTTGTTATCTCCTGAAATGAAAATAAACGAAACGGAATCAGACATCTTTGTACGACAACAAAATGGTTCGAACCTCTTTGCGTTTTCTTTACTCTTTCGTTTCGCGACCTTCAATTGTTTATTCTCATAATGCAATGCCGTCAATAAGACGAAGTGTTTGGCTCATAGAGTTCGCAGCGCTACAAACCAAACGACCCTATGTTGTAATTTTCATTCTGCTTCTTCTTTGTTCTGCCTATACTCTTTTAACATTCATATTTACAAAAACTGTCCTGATAATTTTAAGCGGTAGTGAAGGACATGACACATAAGGCAACACTTCCTCATTTGGATATGGACCCAAATCATAACAGTAAACTCTGGTATTTGAGACTCTAAATTTTGGTTGCTGTACATTGATTGATTGATAACTTATACAATTATGTATTTATTGACTAATTTATTTATTTACTTATTTATTTACTTATTTATAGAAGTATTTATTTATATATTGAATTGTTTACTTAAAATATTTTATAATCAATGAATAATAAATAAGAAAAACTGGTACAACTAATATTATCTCGTATGCAATGTATGTTTATAATAGTAAACTGAGGTACTAAAATCACACTACCTTCTCAACTCATTCTTTCACGACCACTTGTCTCTCGTATTAAAATTATAGCATGTGCTTTTACAGAGGTACCTTCACAGATCTGTCTGTGGTAGATATAATTTGTATCTAGTCTGAATGTTCCAAATGTTGGCCAACTCATGTCGTGTTTCGAACATCGTGCATATCCTATGAAACTATCAGAAAAACAGGAAAGGGAGAAAACGTTTCTGATGTTTAACATTCCTGGAAAATTGAAAATTAAAGCCAAAATGAAACTGTAGTTCCATATTTATCATATTACTGAAGTATTTTAAAGATTTAAATTTTTCAGAAAAGTCTCTTTTTTAGAAGATGGTTTCGGAACACATAGGCCTGTTGCCGTCCAAAGGGCGAAGACTTCTTGGGGGGTAAACATCCTTAGCATGTAATCCTTCGGTAGGGAAGTAAAGCCGGCAGTCTCTTGTCCATAGATCTAAGATACATAAAATACCCTCAAGCTGCTGCCAAAATAGATTAGGATGCTGAGAACCACTGCTGCCAAAAATTAAAATATGCCCTCAAATCCAGGTCATGGCATTGAATTTTTCAGCTTACTCTAATTAAATACATCCATATCCTGGAGTATTGCATTTCAAAGGATTAATTCTCTAAGAATTACTTCCACAATATAAAATTAAACATAAAGTGTATAATGATAAATATCCTGGTATTTACGATATGCCGTAACGTTGGAGGACGTAAATTACAAAAAAAAAAATCCTGCTATTTGGGTAGTTACAATAGTAAGTCGCCACAAAGGTGTATCTCGACTATGAGAGTTTTAAGTGGTTTACCAGGAAAATATAATTAGTCAATATGAAGGATTAGTGTCGCGTCGGCATGTTGACCATGGTAGCTCAAGGGGTTAAAGGACTGCACGGATCCGAGGAGATCCGTTGTTCAAATCCCGGCCTCGGAATTCAATTTTTCAATTGATTCTAATTAATTAAAAACATCCATAGGACGCAATAATGTATTTAAAAGGATGGATTCCTAGAGATTAACTTCTTCAATATAAAATGTAACTGGGAATATTTCGAAAGTTGTTCATAACACAAATCAGAAGATATACTTGATACAAATTGCGCGTTTTAAAGAGATATATGCCCTTTGTTTATTAAGGTTTTGTCTATCTGCAACGGTTTACCAGTTATAAGTATAAATTTAACCAAGAATAAATTGGACTAATGTGACATTACTAAAAACTGAGAACACGCTTTTGCAGTGTCATGAAATATGTTGAAAATATATCTTCAGTAACACAAGGGGATAAGTTTTTGAGAAACTAAACATTTTCCAAAATTATTCCCAGTAAAGTGTTATAAGGACTGGTTTGATGTTTCTCCAAGTCTTCGTATCGTATTATGGAACGACAATGGCCTTAAATATCAAGTTTGTTATTTAACTGAATTTTTGTATTATAGTTATAATGCTCACAGGTTAGATTTTTCAATTGCGTCGTCTCTGGATTAGTTTAATGGTACATGCGTTGGAGCATCAGACTAACCAGTTCCTTTAAGCGCTGATTCGCCATTGATATTATTACTTTCAATGGCAATTAATTGAAATACTTTAGTATATAATTGCAGTTCAAAAATCTGAAATGAATTATTATCACATCATGAACAGATGGAACATGTGAAACTGAGAACGAAATATACACACTGCCCTAGTTTATGGTAATTTCAATATTCAATCGCAGTCACCTGTTTCCTAACGTCTGTGTTTCACAATCGTAACCCACAGCGTTAAAATCCCGTGAGCCTAAGAATTCTACTGTATTTGTATGTCGAACATGATATTCCTTAATTTGCAAGTAAATGTCACAGCAAAAGTTTCCATATTTATTTATAAACATTGTAAATCTGTAAATTTATAATACAAGCGGAAGGGCTGCCATCTATTGCTTTAATGCGAACACATTGCCCTCCATCGTTAGGCTGGAGGAACCCGATCTAGGATCTCCTAATGTAATGTTATGTGTTGGAACGCAGTAATTGTTTTACTTACCTAAGTAGATAGTAGACCAACAAAGCTTTTTATACGGCGTGTAGCATTAATAGGATTTGGAAAATGTCTGAGAGAGCCTAGGACTGCTCGTACTTGTTTCATATCCTTTTTGTGACGATATTATTTATCCGTTGTTAGGAACAACATGTGTTATTCGTACTTTACAAATATTAGATGTCAATCTTCATCATAAATTTTCTGTCTCATTGTACAACAACATCTTAGAAAATGTGGAGTGTAAGTAAATTATTATTTTGTACCACTATCAAATGAAACAAAGAAGAAAGTTGATGCACGCTGTGATTGGTTATGAAAAACAAACATCAAATTGAATAACAGTATTTTCTATTAATTTGGGTTAAATGAATGCTTCCTGGTTTATCTGATTTTGTTTTATTTTGTTAATTATTGTAATTATAAGTATTATAATTGTAATGATTATTATAATGATTATTTTAAATATAATCATCATTCTTATTATTATCATTACTATTATTACTATTCGGATATTGTATTCATTATTGTACTGCTTAACTCGTTCAATTTTTAATGCATACTTTCCAGTTAACTCCTAGTGAAATACAGTTGTGCCTCAACTGATTAGGTCCTTGTATCCTTACTAGTTCTAATGCTATTACCATTTTTTTATTTTCCATTACTCCTGCCTTGGAATCTAAAAGTTAAAGCAAGAAATATAATGTATAAGTGTATTTAGAGGTTTTGGCATACACTGTATGTTCACGCCTAGTATTATCAGAAATCACGTAATTCAATAATACATCTACAGATGGTAGAGAGTATATTTTATTGCGTTCATGTACAGATTAACAATGAGAACCATCATTTAATAACTATCGCATGCTAATGCATATAGCTAATAATACAAGCTAATACGTTTTTCTTCAACTCCTCGCTTTACTTTACAATGTGGCAATATTCATTACAAAATAAACAGGTATGCACCAAGATAGCAAATTTATTTCCAGCTTCCATGTATTAGAGTTTAGACCAAACGCTTTCTAACACTACCATACTAAGGGTATCCTGGAGGGTCAATTGCAGGCCGGTGTTGCAGATGGCTGCTATTATTGATTTGATGCTAATGGTTGCCCAATATCCCTAATTTCCCGAACATTGCTCTACTAATATTACATGCACTATTAATAATACTACTTGTACTATTGCTAGTACTATTACAATTACTATTAAGCCGCGCCGTAACCGAGTGGTTACACAGCACCACCCTCATCAGCAGAGCTCCACTCTCACTCTTGTTCATAATTCTTGTTTGTCTACAACTATTTCCATTCATTAATACGTATATACCCGACGATGCAAGGGAAACTTATTCGACATCTTTTATTCCCTGACTCAATGATTTGCAGTTAGTTAATTTGCCAAAAGCTACAGAGTCCTATGTTGAACATTTCATACAAAAGTGCAGCGTTCTGGCACATATACTTGAATATTGATCACCATATCAAATATTGTGATAATTATGTAAATATATTTCCCTACACATTTTTTTTTCTTTTTGGTAATTTACGTCCTCCAGCGTTAAGTCATATCGGACGGTGAATGAATTGGGTGAAATGATGCTCATATGAGTCCACGATCCATGGAGCTTAGTTACCCGACATCCGTCTTGAAGGATAAGGGAAAACCCTGGAAAAAAACTTATCCAGGTAACTCACCCTGACCGAGATTCGAACTCGGGACCTCTTGAACGTGAGGCAGACATGCTACCACCAAGCTACCAAGGCGGGCTATTTCCCTACATATTAGTTTGTATAATCCACCGTAGGTCATAACGCACGCTATAGCTATGACGTATTAACTGTAATATGTCATATTGTCATATTTCAACAGCGACTATCACCCAAGTATACAGGGAGATCGGCACCCGGTAACACAGAGGTAAACATAACGCTAGAAATACCGCAAGTTCTGAAAGTTTCCCATTTCTCTGCCTCTAGAACATTCTTGAAATCTCATCAAGATCATACAGACAATAAGATAATAAAGTTAAGTCAGCTCTTGTGTTTCATTCCCAATCGGTGTCTTTGCAATGTCGTATGTGTTTGATTACGTCGTGCTTCATTAACAAAATGAAAATAAAAATGTGCATATTAAATCCTTTAAAGGAATGTCGCTCTGTCATTCTTTGACATTCTATTCTTTTTACATGACCAGAGCATAAAACACACACACACACACACACACACACACACACACACACACACACACACACACACACACATACACGCACACACACACCACACACACTTGGACATAGAAGGACACATGCGGATACCTAGAAATTTACAGGGAACATTTTTTTAAAAAAAAAGACCTTTTTATTTACTGGCCACCACAACTCACTAAAATTACTATGTTGAAGTTGTGGATAGAGAGCCTTACCTCTCTACTTCTTATAGATACTCACTATTAAGTAATGCCGTTTTTTAGCACAACCGTTATTTGAAACGTGTTCTGAGAACCACGGTTGTAGAGAAGAGATCTAATGACTCCTATTGAACCAGATACAATATAAGAATTAACAACTAGTTGTGGAATAGCCGACGATATCCTGGACGGCAGATAGAAAGACGACGCTCGAACAGCAAAGGAGGTGAAAGACTATTTCGTCATGCTACATATGGCTTCCCAACTTTGGAAACACCTCTACAACGCAGAAATCCTGTTCCAAGGTATTCTTTTTCTGTTGCGTTTTAATAGTTATTCAAAACTCATACCTAATGACATTGTGAAACAATCAAGTAGAACCTTTTACTTATCGCGATACCGCCTTAAATTTCTGCTATCCAATGAATATCCCTATTGCTATTTTTAAAAATTAAAAAGTTTTCTAAAACTTGGCGCCGCATCATTAGAAAATGTTCATCTTATATACTAGGATTGTTTTTATTTTTGTGTTATGCTACTCACACTTCGCACAAATTGATACGCACGCACACAGAAGTCTACACAAACAACTTTGAATTTTCAGGGGGTGGGGGCTCCCAGAAGTGTTTTGAATTCTCAACGCATTTTGTAAGACATTTTCCAACTCTCAACTTATAAAAAACAGATCTTGTAAAGGAGCATGGATTATATAAATTTATTATACCCACTAAAGATATTTCATTTCTTCTTTATATTGGTTTCAATTTTCGTATTTTTCATATATCTTAAAAGCGATAATCCACATTCCCATTTCTCTGGTGAAATCATAGGATGTCATGGCATAATTTGACTAGCTACACCAAAGGGGCTACGAAACTGCTTCTGCATACGGATATATGTCAATTGGAAAATCTGGAAATATTACATTATCTGGACGATGGGTAAAAAATGTAGTTTGATTATAATATTCAAAATATTACAAAAAACATACGTCTCACACGCGAAAATATTTTAGCTGTAGCGTTTCTCCAAGAAAAACGTTTCAGTTTAGAAACGTCATACGCTCTATCAATCTTTCGCTGCTCCCCATAGATGGCTCTACCTGCAATATCTTATAGCTATCGAGTTGAATGATAATAACATTACAAAGCTTAGTATGAGACGTAACCTGGTCCTTTATTTTTGGTTTATATTTAAGTGTACTTCCCTGTCTGAAAATCGATGGTACGTACGACATATTCAGATCGTAACGCCAGAAGAACAAATAACTGCATTAGAGAATGGGTGTACTGCTAGTCCGGTAAATATCTACGCTTTTCGCTATCCTGAGCCATGAATTTATTGTAATTACCCGAGTTCTTTTTTTAAATATAGTACCTGTATCCGATAATTATAACTATTATTTGAGTAAATGGCAGCATGTCTGCGGCACGCTTGGAGATGTCGAGTTCGAAATACAGCCATGGTTATTTATGTCATGGCCCACTCACTCCACTTAATACCTCCCCTACTTACAACACATATTATAGAAGGAAAAAATATAAGATAAATTTAAAAGTAAAGAAAAACTACCAGGCTTTAAGAGTAAAAGCGCTAAAGAATAGTGCGGAAGCTGATAATGGTACAAGAAATTTACATAGTGAAAAATTTGTATACATACACATTAATACATATATACATATTTCGAAAAAGCATTATATATATGAATGGATATATCTATTATAGAAATTGACAAAAGGGAAAACCTCACACGCTCTGTTAGACTACTGTTACATTTAATCTCTCATACAATTCGTACCTCGTCCATTTATATTATATATTTTATCTTATTACGGAACATAACTCGTTTATTTTTAACTATGTTAGAACTTTGTCGGATTTCCCAGTGTGATCATGTATGAAAACACTTCTGGAATATTTCGACGCATTTTTATTAGGCATTTTCTATAGGATATGTTACCTGTTCTTTATTCCCACATATGGGGCGTTTACCCCTATCAAAATTCAGAATCAGAAACGAAATCGAGCAAATCACTCTTAAATTTTAATTGTTTCTAAATATAGCATTCGCTCCCAAAAGTACTTTTGTCTCTCTATACCATGGGATTTGTTTTATGCAGATAACTTTGTGTAACAATTACTGATTACTTTTATAGAGGAATGAAAATATAGCCCCAAATACATTCTTGTTTTAAACCTAAGGAACATTTATTAATAACTCACTTGTAGTTAAATAGATCCTCTGGGCACCAATGAGAGAATTTCTAAATATGCGAAAAATAAAGAGTTGAATTACACTGCCCATAATAACATTTTTTCATACCTGCACACAAATAATGGGTGATCCTTAAGGAAAAAGTGTGCTGACTTTGTACCTCTCCCCAGAAATCTCCTATCAATTGAGGTTAAAGCATGTGAAGATATTGCGCTCTCACCTACGAGGTTATAGATCAGATATTGTTACATCTATTTTTGTTACGCAATGATGTATGGTACAGCATATACTATACATAATGGTGTTTTAAGATTAACTAAACATGTTGTTTTTCATGCTGTAATAATATTAGGAACATATATTTAATGAGACGTACTCGTAACTCTGCTTAAAGGTGCTTGGCAGCATGTGATTTTCTCTTGTACTACTGTCTGCTTTCCCTCACAAGTAACCGACAATCACCGATCATTACCGGGTACTTACGACCTTGGTACCTCGTCTCCACGACGAAAGTGCCCTGATAATACCATTGTCCTTGTTCATCAAGAACATAAACCAGGTTTTCTGGTGATAAATTCTAAATCAGAATATAGGAAATGAATTTTTAAGTAATTCTGTAACCCATGTCTTTGTGATATTTCAACAAATTTCCGACCTAAGTTTTATAGTCATTTTTCCTTTTGTTTTCAACAGAACCACGCACAGTCCTTCTAAATGGTTTCCTAGCTGCTAATTCCACCGTTTATAGCCTTCCTACAAAGACTTCGTGATCACGTTTCTTCGGATTTGAGCTCCAACAAATATTTCTGCTTTCAGTTTTCTTTAGGCTTACTGCGGTAGCTTGCCTAAAACTATGCAAATACAATACCATATTTGTAGAGTGCCTTAACACAATTGCTCATCAGCCCACGTTTTATACCTAAGGGAGGGAGAGGAAGCATATGAGGCTGAACCAATGTTGTTTCTTATACTTCACTGTCCTCTGGGACATACTCCTGACACTTACCTCTTTGTTGTCGCACAAAAGGTACTTGCATATAACTGCTGTTCACACTCTCACACAAGCAGACACACAAACACAAACACACACACACACACACACACACACACACACACACACACACACACAGAGAGAGAGAGAGAGAGAGAGAGAGAGAGAGAGAGAGAGAGAGAGAGAGAGAGAGAGAGAGAGAGAGAGAGAGAGAGAGAATTTATTTTTAAGTCTCCTTTGTAATTAAAGCAGCAAACGATTTATTTTTGGCTCATCACACATTTGCCAACAACGAACCTCCTCATATTTTAAAACACGTTAAGTTTTGACCGTATTTTAGTAACTTTCTTAAAGACCTACAGAATGGAAAAGTGAAACAGTTAACAGTTAACATTAAGAAGTAAAACAACTTTTGAACTGAACTTTAATACATATATAAACAGTCTTCCGTCACCTGGGTTATGATAATTTCCTAGCTCACTTAATAAAACATTGATATCCCTACAGAAACATATATTCTCTTCCATTGAAACATATTTTCCGAAGTTCTAAAGTGTCTATTTCGCAAATCTGTAATTTTTGTCCCAGATGCAATGATTTACATTGTTGTAGTCTGCTTCCCAGAAGTTCATGTCTTCTTTTGAAAAATTTAAATGGCATGCCAAATCATTCAAGTTTACCTGCTCTTTGAAATGACGCCCACTTTCAGAATTTTGTGGCTGAAAGTCACGATGTTTTGATGTAGAGACTTGGTTAAACTGTACATGTTTCATCCTGCATAAATAATGATGTATGGCAAGGGTTGGCAAACCATGACACGCGTCTTACCGGCTGGTACGCGAACTAGTTTTGAATTATGTATATCTCTAGTATCTAAAAATTGGAAATGATGTGCCATTTTAAGGAGCATGTTTGGAATCTGCAAGTGAAGATGTACTGAAATCACTTATTGTCTACGCGGAGGTAATTTTGATGTTCAGTAGTGTTATTGGTAGCATTGCCTTGTCTAGCTTTTAATCAGGATCATCCATAATGGGCTGTTAGCGATGGTGCTGCCCGAGTTTCTAGTTAACACTTGTGCCGCTAGGAACGTTGGAGTAAGTTAGTCAACCGCGAAATAGATGGCGCACTGATAGAAATATGTCCCTGCGGGAAGGAGGTTGCAAAATACTCTAAGGCCCTCTGGTACATGATATCAGCTTATTTAAAACAAAATGAACTACCAAGCTACTTTATTTATTTTTCTAAAGAAGACATAATACGCAACTGTTACGACGAAAAAATACATTGTATGCCACGGGTTGGAGCAGGAGTCCGCCATGATAGTTATAAGTACTCTAAAGAAGTTTAAACGGTATGCTCTGATTAACATTATCACAAATTTATCTATTAATTTGCGACTAGCTTTTTTGAAATCAACGTAAACAGTTGCCACGTTTACTTACCCATGAGCCTAATTATGAAAACTATTGGTATATGCTTCTTGTGCTCGCATGATTTTATCTGCCGCTTGGGAAAGCTGCTTTACAACCTCTTATATGACAAAATTGTAATTATTGCAGAATGCAAGCGCATTTTTTATTTTCGTGTAGGAAAGTACACTTTTCGTATGGTAGATGCGGACCTCATCTGAGAAGCCAGGGCCCAAACATATGATCCAAATAAAGTGCCAGTGAAAAGTAAGTAAACTGCCGGGATATTGAACTAGTGCACCCGTCGTCCACTACATGCGACAAAATATAGATATTATTGAAGTGCGAGGTTGGTTTGTTCACTAAGTATTCGTGATTCAAATATATGCTGCTGCTAAGGGACATCTGTATTACCATCATGTACTGTCAGTTCTTACACGTTGTCAAAACAAATTCGGTGTCCAGTCGTACATTAGTTTGGATTTTACGGACATTTCAATAATCGTTCAACGTGTTTTTGCTAAAATGTAAGAATTGCAGTACTGTTCAGTGATTCGCTTTTTATTTTTAGGAGTAAATGAAAAAACGTCCGAGGAGATAAAACCGAAATTGAATATCAGTATCTAAAATACAACACGGCAGCGAAGTATGGGCCATAACTAAAAAAGATAAAAAAAACTCAGGCAAATGAAATGAAATTCCTAAGAAGCTATGCGGGATATAGAAAACTCGACCACAAACGAAATTAAGATATACGTGAGGAGCTAGGGGTATTCGACCTGAATGCAGAGTACAAGAATATAGAAATAAATGGGCAACCCATGTATAAAAAAATGTAAAAAGAAAAATTACTACGCTATTTTGTGAAGTATAGACCAGAACGAAAGAGGAGCATAAATTGACCAGCAAATAAACGGAACCAATAAAATAAATTATCTAGACTGCAACAGGCAGTAATGTTAAAGCATGAAAGAAGAAGTAGATGATGATGATAATGATGATGATGATGATGATGATGATGATGATGATGATGATGATGATGATGATGATGATGATGATGATGTACTGGCCCACTTTGTTCCTGCTAGTCTTTTCAATAAGTTCAATCTTTTATTAACTTTAATTTAAGTTAATTTCCCATTCTTTATGTAGTAGATAGGTAGATGCCTGTAGGTATTGCCTATCACACTGAGGGCATAGAACTCTGAACTCCCAAACCTCAGCTGGTCCAAACTGTCTCACTCCAAATTTTCCATCGATGTTTAGGATCAATGTCACTGAACTTTAGAGCTTTTAAGGTGCTTAATCTCTTATTGAATGCCTTGTATAAATACATTCATTTCCCAATCTCTCTCCACCTCGGTAGCGTAGATGGTAGCGTGCGTGCCTCACGTTCAAGAGGTCCCGAGTTTGAATCTCGGTAAGGGTGAGTTACCTGGATAGGGTTTTTCCGGGGTTTTCCCTTGACCTTACAGGCGAATGTCAGGTAGATCTAAGCTCCATGGACCCTGGACACTTTTGAGCATCATTTTACCCATTTCATTTACCGTCAGGTATGACTTAAGTTTGGAGGACTTAAAATTAAAAACACAAGTTGCCCAATCTGAAATTGTTATTTATGCAACTTAGGCCTCTGCAACAAAGACAATGGGAGACAAAAATATTCACCAAAATAAACAATAAATAAAATAAAGGGACATGTATAACACACTTATATAAATAAATCCTGAGTGCATGTGTATAGTTCCAACATCAATGGACATCAGTGACTAAGGTCGCTAGTGTCAAGAATGCTGATTTATAGTCTATGACTCCCGTCCCACCGTTACTGCTTTTGCTGCATCCTTCTGTATCCTTTTTCCGTAGTGTTCATAAGTAACAAATGTGGGAGGTACCCTAAACTTAGGAAAGAAGGATTTCCATCCCAAAATAACATTCCAGATATCATTATAGGTATTTTGAGAAACTCTTTCTAAAGTGACAGCACCTTCAAAGAAAAGTTATGTAAACCATAAGCGCATTTACTGCGAAATGCTTGACACTTGTAAATGAGACATTAAGATCATATTAACTGACATCTTTAAATTTACTAGCACATTAAAACTATGGTCAGTATACGAGTTACCTGAAAGTTACCTTCGAAGTCTCTTACCTACGTACGAAAAAGTTTTGGACGCTGCTCGTGTGCAAGAAATGGGCTAATTGAAATGTACAGTGCTGAAGAATTTGACAATGAAACCATGAGTGTACTTGTAAAACTTTTCAAAGGTAATTCAGCCCTAAGAAACATTTTTCGACAGAATAATTTTTGTGTCATTAAATTTCCAGAAAGTATCTCTTGGTAGAATTGTCATGTTTAGCCCTGAAGAGAGTTGCAAAATACGGTCGTGAGTTATGCTGTTCGCAGACAAACACGCCTCGGAATACACCTCTTATAAAACTAAATTTGGCATTAAGTGTACATTGAAAACTTATTTATAATTAAATTTATTATAAAAATTATTAGAGATTATCATAATATTCCCTGATAAAAGTAGGATAAACACGAGTGGAATAGACTCCAAGCACTGGCGAAGATGGAAATCTCTGAATTCAGTAATTAAGAATGCGAAAGACGTCTCAGCACCCTTGATCCTGCAGATGTCTCTCTCTGGGGGATGTCTAAGTTATTGCTACGCATCCCCTCTTCTGATCCGCCATTGACTGATGGGAGAAATATGTGTGAAATGTGTTGTGTTTAACGCCTGCGTTTACGACATAAGGCACCGCAGGCGATGACACTGATGATATATGAGATGAAGATGGAGCACCGGTGGAATGAGATGGCGTGAGAAACCGGAGGTTCCGGAGAAAACCCGCCCCAGCACCATGTTGTCCATCACAAATCTCACTTTGCGGTCATCTGGGATCAAACCCGGGCCAACTTAGTGATAGCCAAGCGGTCTAACCACTGAGCCACGGCGCAGCCCTGATTGGACAAGAATAGCCCAATCGTCCAGAGAAAAGTTGGAGCTACTTGCCGAACACCTGGCCCCCACTTTTCATCCAGCTGAATCCCTAGATGCTGAGTAGGTAGCAGAAATAGAAGAGGTTGTGAACCGCTTCATTCACTCTCCGTACGATACCCAGGACGTACTCCTTACAACGCCACAGGAGGTTGAACAAATTATTGCTTCTGTTTGTCCATTTAAAGCTGCTGGATGTGATAAAATACCCTATGTCACCTTCAAAGCCCTTCCGAAAAAATGAATTGAATTACTCGTCCATCTCTTCAAGAGTTTGCTTCTCCTCTCCTACTATCCTGCTACTTGGAAGCATGGCCGTATACTTATCCTCCCAAAACCAGGCTACGATTCCAAAAATATCACAAATCACTGCCCATCAGTCTTCTTCCTGCCATTAGTAAACTATTTGAGAAGATACCTGAACATCGCCTACAACACATCATGGATGATTTAAATATCCTCAGACCTGAAAAATTTGGTTTTCGGAGACAACATTCCACCTCACATCAACTTCTACGTTTCGTCAATGATGCAATCCGTTGCTTCAACAACAGACATTACGTTGTAACCCTATTTCTCGACATCTCTAAGGCATTCGATTCTGTGTGGCACGAAGGTCTTCTTTTTCGCTTCGTTCAATACGTCTTTCCCCCTTACCTGATCAATTTAATCCATAATTACCTAGCAAATCGCACCTTTGCCGTTGCTAGAGATAATATTGTCTCCCAGCCATATTCCATTCATGCAGGGGTTTCACAGGGCAGTGTCCTTGGCGCCTTGCTCTTCCTAACCTATAAATACCATACCTACCATAAGTGGCTGCAACTTATATTTATTTGCGGATGACACGGCCATTTCCACGGCATCCACTAGACACCTGATAGCAGTATATCGCGCTTAGCCATATGCTGATTTGCTGTCTGCGTGTTCCCTCACTTGGAGGCTACATATTAACGCTCACAGATCGCAGGCTGTTACTTTCAGACTTCGCCAGCTGTAAGATATTCCTGAGCTGCGTGTGGCAGGAGCCGCAGTACACTAGAAATCTGAAGAATAATATCTAGGGGTACAACTACATATGCGACTTACTTGGAAAGCCCATATTACATAGGTGGCCAATAAAGTCTGCAGACGAATTTCCATGCTCTCCCCCCTTTACAACAGGAAATGTACTCTAGCACTAAGAAAAAATTACTCATTAATAAGCAGGTACTAAGACCCGCCTTGACATATGCTTGCCAAATATGGGGTGTTGCAGCTAAAACCCAGCTTAACAAACTCCATATGCTACAGCACAGATATCTACGCACAGCAACAGGTGCTGACTGGTACATACCAAACGCAAATATTCACTCTGATTTATCATTTCCTAAATTGACTGACTACATGCTTGACCTTTCACGTAAATTCTACACCACCTTCCAGAGAGTTTTAATCATTTAATACATGGCCTCGGGGAATATGATATTCACCCCCGGAAACACCTATCATCATCTCAGATCAGTTTTAGGCACCTAATATCATCTCGTCATTGCAGCTGCAAATTCCAAATTATTCTTTCACATCTTCCATACTTAACTTTACATTAACCCTGCCAGAAATAAAACCCACTGCCTAAATACCATTTGTTTATCAACTCCTTCTGTGCCAGTTAGCGACAATGTCCCGGGATGGCTAAATGACGAAGGCCCCTACTCCTCGGAGTAGGGTATACTTTCAACGACACCACTGCTGCTGCTGCTGCTATGTAAAGTTAATATGTGTTTAAACTTATATCTGATAAAACAAATGACATGTATGTTTGTAATCATGAAGGAACCTAAAACTTCTGATATTTCATATAAATATTTCTGGCGCTATTATTCACAAAATCATGATGACGTGTGTTCGGTAAATTTTCATAACAAAAAGTGTAGCTTGAATATTGTAGGGAGATTCCTAGAAATGCTTTCCATTCAGAATAAATGAATGTATGACTGCGGATTGAAACGAAAATGTCCGTCTACCGCACTTTTGGAAGAAAAAACAGAAGAAAAAACATACGAAAGCTAAATTGTTTAAGTTCAAAAAGCTATTTATATATTCCGAATCATCTTTAGTTGTCAGATCAAGCAGTGCTTCTTCTTAAAATATATTGACTTATATGACTTTCTCTAAATATTTTGTAAACAAATGTGTGAAAAAGTTTTCTTCTGTTAGCGTAAAGTGCAACAAGAAAGATAATAGCCGCCCAGTGGCTGAGTGGTTGGGCTGCCCGACACACACCAAGAGGGACTGGGTTCAATCCCAGGAGACCGCAAAGAGAGATATGTGATGGACAATACGGAGCTAAGGAAGGTTTTCTACGCCTCCTCCGGTTTTACCTGCAAGCATTCCAATAATTACTACATTATCCATTTTCCTGTCAGTTCATCTAACCCTCCTTTTGTCAATCACTCCTCTCGCCCTCATACCAGGCAGCCATGCTGTATTCTCTCTTCCACTGATCCAGGGATTCCGTTCCTCAGCCCGTTTAAGGGTTAAGAAGAACAACAATGTCCGGTAGGAGTATAAGAGGACAGTTAAAGAAGATGAACAAGAAGAAGAGAACCGTAGTGCGTGATTTTTAATATAACCTGTATCTCTGTTGCACCTACAACAAAATCGGAAATGAGACTACTTCTGTGAAAGGGTATGCTAAATTTTGAATTGTTGGGAAGAAAAGCCGTTGTAAATGAGTGATTTGAGAATGAAGTGTGATTGTAAATACGTTAAGTTACTTACATAGCATACAATATTTTAGTTTATAGGTATCCGCCACAAAAAACACGTTGGCTTAGAAGAAACGGAAGTTGCAATTGCTGTCCACAGATGGCACGACCTGTAATATGGTATACTAGGAAAGACGAATTGTAATTTACGAAGATGTATAAAATGTGTAACCGCGTATGTTAGGTTTAGCAATTCGACTCTCAGCAGCCAAGCAGTGAGGGCGTCTCGTCAAGATCTTCAGGTACAGCGGATTGCCATCGGGAGCGACCTCCGGGCAGCTTTCGGCAATCGCGCTACTCCGAGGGAGAAGATGACGGACCTCGCAGAAAACGTAGCAGCAGCAGGCCTTCTTCTGAGGGACAACCCACAGCAGCCTTTACCAGCTTCAGCAGCCAAAATAAGGCATTACAGGTAGCTGGGCCACTTAGGACCAGAGCCATCCAGTCCCTAGTAACTGGGTAAGGCTCACTCTGTGTATCAGGTGTCCGGTCCTCTGAGTTGCAGGCTGTTTAGCACCCGCAGCCTAGAGGTAAGGAAACCCGTAGGGTGGTTGATTTTGCACTGCACCTTCGGCTACAGGGCCGTAAGTGTACCTGCCCATATCATTTCATTTAGTTCCTTATCATAAATTTTCATCATGGCAGAAGCCACACCTTCCACTTCGACCCGAATAGGGTCTGATGAACCGGCCGCTACGGCCAACCCAGCTCTGGGTTTCTAGAGACAGAAGTGATTGGTGAGGAAGGGTGAGAACTAATTCTGCGAACTGGAACAAGGAATTGGTAGAGCACTCTGATATTGTTGGTTCAGTGGTGGTAAAACTGGTTGTTGTTGAGGTCTTGTTCAATACAAGGGTTTCTTGCTGAGTAAGTACACTAAGCCATGTTTGATATTCGCAACAGAAAATGCCTGTTATGCTCTGGTTGTAGGCCTATCGCTATTTGTAAGCTTTCTGCGGCCATAAAAGCTTCATTACCGAAATGATCTGGGTCGAGAGGCTAAATAGCAGTGCACTGCAAACCATTGGCTGCTATTTGTTTGTATTTTGTATAAGATTAACGGGAATTAACAAATCACTTTAAGTGACCCGGTGAGTAAAATAATTAAACATTCAAATACGTGTTGTATAATGGCGCTTGCCTGGCGGGTAAGAGCACTCAGGATTGTGTGCCATTAGCTGCCGAAGACATCTTGGATTTATCATGTAAATCACGCATCAAACACATTACAAAATCAATTCATAGTACAAAATGGTGGCGATATATAGCGACTCTCAACTTATGTACTTTGTAAAGCATGTTTAGAAATCTATCTAGTGTTACGCTGTAATGATCTTGGTGTATCAGCACTAAGAAATTCGCACAAAACACGCTTCTTTCTCAACAATCCTACATACACTGCTCCACGGCCACAATACTCCTTCTGTGCGTTAGCATGACTCTCCAATATATGTCAGTGATAAGCAGTAACTGCTGCAATCATTGAGCCATTCAACTACTCTCCCTTAATACTTATCGTATCTTCTAAATGTATAGTAGCAGTATAACCCATGCTTCCCAAATTTTATAAATAATTATCTGTTAATTAATTACCTCTACTGAGTAGCCAGAGAGAAATGAAATAATCGAATATTAGGTATTTTGGAAATGCTAATGAACTGTCCCAGCAAACGCCACATTGCACTAAAATTGAATGCATATCATCATGATCATCTTTGAATTCAAGAATCAACAAACATTTTCCACATTTAACATTGAATTCATATTTTAGGTAAGATAAAATCTTTAATGGTGGCCCAATTTAAAACGCTTCCATTCTTACGCACTATTATTTGTTTCTTTGACGTAGTATGTATACATTCTCCCTTCTCTTAGCTTTTTGAAGAAGAAACGCGTTTAAATATACTGTAAATCGAAAGAATACAGTCAAATATCTTAGAAAACATTGTAAAGTGTTAAAATTATTGTTTCTCAGAATGAGAGATTACAGGCAGAGCCATCTATGGACGGCAAACAGCAGCTGTTTGGTATTTTTATTGTTACTGAGAAAAAACTTATTTCCTGGCAGATAATCGGTAACAGAATGATTGTCTCTCATTTTGGAGTACGTTTAAGTTTAGGATTACTTTGAAAGTGATTCGGCACTGCCACCAGTTTCGAGCTTTTGTACCTATGCCCAAATGGGGCATCCCCGGGAGGGAGGGCGAGAAAAAAGAGCGGCCGTCCCAAGGATCCACGACAGAGCAGAGGGCATATGCCTACATTTTTACTAAGTGGAAATCTCTCCCAGTAAAACAACCGCCCCAGGACAACATACATTCCATTCCAATGAATAATAAAGATCAAATGGAGGGACAAAAAATTCGGGGGATGTAATTAACCTATCTAGCATTCGCCTGACCACCCGGGATAACCCCCGAAATAACTCTTGATTTAGGTAGGTGGCGACGGGAATCGAACCCGAACCTCCCAAATGCAGGCTAGGGAGAAATCCGCCTGATCCATTCCGCTCGGTCTGTCGTATGCCCATATGTGTATAAGTAACGATTTAGAGAAGTTATTACAATCTGATGTACATAAAACCTAGATGTTGTCACATGTGATAAAAATTTGGTCGGCTGTTGGTGTCTCTTAAGCTTTATGCTGAGCCGTTGCAATCACTAGAAGATCTGAAATGGGGACTAGCATTTTTAAGATATAACGATATTCTAAAATTAAAAGTACAAGCAAAGAACATATCAAAATTGCTTAGTTAGATTACATAAACTTATATAATGTACGCTGATTAATTAGATTTTATGAGTTACAAGGAAAGCAATCTTACAAATGTTAGTCAGAACGGAAAGAAGGTCTGAGACCTTTCCCAAAATATTAAAGCTAGACTTTTTGTGATATAAATATACCGACATACGTCATCATGTTCAAATCGCTAGTTATAATTAACAAAGTTAAGAACAACACAAAATGTATCTCTTTTGCAGTTAGAAATCACATTGTATTCTTTATTGTAAACTATTATGTTACGGAGCAATATATCTCTATAGTTTAAGTTTACTTTTAGTTATTACGAGAAGAAACTTATTCCACCCAAACTTTATCCTCCGAGATGAGCCAGAAATCCCAGTTTTGAGACTCTCTGTAGAAATAATGCCATTTTCAACAAAATCACATTGTTGGGGTATCTGGTAGTTGTGAATAACACTTATCCGTTGAGAATATTATACAATTATTACTACATAAATACAACAGCTGATGAGCCCAGATCGTTTCCAGTTTGCATAAAGTGTAAAATATATGCAACAAAAGTTGTATATAATATAGTGAGGGAAACAGTTGTCCTAGTTTTGTTCAGCAAGTATGAGTCATTTGTACTTTGCAAAAAGTGTATATTCACAAGTAAAGGTATATAAGAAATTGCTACAAATACCAGTGTTTGTCGTATCGAACCTCTAAAGAAAGACAATTGTGATTCGTGGAAAGTGAAACTACAAAGCGTGCTTACTCGCATTAGACTTTCTGACTATATGACCGGAGAGAAAACAAAGATCCCAAATGACGTCAAATCCGAGGAGCAGGTGATTCAAATACAAAGACAGAAGTGATTCTTATGATTTCACCTTCAGAATTAAAACAAATAAAGAATTACTTAACCTCAAAAGACGAAAATGTACAGGTCCTGCTCGGAAAGTTACGTTTTTGAAGCAATTAATTGTACAGAAAATGCACAACACATATATAATACGTAGATATCCCAACAAATTCTTGGATATTATTGACATATTAAAGGAATAATGTCGCGATAAATGAAGACTGATTGGCAAAAATTATGCTGTATTCTCTAAAATATTAATTTGAGTATTTTCGTAATGCGGTTGAATCAAGGGATGTGTTGAAGCCCTAACATTTAATATATTGGACCAAAATGAAGCCAGACAAAAAGACAACACTTCAAGTGAAGCAGCACTATAAACAGGTAATAATAGATATCCACAGAGAAATGCCAAATACCAGAAGTAACATCCGTTCACAAAGCAATTTTCAAGAGGAAATCTCAATGTTCATTTTGAAGCTGAATGTCTACTCACAAATTTATTAGTACCAACACTCGCATGTATTTGACAAGTTCATCAATTTTTTTCGAGTTATGATGTATGTTTCAGTCCTCATTCACATTTATTCGTACAACAAATCAATTGAAGTTTAAAGCTTGTCACAATATTTTTATTTTCAGTAATTATGTTTGATTGTTCTAGTATTTTCTATAATGCTCCACAAGGAAAGAGAAGCAGAAATGCAAAACTTATAAAAAGGTTTAATATAGCCGACAGCAGCGCCTCTACAGGATATACCTAGCAATAGACGAGACATTACACATACTTCACAATAAGAAATGATTATTTCTTGAGTTTAGCTTCAAGTTAGTTAATTCATGGATACTTAATGTCAATATACAAACTTTAGATATATTGCAGTAACATTTCTGTCTATAAAGTCGTGAAGACACAGGACACAGCACATTTTAAGTGACGGTGAAATGTTTTAAAAGTACTTAACTAGGGGATACATTTTTAAATTCCCTTCTATTTGTATCTACAACAGAAAATAAAGGATCTCATTCTTACATTCATATAACTATCTCAAAACTTTCATAGATCGAAACTGGGCCTCTGCATTTCGTGCACTAATGCGACTTATTCGTAAATACGTTTTAATTCGAGGATACTTCGAAACGTGTGTTGTTACTGAAACCTCGGTATTGACTTATTGGACGGTAATGCCATACTTTCCAATCCGAGTAAGTCCATAATACAGAAACTAGAAACGAATACCGTTTTAGAAAAGTATAATTATTGGGAAATTGTGAAATATAACCAAGAGAAAATCTAAAATGTTTGACTCTACAAAATAGAATGTATCAGACATAAAATGAATGTTATAACAAGATCTACAGTATACGTGTAGGAAGATTTTGTTTATATGTTACAGTTTACAGTTATGTAAAGTTATTCAGGATGATACGACTTCTGAGGACATTCCCTGCACATTTAGCATATCAATCTCATTTGTCACAAACATATTTCAATCATATACTGCTTCAATTATGGTTTTAGAGTTATTTTAACAAAAATAAAGTAAGAAATATCTTCTGTTAGTTGGTAGTGTTGTGTCTTTAGCTCTAGACGTGTAAATGGATAAGCTTGGTATATAACCGATTTTGCTGTTTTGAGTTTCGCAAAAAAAACCTACGCAACTCCTCCTCTACGTGATATGTATGCTTTTGGTGCATAAAATAAAGCAAGATAAGAGTAAAAGAAAAGTCCAAAAGCGAAACTGGGCAGAAAACCAGTTGAAATGTCCCTCGTGTCTAGTGAGTGCGACTACAGCGCACATAGTGGAAGTCTCCTGAAAGGTAAACTACACATTGCAATTTATAGATGGCGCTAAGGTTCAAATTGCTGCTTAGGTATGAATTTGTTTTAGTTATTAGGAATGATTTAAAAAACGCAAGACTAATAATGTTTCCTTTAGGTTCAAAGGTAATTCTAAATGTAAATAATAATCAAATGGAGCCATGTTGTGTATAAAAGGTCAATATAGACAAGCAATAATTTTGGTGTTTCGGAGGGAAAGTCTCCATAAGCTGGTTTATATATAACAGATTTAAACAGTTTTGATTATACATTTCAATTTAGCAATTTGAGATAAATAGCTGTGCATTGTGAATATTGTTGTGATACAAAACCATTAAACGCAGATCACCCCAAATGAGATGCCATCAAAACACTGGTTTGTTACTGAACCACTTAGATCTATTCTTGACAATGCTGATTCAACAATTTGTGTACAGTTGTTCAAAATTGCAAATATTGTGCAAACATAATATCACATAGAGAATATTATGAATCAAGATATTAGGAATTTTAAGACAATGTGATCACACATTGATAAATATTTATCATTGTAAAACGTGAACACAATGAGAAATATTGGGTTCAATAGATTTGGCAACAGAAAATCGGCAAATGAATCATATGAGTTATCAATTATTGTAAACGGGAGAAACATTTAGCAAGAATAATATAAACGGCCAAAGAAATGGAAATGAATAAAATAGAATTTAAATGCTTACAAAGTTAAATATAGTCTTGAATCAAGTTAGAGGCGAATGTATATTTTAATCGTCTTTCTTTACTCAGCCTCAAACTTGAAGTATATCTATTGACAAAAGAGACCAGAAATAAGAGTAAATTTCTGAATATTCAGCCCAAGATATGTCTAATATTACAACATATCCTGCATGTGACCGCCACAAATCTGGAGCTACTAGAGCTGTTCAATAAAGAATGACCACAATATTTTCGTCAACGTACCCTTACTCATCCTCATCATTTCGACCGTCCTTATCAAAATAGTCTCTCCTGAATGCGACGCACTTGTCCCGGCGTTTCTGCCAGTCTTCAAAAACATGATGGAAACCATTTTGAGAGATCCTTCAGAATCGTCTCCGCAGCCTTCGCCACTGCTTCTGATGATGGATAATGCCTCCAACGCAAAGGTTTCTTCTAGTTAGGGAATAGAAAAAAATCACATGGGGCTAAATCCGGACTACGGGATGGTGAGGGATTCACTTCACGTTGATTTTTGCAAGCTATTCAGCAACAATATTGGCAATATGCGGCCGCGCATTATCTTGGTGCAACATCCAGCCTGCTTCATGGAATGGTGGTTTTTCTCTACTGTTATTGTTGTTTATTCTTATCCGACAGCCTTGCATTAAACAACCAACCTTACTTATGAAGGAAAACTTTCCAAATAATACGCTGAGCTCAGTACGGCAGAACTTTTAGGTTGAACTAGTTTTGTTTACCATTATACGGTACAATAGACTTGGCAGAAGATATTCCTAGCATCATAACTGTAAACCTCTGTTCGCTTGCGTATGTAGTACCGAGCATTGGCATACATTTTGAGAAAATTACATTACATCGCCGTATTAGTGGTAATACGTATCTTTTATTGTTGTGTCCCACTTTAATTTCATAGTCCTGTTTGGGAATTTTGATCGGTTTCTTTCAGAAGGCACTGAAAGCTGTCAAAACATTTAAGTTTAGATGCAAATTTGGTATTGAAATTATCGTTTAAATCCTATAACATCTGGAACTCTACAAAATTTTAGTAACTTTACATAACTAATGCTTTTAATGACGAAATTATCTGTGGCATTTATACTAAGATAATAACATTAAACGTATAAGCCAACCTGGTTCACGTCGTCTTAAGCTAATGAGGAATTTACATAAAATTGAGGATATGTATTTCATTTATTACTAAAACACTATAAGCATATAATATATTTATTAAATCTCTAAAGTCATTCTTGATGAAGTAAAGATGTTTGAGAAACATTCCTTCTAAAGTTGTGCTGTTGTAGAATTCTTTGGAAGTTCTCTTGTTTCGTCCATGAAAACAGTGAAACAAGCTTTTTACAGAAATATAAATATTTGTAACAGAAAGCTAAACTTATCTTTAGAAAAAGTGTAAATTCTTGTTTGTAACGGAGATCGATTTCAAAAGTAGATTGTTTGCATCGCCACCCCATCAATAAACTTCGTAGTCAAGGATTCCGGTTAAGATGTTCTTATGTTCTTCAGTATTACAAAAGTCTGAAAAACGAAACACACCTGAAAGCGGAATCAACTACTGGTATTTCAAAATTCATTACGTGATGTTTATTTCTTTAAATAAATATATTTTCCAAACCATTTAAACGATCTACGTAATAAGCATTTTACATGTTTAGGTGTTTACCTAATTTCCACATATGATATTTGCACACACACACACACACACACACACACACAGACACACACACACACACACACACACACCGCCGCGCCGTGCGCGAGTGCTTATAACACTCACTAAAGCGGTCCAGGTCCCAGAAGACCGCATGTGAGATCTGTGGCAGAAATGCAGTGTAGCGTCGGGTTTCCTCCTAGTTCTCTCGCCATTTAATTTCCTCGACACTCCATCTTCATTTAATGTATCATAATTATCACCGTCTGCCGTGCCGCATGTAGTAAAAGCGGACGTTAAACACTACAACACACATACACACGCAATAAACAAAGTTCTTATGAAATCTCTTCCTCCAAAATATGAATTCCCGGTACAATCTTGAAATGGAGCTTTTCGATATACTTTAATTCTTCCTCTCCCTGATATTTAACTTCGTGGTACAGAAAATATTTCAATCTAAAACAAAGATCAAGGGAAATAGTCGGCACAGACCTGCAGATCAAATGTCCCGCGTGTTTACCGAGTGAGACCGACCACACCGTCACGCGGTGGCAGTCGCATGAAACACGAAGTACTCTTAGAATGGTACAGATGACTCGCAGGTCGTAATTGCTATGTGTAGAGCATTATGTCTTAGTTATCAGTTTTCCATAACTTTAGAATAGGGACACGCTGTGTTGTTTTGTCAAAAGACATATACTAAATAGCAAAAATAGCAAGAAGGAATTATATGATATATAAAAACTATAATTGGCCCGCACAAGTATTCTTTTTCGGAAGAAATGTCTCCAATAGCATATATAAGTTAAAGAACCAACCGTGCTTATGCTATTGCTAATTCCAATTTGGTTCCATATGTTTTGTGAATGTTCCTGAAATATTTGTTAACTAATATAGGAATTTCCTTATCAGATGTCGAGCGTAAGAGCAGTTTACATTAAATTCCATTTTTGACGTGTTGTCGTTAAACCAATTTTAGATCTGGCAGTAAACATTCCTACGTTCAGGGACAACCTACTTATATCCTTATTGACATTTAATATAGGCAAAATATTAAGACAAGTCCATGAAATACATTCGTTACAGCTGTCTCTTAAATCACATTGCAATTAATGGAAAATCGAAACTTTTTCCTGTAAATTAGTTTCAAGAAAACTCTTTGACTGACGTCGACATTTTACATAACGGTCCATTAGAACAAAAGAAGCGGAGACAGCATCCTATTATGATTAGTGTAATCGGTATCAGCGCCTCTACTGGGCTTAACCAGGAATGGTCGCGAGATCAAACTTACTTAACAATAAGAAATTATTCTTTCGTGATCTAATTACATTTCCTCTCAAATGTTGGTGTGGTTAGCTACATGATAGGTACTTAACCTCTACCAAAGGCAATGGACAGGTCGGATAACGCATGTGACCTATATATTTATTAAGAACTACAGCATTCTACAAATTTTGAACACGTGGTTATGATATAAATCCAATTAAACATTTCTTATGAAAAAATCCACCACTTTCCAAAACAGATGCTGAGCTGTGTACATTAATATGGATTTTTCAAATTTTATCTGTTTTGACAATATTGTACCAAATTGATTTGGCAGATATACACAGAGCAAAAAAGTCAGTGCAGCTACTTCTTTATGTCTGTTACACACAACACCACATGCTGTTGTGTCCACGTATATGGAGTTTTGGTAACCTGTTAATTAGTCCCGAAATCAAAACTCTGTGATAGGTTTTTCCCCTTATCCTTCCAAGAGGAATGCCTGAAAACTCTGAGCTCCGTGAATTTTGGACTCATTTGAGCATCGTTCCATTCTGCCTAGGTTATCAGTTAACTTTGGACGCTTTTCCTTATCGTGATAGATGAAGATATGGTGACTAAGCTCTATGTAGCCTGTACTCATTTTAATATCATTTCATCCTTCGTCCGATATGACTTAACGTTAGAGGTTTTCACTTATCCTAAAAGATGAGTATCCGATAACTAGAAGATCCATGTACCCAGTAATTATTTCAAAATCATTTATCTGATATTAATTACTACTGAACCAATTGATGAGCTTCTCAGTATTGGAAACCTAAACATGAAAATCCTCGAAGCAAATTAAGCCAGATAAAAAGACAACAATTAAAGCAAAAAGCTCTATATGCCGGTAATAACATATATCAGCATAGAAGTGGTAATAATCAGAGGAAACAACCGTTCACAGAGCATGTGCCAGAGGAAATCTCAAGTAGTCTCTCTGTGAAGTGTGCTCGAAGACAAATGACAGTACATCTGAATGCTGGTCAAAGAAAAAGAATTTAAAGGGACCTGAGCACACCTTCATGGTAGAACAATGTTCAGTTTGATCCTGAATGTCTACTCTCGCCTTAGTAGTACCAACATTTGCATTTTTTGACAAGTTCACCAATTTTTTCGAGTTATGTTGCATACCTCTGTCCTCATTAAAATTAATTGAAGTTTTAAACTTGTCACTCTATTTTTGTTTACAGCAACTTTTTTGGTCGTTCTAGTATTTTCTATAATGTTGCACAAGGAAATGGAAGCGGAGGAGCAAAACGTATAAATAGGTTTAATGTAACTAACGGCAGCGCCTCTACAGGATTTACCTAGCAATATTCGGGACATTAAACACACTTCACAATAAGAAATGATTCATTCTTGTGTTTAGCTTCAAGTTAGTTAATTCATGGATACTTAATATCAATATACAAACTTCAGATATATTGCAGTAACATTTCTGTCTATAAAGTCGTGAAGAAAAGAAACAGTGTAAATTTTAAGTTACAGTCAAATAGTTTTAAAGTGCTTAACTAGAGAATAACTTGGAAATTCGCTTCTCCAACAGAAAATAAAATTTGTAATTTTTAAATACATATAGCTTTCTCATAGCTTTCTTAAATCGTATTTGGGCCCTGTATTTCGTGCACGGACCTGACTTATTTGTAAATACGTTCTAAATCGGGGACTTCGAAACGTGTGTTTCTACCGAAACCGCCATGTTCAATTAGTAGACGGCAATGCAACTTGAGCAATTAGGTAATAGACCGTAATAACGACTTATCATTTTGGAAAAATATAACTATCGGTAAAGTGAGAAAAATACCTAATAGTAAATCTTATATGATTTGTAAGATGAAATCACAAGTAGTCTCCCTTTTAAGGGAATTAGAAAGAAAGGATCTCTGAGGACATTCCCTGCAAGTATAGCATATCCATTTCATTTGGCATAAACATATTTCAATTATAGGCTATTTCAATTAAAGTATTAGAGCTACTTTAGGAAAAATATAAGAATCGTTTGCATTTATTTAGTAGCGCACTATTTCGCGGGTATCTTTAACTTCTTGGCGTGTAAAGGTTTTACAACTTAGGTATATAACCGAAATCCGAGTTTTAAGCTATTCTTGAAAAATCTGGTTTTGTTTTAGATTCAGGTTATCCTCAAATATATATCTGCAGCACTCGACGTCAGTAAATGTCCGGTTAGAATGCAACTCCTACTCCACCTGCTATGTATGTTGGTTTACAGAAAATAAAACAAGATAACACCAAGATAAAGCAGACAAGCAAAACTGCAGTTGTAATTTCCCTCGTGTGTAGTGAGTGCGACTGCTGCGCACATGGTGGAAGTCTCATGAAACAGCAAGTGCACGTAGCAAGCTATAGATGGCGCCAAAGTTGAAATACTTCGTATGTATTTATATGTCTTAGTTATTAGGAATTATTTTAAAATATAAGAATAATAATGCTTCTTTCAGGTATAAAGGTAATTATGAATGTAAGGGATAGTAAACTGGATCCATGTTGCAAACAAAGATCAATAAAAGGAAGTAATGAGTATTGTGTAGCGGAGGGTAAATCTCCTGAAGCTGGTTTATGTATAACAGATTCAAACAGTATTATGTATATCTACATTTCAATTCATCCTTTTTACTTATTTTTGGCATTTTGCCTATGCATGCGTCATTGGGCAACAAATTCAGTTAAACAAAATTGAGCAGTAGGAGCAGAAAATGTTAAATACCACACATTCGGGCAATTCTTTATGGAAATTATTAAAGGCGTTTGAAGTCTAAGCGAGCGCTAACGCAGGCACTGAGGCGCTACACACTCGCCTCCACCTGCACTTCTGCTCTGAGGAGAAAGCCGAGGTCTTTGCAGACTGTCTGGAAACAAGATTCACAGAAAACTCAGCGACGAACCCCGAGTTAGCCAGGCAACACATGGGATTTGCCTCTGCCTCAGCCTCAGCGTTCCCGTCGGTCGCCAGCGTCTTTGTTAGAAGGAAGCAAAAAGCTCTACACATAGATTAAATTTAGAAGGCTTCTTTTCGCATAAACAATTATTAGGTATTTAGATTTTATCTCAGTGTATGGTACAGCTATTCTTCGTTTCAATGCCAAAGGCATCAATTAAATATACTTTATATTTAAATAACATAATTCCAATTTGTTACTTATCTTTTCGAATATTTAGAAATTTTATTTCCTACTATGCAATTTTACAGGTAGATCCATCTCTGGGCAGAGGAACGCGTTGCTCCATTACTGGTCCTCCCTGGCGGGCAATTTAAAATAATAAAATCGTCTTATTCATTACGTATATTTATAGCAAAACGTTAATATATATCACTCACACAACTTTCTCAATCCAATCTTCTACAAAGGCTTATTTTTACACCTTTTAAAATGTAAGATAAAAGTTATTACACATTTCCTTGTTGTTACAAGAAAGATAAAGGGACTAAATGTTTAACCAACATTTGAAACTTAATCCACGAAAGAGATTTGCTCCAACAATATTTTTATTGATTAACGTTGTTGCTATTATTGTTGTATATTATATACAAATGTGAGTAAGTAACATCCTTCTTTCATACACACCGTTTAGAGTTTATGAAGTGCAGCATTTGAACATAGATTTCGGGACTTGCGTAATATTGGTACAGGATCTTTATTAGACAGGAGGAAACGTCCAGAGTATGTGCTATTATCGGAATATTTTGTAAGTTTAGACAGCGTTATTAGGTTTATTGTGCTACATTGCCGAACGCATGCTTTGCGCAATTTGGACCAGGTCTTCAACTGTCTGAATAAGAAACCTCAGAAGGTGTCAGAAAAAGAACCGGAGACAAAAATACAGCAAGTGCGCAAACCATGTAAAATGGACATAATGATTAGCTGTAAATCTTTACTTGTAATTCTTTAATTCTTTAAGTAATTTAATCATTACTTGTAATCCTACAGTCTATTTGTTTACATTTTAGACATTCCTTAGAAGCTAAAATAGGAGATAGAGCTGAATTGTAATATCCATAAAAACAGGCGATATTGCAACATACGTGGTTCAGGGTTCCTTTATAGGTTTTTCGTTACAAGATTTTGTAAACTGCGCTTATTCTCTATTTTTCAGGGGTGATGACGCAAATGTTTTATATACATTTAGTAGAGTAGATTTTCTTATGGAAACCTGCAAACAGCTTGCGAACTATGCCTTAAACTGCACTGAAAGTAGGATTAGGTTTAGTATAAAGAGGAGTTGGCCCAGTGGTTAATTTTAATTTATTGTAGAGACGCGAGAAAATGTATTCCGATACTTGAAAGACTGACCTACGGGAGGGAGGTGGGTTTGCATCAGTTAGTTGCGCCAGGACGGTTCAGTTTCCTTACACCTAACCAGTGAGTTCGGCGCATAGTTATTTAAGCTTCAAAGGAAAATAAAAACACTTTTGCCACATTAAACGTAGTTGCTTTTATACAACATTCCAGTATCAACTCAGGTATTTGTCGACAGTTTTGTTATTGACGTTATTTTCGCTCTCTTCGTCTTTCGCACAGACATTCCTCAAACATTTTAACCTCCCTTTCTTCGTTTCCAGTGCATTTCCAATACTAACATTTCTAATTAAATCTCGAACGAAATACTTCTTCCTTTCATAGATTAGCGATATTTAAAATAATATTTAACTGTGTGTTGTTTAAAGTTAAGCGTATATAGTTCCCAAACTAAATACATTATCTCCTTTGTTAAAGGTCTCAAGAACAGACTATATTAATATACTACTACAATTATCTGCACTAAATTAATGATTGAGTGAATTAGTGAATGAATGAATGCATGAATGAATGAATAATAAAGCCCTCAAGCAATCAAATTGGACGATAATTAAATGATACTAAAATTAGTCCAGGCTCCACAGAGCTTAGAGCGCTTCCATCCTTATTACCGTTACAAAATAGAGAACTTAAATACTTTTTAATGCTTCCGTGTTTAGTTACGTCAACTGGGATTGATCTGTTTCGGAATTTACTACGGATATTATCACCTCGTGGGCGTTCACTACTTCTATAACAAGTCGTGATGAACAGCGGGTAAGGCAGCTATTTGTTGGTCTAGCCCAGAAATTTTGTCCAATATATCGCGCAGTGTTACAAGAACATACAGTTGGCACTAAGAATCATATATATGATATATGATATATATCATATCATATATGTTTGTGATATATGTAATATATGTCTTTAACCGGTTGTCTAGGGGACGTCTTTGAAATTATGTCATTGTAAACTCTTTTTTTCTGTTTTAACATTTGCTTGTCTTAGCGTTCTATGATCCAAATTGCTTCTTTCCATTTCATATCCGGACGGGGCTTATTTGAAAATACGCTTTAATTCAGGGGATATCAAAACGTATAGGTGTTGCCACTGAAGGCCCTGTATTGAATTATTGGACCTTAACGAAATACTTTCCACACCCAAGTGCGACAGAAGGACCTTCCCTTTTGTGGAATTGTGGAATAAAATGAAGGGTAAATCTGAAATGTCTGGCCTTGCAAAATAAAATGTATCAGACAGAAATTCTATGTTACAACAAGATCTAGACTCTATGTGAAGTAACATTTTGTTTATCTCTCACACTTTACAGTTATTTAAAATGATCCAGAGTGAAAAGGAATTTTTAGGACATTCCTATCAAAAAAACAGGTATTTCATTTGTCATGAAGATGTTTTAAAAATATAATAATTTAATTAAAATTATCAGATTCTATTTTCGATAAAATCGAGATATTCTAAAAGGTTTCAATTTAAGGGGTAGTTTGTTATTCGGAGACTTTCTTGAAAGTCTTGCTTGTCGTCCTTTTAGAAGCGTAACTTATATAAAACTTTGGTATTTAACGTACTTTTGTGTATTGGGTTATTTAGGGAGGATTTTCTCCATATTCGGGTGTTCCATTTCCAAAGGAATCTCGACATTGAATTTTGGGTTCAATGCAATTCTACAAAAAGTGCTATTTTAAGGCTAAAATACAGACCAACTAAAAGCCTGTAGAAACTTGAAGTTTAAATATCCCGCGTGTTTCCTGACTGTCATCACAGCGTTACGCTGTCTCGTGCAACACAGGGTACAGGTAAAACATTTCAGATGGCGCTCACGGTATAATTGCATTGGTCGATGAGATTGGGGCAACAGGAGAACTAGAGCCGTAGCAGAATCCGAAGGTGATGCAGAGAGGATGAGGGTGGCGCAATTCCCCTTCCATGTCTACCAGTTCTGAGGAGGACACATAGAGTTCCTGCCGCCGAATCAGGTACCCGCTTCAAGGTTGTTGGTGCAACTGATCCAGTAATGTCCAACAGTCTGTATAATGAGGAGGTGATCGCAGAAATGAAAGTTTTTAGTGTGTCAGTGTAATATAGTATCCTGTGAAATCTTTAGGGGAGGGACGCCCTCCCCTCAAATTAAATATAATTTTGAGTAGTGTTAATAATATATATTTTTGGGGGAGGGGCTTTGCCCCTCCCCGTGGTGTTTAAAGTGAATGATGAAGTTTATTTGTGGTTTAGTTTAGGGAGGGATTTTCCTTCCCCGGTGTAAGATGATGAGAGAAGTGTTGTAAGTAATAATGTGGTGTAGTAATGGATGAGTAAAGTTTTTTTTTGGATGGTTGTTTTGTAGTGAAGGATATTGGTGAATTGAGTTATGGATTATTATTATGGATAATTTGAGTGAAAGATGAAGGAGGATTTTAATGAATTATTTTAAGAATTGGATATTTGGAAAAATGGATTTAAGGAGTTAATTTGATAAATTATGGAGATGTTATTTTATTTAAATTTGGTGAAAAATGAGGATTGTTAAATTTTGAGAAAGTGTGTTTTGAGAAATTATAGAATAAGGAATTATATATATATATAATTATATATATTATATATATATAAATATATTTATTTATTTATTTATTTATTTATTTATTTATTTATTTATTTATTTATTTATTTATTTATTTATTTATTTATTTATTTATTTATTTATTTATTTATTTATTTATTTATTTATTTATTTATTTATTTATTTATTTATTTATTTATTTATTTATTTATTTATTTATTTATTTATTTATTTATTTATTTATTTATTTATTTATTTATTTATTTATTTATTTATTTATTTATTTATTTATTTATTTATTTATTTATTTATTTATTTATTTATTTATTTATTTATTTATTTATTTATTTATTTATTTATTTATTTATTTATTTATTTATTTATTTATTTATTTATTTATTTATTTATTTATTTATTTATTTATTTATTTATTTATTTATTTATTTATTTATTTATTTATTTATTTATTTATTTATTTATTTATTTATTTATTTATTTATTTATTTATTTATTTATTTATTTATTTATTTATTTATTTATTTATATATAATTGCATTTTGTATAGGTATGTAACTTAGTTATTAAGCACCTTTTGCAACATATTGGTACAGTGATGTTTTGCTTTAACTGCAAAGTAGATACAAATGTTAAGTATAATAATTTAGAGATATATTACACAACATATTAAATATAAGGCAGGAAAGAAACTTTGTGTCTCAGAACTGAAGTTTACAGAGTGTTGTATAGGTCAAAAGATTTCAACTTATACCTTGCATGGATTTATTCTACTATATCGGAAATTGTTTTTGAGCAACTCTATCACTTTATAAGTAATTGCCTAGTTATATAAACCAAAGTTATAAATTATTACATGCCTTTCCACATGAAATGCCTATTCTCGGAATTTCATAACTAAGTTCGGTAGAATAGTTTTGGAAATTAACATTATCAGGATTAGAACCATTATGTGTGTACATGCATTTAAATTAATAATTGGAAGCTTCTGTTCATATATAGTACCATGCGCTAACAAATTTTGAGGCAAGTTTTCAATTTTATTCTATTTAATTTTTATGTCTGTCTTTATTACTTGTTTTACACTCAAAATTGTTGAAATTGAAAACTCTTTCGAGGAACGTTGTCTTCAATACCAAATGTTGATTGATCTGTTATTTTCCACAGTGGCCCAGTAAAACTAATTGCAAGAGGCAATCCTTCATTTCGAGTTAATATAATTGACAGCAACGCTTCTACAGGATTACGTAACAGGTGGGGAGATGAAACTTACTTCGCAATAGGAAATCAATATTTGCAAATCTAATTATTTCTCCTGTCATATATTTACTGACGACTACCACATGTTCATGTGGCTAGGTTCAAGCTAATTACTTAACTACTACCAAATGTAATTGTGAGGTCAGACTCCCAGTCAACATCTAAGCTGCGGTAACGATACTGTCCAATCCTGTGATTATCTCTATTAACAGTTCAATATTATATTGTAGTAAACGCATACCACGTGACTCAGCTGTACCTAGGTATGTCACTTACAGTTTATAATCTAAGGTAAAAACTTTGACACATTTTACAAATAATCTTATTTTATCATTAATCCTTAAAGTCCTGAATGAGAAACAATCAGCTGTGAGAGTATGAGAAAAAAAGGTTTTTCATACATACAATGAGTGGCTAAGTGACAGATGAATGATGTCCCGAAGAACGGTACAGAAAACGTACGTTATATCTCAGTGGATTAGCTACCGCAACGAAGTGAAGGAAAGAAGATTCAAACCTCTTATAAGAAACAGTTTATAATTTTTCGTTCAGGTATTATCTGTATTTTAATATACCAATTACTATATCGATATTATAGTCGTGTGATCTAACTATTCCTGACAACGTTTGTCCAAGTTTTGAATGTTGTTAATATTCTCCCCGTTTCTGAGTGAATGAGTACCTCACACAGTGGATTGTTCTCTTCGGTATCTCTGATTTACGAATTAGATTTTGAGTATTTATATAAATAAATAAGTAAATAAGTAAATAAATAATAATAAACTCTTAAACCGTCATATTGGACGATGAATAAAATGCTGCTCAAATGAGTCCAGGATCCATAAAGCTTAGAGCGCTTCAATCCTTATTACCGTTTCGAAATATGCACCTCCAATGCTTTTTAATGTTGCCGTATTTATTTAGGTCAACTTCTCAATTTAAACGAAAAGCAAACCAAAAATTTGGGAGTCTACATGAGAAAAAGGACTAAAAACTTGTGTTATATACAGGGAGGTAAATTTCATAATAGGTAGTGTTATTGTCAGCACTGACTTCTTACGTCCTTAGAGAGGACCATCCATAATGAAGAGTTACCGATGATGCTGCTTGAGTGTCTAGTAAAGACTTGAGCATGTGCCGCTAGGAGCGTTTGGGGTTAGGTAGTTAGTCCAACGCAAAATAAATAGCGCTACGGTGGAGTTACGACGCTGCCTGAAGGAGTGTGCAAAATATTTTAAACCCCTGTAGTCCGTGCTGTCAACTTAATTAAAGTGGAAATAAACCACTAAGTTATTTCCTTCATCCCCTAAGGAAGATATTATTGTGAATTATTACACAGCAAAACGTGTTTTTCTTCCACAGCTTGGAGCAGGTAACCGCCATCATAATTATCTGTTCAAAGTAGTTTAGAAAGTATACTGGAATTGCAGTCTGATCCTTTGGATTGTAAATTTATGTTCTTTTTATTTGCAATATTTATGATTAAAGTTTAACTACTATTCATTGGTAGTGGCTTTACATGATCATTGTACTCTCAAGATTTCCTTTACCGTTCTGGAGCTCATTCTTACTTCCGTCATGGCAACTGAGATAGTGCCAGACATTGCCTTATTGCTGCTTATCTGCTTTGTGTAAAAGTGGAATACTGGAACACAGCTGCTTTTAAGCGATGGGGAGATACTTAAGAGCTAGACGCTATCCATATTACTTTGTTATTTGCATCTCTATTCATTGCCCTTTGAAAGAAAAAAGACAGAGCAACCTCCTCGTATTTGACAAAATTTTAATAATTGTAAAATTCAAACACTTTTTCTCACATATCTAAATGCAGATCCCAAAACCAAAGCGAACATATGTCTCTCAAATACCAATTCATTTGTAAATATAGCATTCTCATTCAAACATTTTTGCTTTCTTTGTAAATATTGTGGTTTAGTAGATTCATATGACTTTGTCTAACAATAACTTATTTGTTTTATAGATGAATATACTGCCAAATACGTTCTTGTTTAAGACTAGGGAGCGTTTATTAATTAATAACTTTCTTCTGGTTAAATAGAACCAGGGGGACACTAAGGAAACAATACTTAAATTATTGTCCTTAGAATACATAAAATCGAGTTCGACATGTCTCAAAATTAAATGATGGCTAATTTATTTCGAGCGAGGGAAGTATGAAACAGCAGCCCTGAGGCGATTGTCAAATGTTTACATAGAAGGTCGTTATAAGGTTACCTTGAAAGTCGAGAACGAGTGAGTAAATAAAGTAAATTATGTATTGAGCTATCTCTCATACTTTTTGTTTAAACCTATTAAACTATCTAACTTTTTAGACAAAACAGAGATTTGTAATTATCGTACACCATGTACTACAACAGAAGATGTGGTTTATTAGATGTTATTAAAAGAAATTGTATCTCACTTCCGGGCTTTCATTTAGACAGATATATAGATTAGCAAGATCACATAAACCATCTCTTACACAAAATCAGCATTGCTCGTTGTCGTATCCGAGCACTGGTGAAGGGATTTTCTGTAGATACACTTATATTGGTATACTAATTATATTGTAACTCTTTTTGGGAATATAAATTATTAATATGGTGCAGCTCAGTAGAAAGAAAGAAATATTTGTTGTGCAAAAGCAGGTTATATGCATGATTTCTAAAACACAGAGCAAGCACTTCAGCAAATATATTTCAGAAGACTGAGGATATTAAACCTTCCTTGTATGTATATATTCTTAATCTAAAAGTCCTTTGTACGCACAAGGTCTTCAGCTTAAACAATTTAATGGAAATAATATTCCCATGAGTCCTTATGAAATAGTGAAGCACAACATTAATATAATTTTGAACCGAACTAATACTCAGTGCCTCATATAGTGCTAGTGTTTTCGTAGGACGCGTTTCTTTAGGACGTTCAACGGCAGTTTTACACAATTTACACAATTACATCATTGAGAACAAAATTTGAAGGAAGTGATTAACTAAGAGTTAAAAAAACACTATCACGGGGTTCACAATCGTATATACCCATTCTCAACAACTTGTACACTAACGGTGTGACTTCCAGTTCAAATAAGCCACGTATAAGGCCACCATCTACACGGGAGAGCGGATGTAGCCAAACAAGACATACCTAATGCCATCTGCTGGGTACACATAAAAGCGTAGTTCCATTCCCATTAGGGTTGGCATTAATGTATGCTTCTGCTTCTGACGACCGTAAGATCACACCGTTAGGCCAACGTAAACTGTTCTTTGTAACAAATATATACAAGAACTACTTTTACTGCGGTTATCAATTTCAACTCATCATAAAACGATCATACTGAAATTCCTTTAATGATCCCTTAATGCCTACTAAACTTCCTTATTACCCTGGCATGTAGGTACACGACATTAACAATAGAATATGTTGCACGTCATTAGCGGTAAATATGTGAGTGGAACCCAAACGACTTTTGTCGCTTGTCAGTTTAGTCGATCTCTCTCTCTCTCTCTCATCCTCTCTCTTCTCTCTCTCTCCTCTCTCATCTCTCTCTCTCTCTCTCTCTCTCTCTCCTCTCTCCTCACTCTCTCTCTCTCCCTCTCTCTCTCTCTCTCTCTCTCTCATCTCTCTCTCTCTCTCTCTCTCTCTCTCTCTCTCTCTCTCTCTCACACACACACACACACACACAAACACAAACACACGAAAATGGAGGGACAATAATTGAGAGAGAGAGAGAGAGAGAGAGTGAGAGAAGAGAGAGAGATGAGAGAGAAGAGATGAGAGAGAGAGAGAGAGAGAGAGAGAGAGAGAGAGAGAGAGAGAGAGAGAGAACCGCTTGCTATCTCACATATATACAAGATAACTTACCGCAAAATATTTCTTTTTCAGTTGCCTGTTGATATATATTAATGGTGTAATATTTTGGACGTACTGCAATAGTTCCTTTATTTCAGATTAGGAAACACGTGGAGCGAGTAACTTATCATTCTTACTTCCATATTACCTTATTCTTAACTCATGTTTTTCTAACAACTAATTCAACTTATAAATAGGTATATTACACGACGATGCAATTTTAAATTCAATTTGTTTGTTTGGACTGGGTTCGCGAATGGTGAATCTTTACTCAAGTTATTATTCAAAACTTCCCGCCTTCCCGCCTTTTCACCTTCCCTTCTTCCCGCTTTTCTTTCTTCACATTGTCTATATTTATCTGAAATAGGGGACCAGTACATTTTTAATGAAAGTACGGTATCGAAGTTTTGGATAGAATGCAAATCGTTCTATATCTGCTAGTACGTGGCAGACTTAGTAGAAAGCTGGGTACGTTGCTCTGCTCCCCTACCTATTTCAGGGCAATCCACGTAAACATTTGCACAAATTCTATTATTGCTAATTATTTGAACGTGCAAGTGAAACAGAACTTATCAGCCTTGATGCGATAGTACAAAACTTATAGAGCTGGTTGCTATACGTTGGTTTTGATAGTCGCTCCCTTTATGTAACAAAATGCCAATTAGATACGATTTGACAGGCATAGGTATAAGGATTAGGAAATTCGAAGGAAGAACATGTCAGAAATGGTTGATTCACTAAACGGTTTTTTTCCACGCGACGTAGGTACATATTTGTGCAGTAATACCGGTACTATCTCTTACCGTTTACCAGTCATGTAGGTCATTTAGGGTACGGATGTCTTCAGAGAACATATGGCAATCATTCAAGAAATACACTTTAATTGCCAAGAAATAAATTAGCAAATTTAATTTAATTTCACATTATCAAAAGTTTATCAGAAAATCAAAATATTTTATAAATGTTAGATGTAAAGGTACTTCGGTACCAAGAGATTTTCTTGAGGATCTTGGTGTTGCATTCAGGGAAGTTCCTGAACTTATTACAGAAGTTACTAGAGACTCCCTTTTGTGGTCTCATACTGATAAAGTTAACCATGTACATACACATCAACAGAGATGGAGGGATTTTGGGAAAGACTACCACACATTTAAAAATTTCTATTCAGAATATCAGATGACCTCAAAACGTGCATTTCCGTAGATACTTCGACAAGTTATTTTTGTCTGAAGTGCATAGCTAGCCTGTGTAACTATGAAGTGGAGAAAGTAAAAATGTCGAGTTAATTTTGCATTAGCAGAGATTTTACATTCAAACAAGTAGTAAAGAATAGCGTGGAAACTGTTAATACTTCAAAGTGTACTTTATTAAAATAATGAGTTTTAAATTTATTGTGAACTCATTTTTGTATATTTCTATTGCTGTACCTATTATACAAAATCAGGAAAAGGGGAACTGCGCGTTATGCCCGTCTAGTGTTTTATTGAATCCCTCGCATTCTTCATGTTTTCATCAAGCTTTCCCTTATTTCTGAATACATGCCTAATATTTTGTTTGCCCAGTTCGGTAGGGTTGGTGGTAGCGTGGCTGCCTCAACTTCAAGAGATCTCAAGTTCGAATCTGGGTGATGGCGAGTTATTTCGATAAGAAATTTTCCAGGGGTTACCCTTATCCGAAAGCCGAATGTCATTTAACTCTAAGCTCTCTGCAGTTAATGATCACCTGAGCATCCTTTCCCTCATTCCATTCTTTGTCAAATATAAATTAATGTTGGTGGACGTAAATTAAAAAATGCATGTTTTGCACAAAGGGAATATGAGTATACCGAGTCCTTACGGGGTAGTCAAGTCCTTAACGAGCTGGTCCCTACACGGACACACAGCTTTGAAATGTCTCACTCTTTGCATTGCCTAGAGATAAAAAAAGGTTCGAATAATAACTTCAGTTTTAAAAAGTAAAGGAATTGAATAATTCAAATAAATAGCAAGGATATCTGGAAAATGGTTTACTACAGAAAAGAAAAACATCCACGAACATTAGCCCCTACCTTCCCCGTACGACTGCACAAACATAAAAACAATCACATGTGACGTAAGCAAGTAAACATCAGGATCCTCACACTGTAAGAAGGAACACAGGAGAACAACCAGTTTCCTGATGCAACATGTATTTATTTAACTTGGCCAACATCCTGCACATATATGTAATAAACATTAGTCTCTTTTCGCTTTGGCTGTTATTATTATACAACCTTAAAGCTAAAAAACGTCCAGAAAGAAATAAAAGATGATAAATATAAGAGACAAATGTTGTTGAACACAACAATAAAAATACACTACCTAGGTATACTATGCATCTGCCCCTGTAATGATTGATTAATAAAAATAAATGTACAGAATCAACTAACGTAACAGCCAGATTTAGGAATAAATAAACAACTAAATTAGACCGCTGCTGTGGGAAATCAAATGGGACAGGTCTTGTAGCTAATGTGCATCTTACAGACAAAATATTGCAGAGGGCTGCCAATAAAAAAGCTAAAATGGAGAAGTAGTAAATGCGTGAAGCCAATCCTCGCAAAACAAAAGAAAGAGAACGTGATATTATCGAAATTCCTTATAAAATTTATAAAATTTTATTTAAAGAGGTATAATATAAAAATACATAATATAACAATTCTATAAAAATCCTAACTGTATCACAATTATATCACTGTATTTACACTTTGAGGCAAATTTTACTGCATTAACTTTCCCCCTTATTAAATGAAACGCACACAGCGAAACCCGAGAATTGTATATTCAAAATACAGTTAAATGTATGCGCAAACACGTGTTCAACCAGAACAGAAGGAAGAATGAAAACTAAGTGAACATAGTGTGTAGTATAAGCGGAGGAAAACCCACGATAAGGAAAGCGTAACCAGAATGATTGAGAATTGTACTACTGTAAGACCAACAAGGAAGGCATACAAGGCAATCGCAACTTACCCAGGTTCAGGAAGAGCCAAAAAAGAATACCGGTACACCAAGCACCAGAAAAGGTAATCTATCTGCTTCTCCTGCTCATGCTCAACAGCACACACTCCAAAACTCGTGTCTAACCGACCTAGCCAGCCACAACCGGGCAACCAATACACAGCCGCCAGCGTGTCCCGGATAAATTGTACGCTCAGAAAACTGAACGCGCCGGGCCAGAGAGAGTAAACACCACGTGTCCATCCTGGGTAAGGCTAAGCACTCGGTGCAACATCAAAAATATACCCATTTGGTTACAGGGAACTCACAGCATGTATTTCTACTGAACTCTCTGAATTGAATTGAGGAGAATGTAGGTAATATATTTTCTAACTACCATAAACTACTATCCTTCAATAAATCAACTTTCTGACCTTTTACTAAAATGCTCCTTTTTACTGAGGTGGCCACAAAGGGCATATATCGGTTGATAAATCGGCATCGAAAATTTGGATGGAATATAATTCCTCCCCTATTTATTATGTATGATAGAGGAGACATAAAGTATAAAATAAATTTAAAGTTACAAAAAAGAACCTGGCAGTTGAAAATACAAACCAGTGCTAAAGAATTGTGCGGAAAATGATATTGGTCTAAAGGTAAGTTTGCATATTTAGAAATTTATTTTTATATATAGCTATATAATTGCAAAATAGAACTTTAGTTTCATTCTGATACAAATTATGAACAAGCGATACATATGTTATCCAATATCCCAGAATTTTAATGCATAATAATTTCATAAATAAAGGAACTGGCACTGCTTAGTCGAATTGGATATATATAGTCTTCCCTATGTTACTCATTGTGCTAAATCTCATTGGAGAGATTGTTAAATGTTGTTCTTTGTTTCAGTGCATGGTGCGGAAGTGTACCGTTTAGGCTGCGCCGAATGTTTTTCCGTCTCACGCAGAGCTCAGGACCGAAGTGCTCTTATTAGATAAATCTACTTTCTGCCATCAATTTGAATTACCCCCACTCTAGGTATTTTTGGAGTTTGTAAAGTCACATAATGAATATCAATTTTCTGTTAGCTGCTAACTATCCCCACTTGAGATCAGTGCTCAGAAATTTAAGTTTCGGATCTAACATCAGAGACGCTTTCTCTAACGTTTCGCATGTAAAAACTTATGCGAAAGCATGCGCTCTGGCCGTCGGTCAAAATCTTATAGCCTGTTGTCAGAAGCACGCATGATGTTTTAACACATGGTTGGTCCCCGACTGGATGACACCAAATTTGTTTTGAGGGCAAAACAAACAAGAGAGTAGGGTTGTTAGTTTACAGGGATTGCAAAGGGAGGTTACTGACATTCGTAGAGCGCCCGGTCGCTGTGGCCGTCTCTGGAGTATACGCTAGTATTCTGGCATATATCTATTCTGGTATACGTCATTTATTTATATTTATGGTTTGAGTTAATGTCCTTCTGATATCAAGTTATGTGTCGTCTCAAAGTTCCTAGTTGACAGGGGCTGCATAAATGTTTATTACTAATAACGGACCACCAGTACATATGTGTACCCCAGAGGTCTATATAAAAGAATGTATAAGAACTAAGGCATGCCGAGGACAGACAAAGTAGGAAGGCGAATCTACAGTGCAGCATTCTGATTGGTTCTCCAGGATCTGGAAATTTTAGGTGAGCGCCCCCACTTTCTTTGTCAGGAATGCGGCGCTGTTTATGGAACTATGTTGATATAAATTGTTTTTAATGGAATCCTCATTATTTGTTTAGTATGTCACCTGTCATAAATCTACAATAATTATTCTCACGCTTGCTATGATTAATTATGTACGTATATTGTCATCCTCATTATTATTGGTATCATTTATTCCCATATAGGACGTGGTTAGTGTTTTATATCCTGCCTAAACAAAGTAAATCCAATGTGAAGGTTAACACATAGCGACTGGCATTAAGATTACTGACTAAATTCTACTGTCTACTGAGAGTCTACTGCACTGTCCTACATTCAGTGTAGTAGAAGCTACTTTAAAATTCAGAATACACGAAAAGAATAAACAGAGAATAAGTAAAACAACGAAGGTGTTAACTAATTTTTGCGAACTCTTGTAGTAATTGTTGAAGAACATGTGTAGAAATTAATGCGAACTAAATTTATGGGTATGACAATACATGGGAAGAATGAAAACTATGTGATTCAAGACCAAATCTCAAACTAATTCATTACCAACTGACTGTTATATACGTGCCTTGCCTCTTTCGAACTTTTTCGAAATAGATTTGGAGGAATCTTACAAACGTCCTATACAACTATGACATTTATAACAAGCAACTTCAAATGTTTTGTTCATTACAAGCGGATGGAATTTTTAACAAAATCTTTAAGTTAATTTTTTAATTGTTTAAATTTTCAACATAGAAGTTAAGAAGAAATGGAATAAAACAATGAAATGAATTCGCGATAATTACACATATCACTTCATTATAGCGGACTTCCTTTCTCAAACTGAACCATTTGTACGTCCATTATTGTGTTCATTTACACTACTGCAACTATTTTTTTATCCTAATTAAATACGAAGTCAAGCCTAAACTGAACCTCAGTTATTAAAGTTACAGTATCCTGTAAAACTACTGCAAATTACAATCATCTATCACTGCTTCAAATATTACATGTAGGGCCATCTATAGAGGGCAGTATACAGTAGGTGAGCTGTTGTATCTCCTAGGGGGAAGGAATACAGTTAAAAGAACCTTTGCTGTTATATATATATATATATATATATATGTAGGCCCACCTCGGTAGCGTAGACGGCAGCCTGTCTACCTCACGTTCAAGAGGTCCCGAGTTCGGATCTCGGTCAGGGTGAGCTACCTGGATAAGGTTTTATCCGGAGTTTTCCCTTATCCTTAAAGACGAATTTAAGGTATCTCTAAGCTCCGTGGACCCTGAACACATTTGAGTATCATTTCACTCATCTCATTCACCGTCCGATATGACAACGTTGGAGGACGTCAAATTACAATATGTTTATATCGGTATATGAATGTACTAATGTCATAATACTTTCTCTATCTACTCTACTACAGAGGACTTTGCTACCTCTAATCCAAGTTTAAGATTAAATATTTACAGATGTAGTTTCATTAACATTTCGTTGTATATATTTGAGTGCAAATATGAAGTAATAGCTAAATGTTAAAAATGTGGGACGTAGTGTTTCGGCTTACTAATTCACACGATACTACAGCAGACGCAAGAATGGATCTTAGCATTATCAAGATAGAAGAGCTTTGAACATTACACAAGAAAATCGTCAATGACAAAGAGAACTGGCTCAAATAAATTATTTGTTTTAAGCACATGTGCATTATTTCAGTCGTGTAAATAAGTAGTGTGTTCTCCGGTTTGATCCCAGACGTGATAGCTGGGGAGCAGATTTATAGGCACTAAAAGTGTGTTAAATAGACAGGCAAAAATGCACTAAAATGTGCCAAATAGACACTTAAGTAAGCACTAAATCTTTGCTAAGTATACACTTAGAAATACACAATTTTAGTATAATGGCTCTTAAAATGTACTATAGCAAGATGGCAGTCATCGAAACATACGCAGCAACAAATTCACTAAACACTTACTATTTTGCGTTTCCTTATGAAAAATAGTTACACATTTATTCCAAATTCCATGGCTCACATCAAGTTAAAATAACATACATTGTCTTATAATTAAAATACATATAAATCCACAACACTAAGTAAGATCCATAATGTGCAGACAGGTGTGAAGTCATTATGTCAAAAATCAAAACATGTGTTTTGCGGAGGAGCTTAAGGGTGCAAATTGAAATATCTGAAGCTTTTGTTAGATTTTTTTTCAGATTTATATCATTTATATCTGTGGACGATCAAGAATGGAATAGTACCAAGTTTCAGCTTTCTAGTTACCATAGTTTCCGAGGCATTATCAGTTTACTTCTAAATTACAGGCATTTTTCTAACTGTCCCACATATTGTAATTTAAAAAAAAAGATTGATGTATAAGTTTCTTCACCCATTTTAACCTAATAATGACCTGCACCTATGTGAAATATTTGTCGTCGCCATATCAACGAAGGTAAAGTATAACCCTACCTATTTAGCAATTTCTATTTTCCTAAGCGTTTTCAATAAGAGGTAAGCATTATAATCCTTTTGAATACAAATAACAAAATCACAAGAAATAAAAATGGATACAAATAATATGCAGTCGCTGTTACAGGTATGTCTAGAATTTCATATAGAATGATAGAAAGCTGCATCCTGTAAAACATTTTGAAGTTAAGAAAATGTAGAAAATATGGAAGCTGAGAAATCTGAGGTTAAGATTACGTAATGACAGCTACAATACAGAGGTGGGGTTATTTAAATAATCATATGATTTTTTCTGTAGCGCTAATAGTAAAAACAACCTTTATATTATTGAAGTATGTCTATATTGATTTTTAGACAAAAATACTAAATTTGGTATTGCTGTAAGTTTTGGGGCAATTTGTCCAGGTATTTCTCCTTAATAGGAACGATTGTTAGAAAGATAAGAAACTCACAACTTCATCACAGCAATCTTAATATCACTTAAAATGATGTCACAAGTGTCAGAGAGATACAAAGCACAGAACAAAAGTTAAATAAAAGCTAAAGCTAGAGAATTCTAGTTTTAATAATAAAAAACCTAAATGCCCTGTTGTCGTCTAAGAACAAATAGTATAGCGCAGATATTTATTAAGCGTTTTCCGTTCTTGCAAACAAAATTACAGCAATTAGGGCATCGTGAAAATAATTCTCGTACCTATTTTAATAAAGGTACTTATGTAAACCTTTACACAAACCATTACAATTTATTGGTCTGTTAGTTTTTGTAATTTACGTCCTCCAACGTTAAGTGAAATCGGACAATGTATGAAATGGGTGAAATGATGCTCAAATGAGCCCAGGGTCCATAGAGCTTAGAGTTACCTGACATTCGTCTTTGGTCCGTAGTTTCATTTTCAGAGTTGGAAGCAACACCGGAAGCAATATATATATATATATATATATATATATATATATATATATATATATATATATATATATATAAAACACTAAGGTGTGTAGCCTAGGTAATTAAGAGCTGGCCTTACAGGTTTAAGTTGTAATCTGAACAGAGTCCGGGAGTGGTGATTTTAAGATTGGCTAAAACAACAGCTTTATGTCACTGGATTTACACACATGTAAAAAATCTTACTGGAGTAAATTCCTACTGAGCAGCGGTACTGATTGTGACCTGATATGATTGTTAACAATTGACATCATCAATAATTTAATTAATAATCCCTCCCCCAAGTATTACTATTAGCTCGAGAAGTGAGCCTTTACACCAGCACAAAAATATCATGGTACTACTTTGAAACAGCTAAAGAAAATACACGTAACAAAATTGTGAAATCCAGTACACTGAGTTTGCAAAGCTGTACTTATGAGCTTCAAATATATAATATTCTAATCAAGATGAAATGCGTTAGACAGACTTGTTTAAAGATTCAGACCAGTTTAAAGCTAAATCCAAAGTCGCATCATGTGATGAAGAAAGCTTTGCACTAGGCAAATTTGGGCTTTACTTTGGAAAACTGAAAACATTCATTTTCTCTTCTTTCGGTTCTCCTCAACATACTAATTTGCACATGCTTAGACTTTCAGGGCCAGCCTTAATCCAATAGAATGCATTTCCCGGATTTGCGGGCCATGGTCCAGAGGATGAAAATACTCCTGATGTTTCGCTCATATTTTCGAGGAGCATCTTCAGAGGATTCTAGCGGTGTACTTGCTACTTGCCAGAGCGTGCCATTTTGTTTAAAGGGGCATTTGAGTCAATGTTTTTGTGTTTCTTAGGGCTTCATATATTCCGTTTTTGGCAGAACGTTTTCAGGCGTAGAATTAAAGTTTCCTACCAATTCTTTTTGGTTGCAACTTCGCCTGATATTTTTTATCTGAATGTTTACATTAAATGCTAGTGAGTGGACGGTGATGTCTTTGAAATTTGCTCTGATTTCCAGTGTTCAAGGTAACTTTGCGATAGTGAGTTATCATTAGATACAAACATTATAAAGTCCTCTGTGCCCAAAAAGGGCACTCTATTGACTTTCTTTACTCAAATTTGCACTAAAAGCTGGTAAAACTTTTATGCTTCCATCTGCTTTATTTTTATTGACATATACATTTGCCAAAAGTTATCCTTATGTATCCAGTGGGATTATATAAGGAAAATTTGGCTTGTACAATAGAACCATGTTTTAAGAGCATCTTGTTACGTTATGATATTAATTCACCATTGTTTTAGCATGACCAAGAGATAAAAAGCTAACGGCATTTTTTTATCTCAGAAAAGTCGGAAAAAGTTTTTCCTTGCGATATCTTTGAAGATAAACAACAACAAATTCTTCGTAATGTTTCTTCGTGGCCATTTGGTAGGTAGAGTTTCCTTGAATTAGATTTATATAGGGCATCAAAATTCTTGTACCTCACGAGGTAAGCTTTACTCTCGGGATTGTCCTTTTAATTAGACAAATATCCGTCTCAATAAATTTGTGTAAAAATGTGTGTGGTATAATTAATGAAAATATTTCTTTTTTTAATTTTGAGTGAACTCATCATTAGCTTATAGTTAACTATGCAGTAACAACATTAATTGTTAGAATTAGAGTCAAGATATCGAGTCCAAATAGACTACACTACATAACACCCGAAAGTGTTTTATAGTAAAACAAAACCGTACAAATGATCACAAAAGTGAAACAACTGGATTGCACTGCATAAAACAAAAAAGGTGTATTTCCTTCACACAAGAAAGTAGTGAAACAATCGTTTACATCTAGCGGCGTTGGCATTCAGTTTATTTCCGAGTACAACTCCAAGTTGTACTATTCCCTTTAAGTCTGTATATTTGACAAAAGAAACTACAATACAACTCTTTTAAAAATATAAATAAAAACCAAACTGTCAAACCACTACATTGGAAGTTGAATGAAGTGATGCTCAAATGAACGCAGGCTCAGTAGAGCTTAGAGCGCTGCAATCCTTATTACGGTTACAAAGTATAGAACTCAAATTCTTTTTAATGTTTCCGTGTTTAGTTAGATCACCTGGGATTAAACTATTTCGGAATTTACTAGGGATATTATCACGTCACGGGCGTTCACTACTTCTATAATAAGTCGTGATGAACAGCGTGTAAGGCAGCTACTTGGTCTACCGCAGAAATTTCGTCCATTAAGTCGCGCAATGTCACAAGAACATACATTTGTCACTAAGAATCACTTATCGTGGCAAATAATTCGTTACGGTTATTCATTTCCATTCCTTTATCTCTCATCATTGTTAATTTTAATGATAATACATTATTTTAATAATTTCAATAACATTTTGACCATTCAGTTAAAATATCTGTACATTTATAACTTCCTACATGTTGGAAATCCTATTATGTATTATTACTGAATATTTAATAGTAATTAAAACACATTTTAATATACATTAATTGTCTATTGGCCTGGTAGGAGGTCAGGGTTTACCTCTAGTAACACTTTAACTGTTTATTTTCAGGTTATGGTCGGGATTATTTCTTACTGCTATTACACTGAATGCACTTAAATTTGTTAATTTTGTTTTAAATGCGCTTTAGTTCTAACTAGAAATATAATGTTTAGTGTTAGGTAAAGATATATTTGTCTTTGTGTTATATATTAGGAAAGCTTACTGTAAATTGTTTTAATTTTCGGTATATATTTATCACATCACTAATATTTTGAGTTATTAGTCTTCATTCAATCAGTATTTTATTTGTTTTATAGAGTTCACATTGTTTGGTTATCTATTATCCGAACATAAGGTCTTATAATTTCGGAATATTAACTCAAGTAGGGGATGTAGCTATTGCGTGAATATTTGAATATAAAATTATATTTATTGTTTAGATTGTATAATAGACCTTTAATTTCATTATCAGCGGTAACAGCAGGGATAGTACTGACGTAGTACACCCACTGCACCTTTTCTACTATTGTGCAAACACTTATTTCTCTAATGAAGGCTTCGCGGATGTTCAGCCGTGACAGGTTCCTAAAGGAGGCCATGGAGTTTACAATGGTCGAAAGCTTGACGTATATTATTTTCACACGGCTGATCACCCGCGAAGCCTTGATTAGTAGTGCTCGCCGTGAAAGCTTCATACTTATTTCTCTATCTACTTTAAGATGAACATTATCTTATTGTAGTTATAAGGGAATACTGTAGACTTTCATTGATGGTCAAATGTATCTAAATGGTTGTCTAGGAGACGTATTTGAAATTTTATTCTAATTGTATTTTTTTTTTCTTTTTGCTATTTTAACTCAGCTTGTCTCAGCGTTCTAAGATCCCGATTGCACCTTTCCATTTCATACACATACGGGTCTTATTTGAAAATACCCTTTAATTTAGAGAACATCAAAACGTATAGGTATTGCCACCGAAGGCTCTGTATTGAATTTTTGGACATTAACACAATACGTTCCACATTCAAGTACATAATAAGGACTTTCACGTTTAGAAAATATAACAATTTTGGAGTATAACCAAGAGTAAATCTGAAACGGTTGTCCTTACAAAATAAAGCGTAAAATGTAAAGCGTAAAATGTAGCAGAGATAAATTGTATGTTGTAACAAGATCTACATTCTATGTGTCGCATGATTTTGTTTATCTCTTACACTTTACAGTTATGGAAAGTGATTCAGAATGAAAGGAAATTTTTACGACATTCCCAGCAGATAAACAAACTTATTTCATTTGTCATGAAGATGTTTTAAAATATAGATTAATTAAAATCATTAGATCCAATTTTTTATATAACCTGGATATTCTAAAATGCTACAATTAAAGGGGGAGTTTGTTATTGGGAGACTTGCTTGAAAGTCTTGCTTGTCGTCCTTCAAACGAAACTTACACATAACTTTGGTATTTAACCTACTTTCGCGTATTGAGTTTCGATGAGAGGATTTTCTCCATATTCAGGTGTTCCAAAGCTATACATTTCCAATGGATTTTCGACATTGAATTTTTGGCTACAATGAAACTCTGCAGAAAGTACTATTTTAACGCTGAAATAAGGTCGAACGTTAAAGCGGTACAAACTTGCAGTTTAAATATTCCGCGTGTTTCCTGACTGACTGCGATTACAGCGACACGCCGTTTCGTAAAACAGCAGGTACACGTAGAATAAGACAGATGACGCACAAGTCGCAATTGCAAGTTTTATAGCATTGAAACTTAGTTATTTAGCACAATTTGCAACATATTGAGACAGTAATGTATTATTTCTCTGCAAAGTAGCTGCGAATGTTAACTATGGTATTTGAGAGGTACATTCACCAAAATATTTTATATAGGTGGAAAAGAAGCATTGTGTTTCAGAACTAAAGTCTACACAGAGCTGTATAAGTAAAACTAGTTAAATCTTCTTTCCTGCGTATTTTAATTCTCATCCTACCAGCCATTCTTGTTGTTGGCATTTAAGAGATTTTTTGAATAACTCTAGTACGCTTTAAGCACATTGAGCCACTGTCATAAAAATCAAAAGCATTAATTATTCCTTGTCTCTCCAAATGGCTATTTTCCGCATTATATCAGTAGAATGGATTTGGGAATTAATATTCGCAGCATTAGAACCATTATTCTTTTACTTGTACTTAAATTAATAATTGGAAACATCTGTTCATCTGAAGTACCGTACGCTTACATAAATCTTGAGGCAAGTATATCAATTTTGTGCTATTTATTATGTATGCCTTACTTTACTCAAAGTTATTGAAGCTGGAACCTTTCCCCAACAACGTGGTCTTCAATACCAAATATTGATTGATCTGCTATTTTTCACAATGACCCATTAAAAATAAAAGCAAAAGGCAAACCTTTAATTAGGGTTACTATAATTGACAACAACGCCTCTACAAGACTTGCGTAATAACAGGTGGGGAGATGAAAGTTACTTCACAATAAGAAATCAATCTTTCGAAATCTAATTATATATCCTGTCGTATATTTAGTGTCGGCTCCCAAATGTTTGATTCGTGAAGTTCAAGTTAGTTACTTAACCGCTACCCAAGGTAGTGGTGAGGTCAGACTCCCAGTTAACATCTAACCTGAGATCACAATACTGTCCAATTCTGGGATTATCTCTATTAACACTTCAGTGTTATATTGAACTAAACATATTACACGTGACTAGGTATACAACATACAGTTTATAATCTAGGGTAAAATCTTTTACACTTTTACAAACACCCTTAACGTATCATTAAAGTCCTGAACGAGAACAAAGTAGCTGAGAAAGTCTTAAAAACAATGTTTCTCATAGATACAATGGCAGGGTAGGTGACAGAGGAATGGTGCCGCGAAGAACGCTAAAGAAAACGTAGGTTATGTCCCAGTGGATTAGCTACCGGAATGTAGTGAAGGAAAGAAAATTTCTAACCTAATATATGAAATAGTTAATCATCCTTCCGTTCAGGTTTTTCCTGTATTTTAATGTACCAATTATTATATCGATACTATAGTCGTTTCATCCCACTGTTCCCGACAACGTTTATCTATGTTTTGAATGTTGTTAATATTCTCCCCGTTTCTGAGTCAATAAGCACCTTACCTTAAACAGAGGATTGTTCTCTCAGATATCTCTCTGATTTTCGATTCTGGTTTTCAGCATTTAGATAAATAAATAAATTATAAAATTCTTAAACCGTCATATTAGAAAATTAATGACGTGATACTCAAATGAGTTCAGGCTCCAAATAGTTTAGAGCACTGCCATCCTTATTGCCCTTACAAAATATAGAACTCAAGTACTTATTAATGTTTCCGTGTTTATTTAGGTCATCTTCCAAAATTTTCCGAAAAGCAAACCAAGAATTTTGTATTCCACATGCGAATATGGACTACAAACGCGTAAAATATACAATAGCTTTCAGGTATATCGATTAGCTGGACTGTATTGCTAACATAGTTATCCATTTTGTATTTGAATTTTTATTTTTCAGACAATGGTAATCTTCTATATGTACAGTAGTTTTAATATTTTGTGAATAAGAGGCATCATGTCTTTGTAACTTGTCCTGAAGTACTGCATATCATTAAATAAAGTGTACACTTTTCTTTAATTTATCCATTATTATGTTCAATTTGAATTGGAAGAGACATTTTGTGGTAAGTTAAGTAAACATCTGAACAATATTTCTCTTGCAATTGCATTTTGCTGGGGAATACTGACATTCCCAGACTGTGAGACTGAGTTGGAGTGGTCTCCTGATGACATTATAAGATGACTTACACCTGTCTTTGCTGTCATTAATACACACCCAGGTTGTACGTCAATAAGTAATAAATAAATGTAATAAGTGCGTAAATCGGCAATTTTGTAAGTGACAACACCTCAAACTCATTTAAGGTCATTCTGGTCGTAACGTTATAGTTTGAAAATCTCATGTGTTTCGTCATATAACTTTCTAAACTCTTGTAAGAATTGGCTTATGACATTGTTAATAAATTAGTGATGTTAAAGATAAATGACTTGACTTCCAAACCAATTGAACTACAAAACCTGCAATGTGCTCATTGGGTTGATAACCTCGGAATCTGAACTTCATTACCACAGAAGGAACAGAAACTACAAATATTTAGAAGTTATTGTAGATACAGAGCAAATACGCAAAAATCATATAAAACAATTGCAAAACATGCACAGCAAAGACTAACAATGCTCAAAAGAATGGCAGGCAGCAAATGGGGCAACTCAAAAGAACCTTAAATATAGCATATAAATCGTATATAAAACTAGCCGACCAGGCGATGCTCGTGGCGCCTGTAAAAGTTGTCTGAACATATCTATCCAAATAAAACAACTTCCGATTAGTTAGTTATTTATTCTACAATTGGCAGTTAAGTTTACATACAACATAGTTACAACTTATTTAATAAACACAATTGTTAATGATAAACAATATCCTTTGTCTTTTACTGTGGTGTGTAAATATACAAGGATTAAGCTTTTACGATGCTATTGGCTTTCTTATTCCATTCTCTTTGCATGGTCAAAACATAAAATGCGAATAACTACTTACCATTTGAGAAAAGTATAAGTAACGGAAAACTCATACCAGTAACAAGGAACCTTTCAGAAATGGATCACTCATAAAAGAATTAACAAGCGTTATAATTTTCTAGTTAAATATAGCAGTTAATCGGGATTCTTTATGCTTTATATATTACGATTATAAGTATTTCGTATGCTTTTCCACTTATATAAACCTTTTTAAAAGCAATAGTACTTTAGATGCTATTTGCAGAAAGAAAATATATAGAAGTTTCAATATTCATAAAAAGATCTGAAAAAGCCTGTATTTTAACAGGTCAACATTCTTTGAAAATTTTTCTGTGTTAACAATAATATTTGATGAGAGAAATATTTGAATATTTGTTAGCCGTATTTTTGGAAGCACGATGAATATAAGTAATAAAGTGACCTTTCCTGTTTGATTTCTACTGAAAGACAGACGGTCCAGGGAAAGACCCACACAAACACACTACATCGATCAAATAAATGTTTAGGGGACTTTGAAGCGTGTATTTTAAGTGAAATATGGTATCCAATGTTTGGGCGGAATACAATACCACTTGTGCCTACTATGTACGTAATAGAGAAAGTAAAACTGAACACAGTCATGCAGTGTCATGAACAATATCTTAATTTCTTTACTAGTTACTTGCAATCCACGGAAATGACTTGAAAATGTTGCAGCGCGGTATTACCTTCAGTTGCGAGTTTGTTCCTAGACTTACACTGAAAATCCGAAACGTTCACTTAACACAACTGCATTGTGATTATTTCTGACATCTGTAAAGTCTAAAACTGTTTCTCCCTCTTTGACATAACGAGTGACATTGGAAATTTGGGAGAATTTTGCTGCACCCAACGTTTCTTCCAGCATTAAATTAATAGTTATTTATGGGGTTTGAGGGTTAAGTTGAGGATTATTAGCGAGTAATCACTTCATCGCCTGAGGCATTACACATCAAATCTCGCTAGTCCAATACGTAATTTTATCCATTACCAATTAAAGATGGACTTGAATTTAAGCTTTTCTTTATCTTTATCACGTCTACTGAAGGTTAAAGAATAATCCAAATAAAGGAAATACCCCAATTCTTTCTATTTATGGTCATGAAACAGTATTCGAAAGAAAAAATCTGCAAGAAAGACGAATAGTACACAAAACTGATTCTAGAGCGTGCTACTCGCTATTTGTTAAGGCAAATTTATTTCCAGCTTCCATGTATTAGAGTTTAGACCAAACGCTTTCTAACACTACCATCCTAAGGGTATCCTGGAGGGTCAATTGCAGGCCGGTGTTGCAGATGGCTGCTATTATCGATTTGATGCTAATGGTTGCCAAATATCCCTAATTTCCCGAACATTGCTCTAACTAATATTACATGCACTATTAATAATACTACTGGTACTATTGCTAGTACTATTACAATTACTATTAAGCTGCGCCATAACTGAGTGGTTACACAGCACCACCCTCATCAGCAGAGCTCCACTCTCACTCTTGTTTATAATTCTTGTTTGTCTACAACTATTTCCATTCATTAATACGTATATACCCGACGATGCAAGGGAAACTTATTCGACATCTTTTGTTCCCTGACTCAATGATTTGCGGTTAGTTAATTTGCCAATAGCTACAGAGTCCTATGTTGAATATTTCATACAAAAGTGCAGCGTTCTGACACATATGCTTGAATATTGATCACTATAGCAAATATTGTGATAATTATTTAAATATATTTCCCTACATATTTTTTTGCTTTTTTGGGGGGTAATTTACGTCCTCCAGCGTTAAGTCATATCGGACGGTAATTAATTGGGTGAAATGATGCTCAAATGAGTCCAGAGTCCATGGAACTTAGTTACCCGACATTCATCTTGAAGGATAAGGGAAAACCCTGGACAACTCACCCTGACCGAGATTCGAACTCTGGACCACTTGAAGGTGAGGCAGACATGCTACCACCACGATACCGAGGCGGGCTATTTCCCTACAGATTAGTTTGTATAATCCACCGTAGGTCATAACGCACGCTATAGCTATGACGTATTATCTGTAATATGTCATATTGTCATATTTCAACATCGACTATCACCCAAGTATACAGGGAGATCGGCACCCGGTAACACAGAGGTAAACAGAACAGTAGAAATACCGCAAGTTCTGAAAGTTTCCCATTCTTCTGCCTCTAGAACATTCTTGAAATCTCATCAAGATCATACAGACAATAAGATAATAAAGTTAAGTCAGCTCTTGTGTTTAATTCCCAATCGGTGTCTTTGCAATGTCGTATGTATTTGATTACGTCGTGCATCATTAACAAAATCAAAAGAAAATTGTGCATATTAAATCCTTTAAAGGTTTGTCGCTCTGTGATCCTTTGACATTCTGTTCTTTTTACATGACCAGAGCATAAAACACACACACATACACACATACGAACACATACACACACATACACACATACACACATACTCACAAAAACACACATACACACAGCATAAAAACACATACACACATACACACATACACACATACACACTCAACTTGGACACAGAAGGACACATGCGGATACCTAGAAATTTACACGGACAATTTTCTTTAAAAAAAAGACCTTTTAATTTACTGGACATCACAACTCAGTAAAATTACTATGTCGAAGTTGTGGGTAGAGAGCCTTACCTTGTCTACCTCTTATAGATACTCACTATAAATTAGTGCCGGTTTTTTTAAGAAAAACCGTTATTTGAAACGTGTTCTGAGAACCACGGTTGTAGAGAAGAGATCTAATGACTCGTATTTAAACAGATACAATAGAAGAATTAACAACTAGTTGTGGAATAGTCGATGATATCCTGGACGGCTGATAGAACGACGACGCTCGAACAGCAAAGGAGGTGAAAGGCTATTTCGTCACGCTACATATGGCTTCCCAACTTTGGAAACACCTCTACAACGAAGAAATCCTGTTCCAAGATGTTCTTTTTCTGTTGCGTTTTAATAGTTATTCAAAACTCATAGCTAATGACATTCTGAAAAAATCAAGAAAAACCTTCTAATTATCACGATAACACCTTAAACTTCTGCTATCCAATGAAAATCCCTATTGCTATTTTTGACAATTTCAAAGTTTTCCAAAATTTGGCGTCGCATCCTTTGAAGATGTTCACCTTATATACCAGGTTTTTTTTTTCATTTTTGGGTTATGCTACCCACACTTTGCACAAATTCAAACTCACACACACAGAAGTCTACGCAAACAACGGATTTTGTAAGACATTTTCCAACTTTTGACTTATAAAAAACAGATCTTGAAAAGGAGCATGCATTATATAAATTTATCATACCCACTAAAGATATTTCATTTCTTCTTTATTTTGGTTTCAATTTTCGTATTATCGATATATCTTAAAGGCGATAATCCACATTACAATTTCTCTGGTGAACCCATAGGATGTCATGGAGCTTAAAACATGCCATAATTTGACTAACTACACCAACGTGGGCTAGGAAACTACTTCTGCATAAGAATATATGCCATTTGGAAAATGTGGAAATATTACATTTTCTGGACGATGGGCAAAAAATGTAGTTTGACTATAATATTCAAAATACTAACAAAAGAACTTACGTTACACATGGGAAAATATTTAGCTGTAGTGTTACTCCAAGGAAAACGTTTCAGGTTAGAAAAATCATACGCTCTAAGCAACCTTTCGCTGCTCCCCAAAGATGGCTCTACCTGTAATACCTTACAGCTATCAAGTTTAACGATAATAACATTAAAAGGCTTAGTATGAGAGGTAGCCTGATCCTTTAGTTTTGGTGTATATTGTTTACTTCCCTGTCTGAAAATAAAGGGTACGTAGTACTTATTCAAAACGTAAAGTCAGAAGAACAAATAACTGCATTAGGGAATGGAGGTACTGTAAGGCATGCATATATCAAAGCTTTTCGCTATCCTGAGCCATGCATTTATTGTAATTACCGGAGTTCATTTTTATAAATATAGTACCTGTATCCGATAATTATCATAACTAGCACTTACTCCTTTAAGTAAATGGCAGCATGTAAGAGGCGCGCTTGAAGGTGTCGGGTTTGAAATACAGCCACGGTTATTTATGTCATAGCCCGCTCACCTCACTTAATACCTTCCCTACTTACAGTACATAGTATAGAAGGTAAAAATATAAGATAAATTTAAAAGTTACAAAAAAGTACCAGCCTTTAAAAATAAAAACCAGCGCCAAAGAATAGTGCGGAAACTAATAATGGTACAAGAAATTTTCATAGTGAGAAATTTGTATACATACACATTTTTATAATATTTTTTATAATATTTTTATTTTCTTCATTTGTGCTACAACAGAGCAAAGCTCCAATTACAGTAGCTACATGCAATTTAGTTACACAAGTTTGACTAAATGCAAAACAGAAATACACATATGTACATATAGCTTATATATCTGAATGGATATATCTAATATAGAAATTGACAAAAGGGAAGCCCTCACGCACTATGTCTGACTACTGTTATACTTAATCTCTCATACACTTCGTGCATCGTCCATTTATACTATATATTTTATCTTATTACGGAATATAGCTGGTTTAGTTTTAAATATGTTAAAACTTTGTAAGATTTTCCAGTTTGATCATGTATGAAAACACTTCTGGAATATTTCGACGTATTTTCATTAGGCATTTCCTATAGGATATGTTACCTTTGCTTTATTCTCACATATGGGGCATGTACCCCTATCAAAATCCAGAATCATAAAGGAAATCGAGAAAACCACTATTAAATTTTAATTTTTTTCTAAATAGAGCATTCTCTCCCAAAAGTTCTTCTGTCTCTGTAAACCATGGGATTTCTTTCATTCAGGTAGCTTTGTGTAACAGTTACTGTTTACATTTATAGAGGAATGTAAACCTAGCCCCAAATACATACTTGTTTTAAACCTAAGGAACATTTATTAATAACTCACTTCTAACTAAATAGATCCTCAAGCACTATAGAGAGAAATAAGAAAGAGTTCAATTACACTGCCCGAAATAACATTTTTACATACCTGCACATTAATAATAGATAATCCTTAAGGAAAATGTGTGCTGACTTTGTACCTGTCCCCAGAAATCTCC